>OZ024676.1:6010246-6344145 GCA_964016965.1 Diacarnus erythraeanus
TGGGGGAGGTGACTATTAAAGGGTAGTATACTATAAATAACTGCCCCCCCTCCCCCCCCCCCCCCCCCCATGCAACTTGATGATTCAGCAAAAATAACTGCCCACCCCCCATGCAACATGATAGACTTTCTTTTCTTCTTTTCTAACATACTGACTGACTGTGGGACCTCCTGTATTCTAACCCCTGGGATAAAAACACACTTATATTAATAGGTGTTTGGGTTAGAGAGAAATAAAGACACACCTATATTAATAGCTGTTTGGGTTAGAGAGATCTCCTGTATAATCATTAACCCTTTCCTTATTGGTGTGCTGTATTGATTATAATGTCCTTATCTTCTCGCAGGCATATTGTGTGACTGAACCTGGCTGTGGATCAGATGTCAATGGAATCAAGACAAAAGCTGTCCAGAAAGGAGATGAAGTATGTTGTGGTACTAGCTGACCTTCAGCATTTTTTAGGTATTATAGTAGAACCTCTCTATTCTGGACTCCTTTGGACAAACTAACTTGTCCTAGTTAAAGGAATAGCCTCATTTCAGGGAGTGAAGTGCTGTTAATTGATACATAACTAAGTGTCTTTAATACAGAGGTGTCATGTTTGTATACAGAGGTGTCCTCATTTCAGGGGGTTGGAATAGAGAGTTTCCACTGTATACAGAGGTATCCTCATTTTAGGGGTGAAATAGAGAGGTTCCACTGTATACAGAGGTGTCCTCATTTCAGAGGGTTGGAATAGAGGGGTTTCACTGTATACAGAGGTGTCCTCATTGAAATAGAGGGGTTTCACTATATACAGAGGTGTCTTTATTTCAGGGAAGGAGTTCCAGATATGTCCTCATTTCAGGGGGTTGGAATAGGGGGTTTCCACTGTATACAGAGGTGTCTTCATTTCAGGGGGTTGGAATAGAGAGTTTCTACCGTGTATAAAATTTGTAAGCAAACTTGACATTTCCAGTGACTAACTATAAGAGGCTGTAATGGAAATTTTGTGCTTTTATTTCAAGGGAATTTAAAATTAGTTGCTAGTTAAATAAAACTTGCAAAAGGGGTGTAGTCAGTACCATCTCTGACTGCAATTCTTGGCAAGATAATGGCTGCTTCTAACTATTCTTTGAGTTCATGACCAGAAGATATTATATCCATGAAGACATCTGGGAAGCTAAAGACAATTGGATTAGGATAGCTCACCAAAACCCACAAAAATAACCCACGCCTCCATTGAAAATTCATATCCAGTATATAGACAGACAGACAGACAGACAGACATAGCTCATATATGGGATAGGCACATACCTCTATGTAGTATTTTATACAGCAACCTTAAATATACTACCCAGAGTAGGACCTCAAGTTACACAGTGGAACCTCAGTTATACAGACTCTATGGGACTGACACTAGTCTGTATAATATATAGTGGAACCTCACCCTATGGGACTGGTACTAGTCTGTATAATATATAGTGAAACCTCAGTTATACAGACCCTATGGGACTGGTACTAGTCTGTATAATATATAGTGAAACCTCAGTTATACAGACCCTATGGGACTGGTACTAGTCTGTATAATATATAGTGAAACCTCAGTTATACAGACCCTATGGGACTGGTACTAGTCTGTATAATATACAGTGGAACCTCAGTTATACAGCCTATTGGACTGTATAATATATAGTGGAACCTCACCCTATAGGGCTGGGACTGGTCTGTATAAGTGAACTATGTATTGGTTGAATGGAAGCAGTGTTATGTTCTATTTAATGCACATCAATAAATATTACTATTTTGACACTATAATCAGAGTAGCCAAATAACTGGTTCCATTGTACTCTTCTCACAAGTTTCTAAGGTGTATGTAACCTCTTACCAGTTAATGCGAATAAATAATATAACCCTTTCTTCACTGAGCAATATGTAATTTAACTCTTCTTTAGGTAATCTGTAATATAACTTTAACTCCTTCACTGAGCAATATGTAATGTAATTTAACTCTTTCCTCTACACAGTGGATTCTGAATGGTTCCAAGATGTGGATTACTAATGGAGGAGTGGCTAATTGGTAAATCTAACTCTAATGTCAAACTTCTTTGCTAGAAACCCTGTCGTGTTACCAATGCCCTGTCATGTTACCAATGGTAACAGTGAATAACAGATGGGAATGACAGTAATGGATTTACCTTGTCAGACTACCCAAAGCAAAGAGGATGGGAGAGCCATTTTAATTGTGTGCTTTTTAATGTCCATCTGCACTTATTAGCATCCCTCCTTCATTAACCACTCCCCTCCACCAGCCACTCCCCTCCTTCATTAACCACTCCTCCTTCATTAGCCACTCCCCTCCTCCATCAGCCATCCCTCCTTTATTAACCACTCCTTCATCAGCCATCCCTCCTTCATTAACCACTCCTCTGGCCACTCCCCTCCTTCATTAACCACTCCTCCTTCATCAACCTGTTAAATGTGAACATTTATAATAATATAATAATTATACTCATTTTCTTCATTTCTAGCTATATTAAACTTCTTGCTTATGATAATTTTTATGCTGCTGTGTGTGTAGGTACTTTGTCCTGGCTCGTACATCTGATGACCCTAAAACTCCTGCGGGTAAGGCCTTCACAGGATTCATTGTTGAGCGGGATTGGCCAGGGGTGAGCCCTGGACGAAAGGAGTGGAACATGGGACAGAGGGCTTCCAACACCACAGGGGTCACCTTTGAGGATGTGGTTGTTCCCGCTGAGGTTAGTGAGCTAATGGCATGTGGGTCAGTTGTGGGGGGCTCCTAGCACCAAGAATGTCTCTTCTCAGGGGTAGAATAAAATACAATTAATGGAACATGGGTCAGTAGGAAAGAAAGTCTATGCTGGAGTGAGAGAATGAGATGTGACCTCACATAGTATAAAACTGTATTTAGGGTCATATGCAACTACTACTGAGATTAGTATTCCTTGAAACAGATTTAGTATTCAACAGAAAGCAGAAACTATAGTAATATCTTTATAGACCAGAAACTTCAGAAGAGTAATGCTGATGGAGTTTCCTGTAGTCAGTCTAGTTCAAGTTTTCTCTCACTCTGGAGTTTCCTGTACCTAGCATGTCTAGTTCAAGTTGTCTCTCACTCTGGAGTTTCCTGTAACTAGCATGTCTAGTTCAAGTTGTCTCTCGCTCTGGAGTTTCGTAGCTAGCATGTCTAGTTCTGTAGCAAGCTTATTACATCCATGTAGAAAAGAAGTAGTTATTACCTCTCTACTAAGATTCCTAAGGGAATGTTTGTTTATGGTTTTGTGATGCTTCTAAGAGTTGTTTGTTTGTTTTGTTTGTTTGTTTTTAGAATGTAATGGGTAAGCCTGGAAAGGGGTTTATCTATGCTATGAATGCTTTTGACAAGACAAGGCCTGCTGTAAGTTATCCACCTTAAATTATGTGTAATATGATAGTGGTGTCCTCTGTATATACACTATAATGTCCACAAAGTGGACACTGTATGAGCAGCTACTAGTACCACATAGCAGTAGGTTTACTGATTGTTCCTGGGTATTTTACCATGGACAGGTAGTCTATGTAGAATGTGGTCATTGACAATCCTGATGTGAGGTGTAAGCAGGCCATATATGATGTTGAAGACTCTGTTATAATAATAAGTAGGCCATTACTCAGAGACCACATGTAATGATACTATAATAGCAGTAAATTTCTCTGCAGGTAAACTCAGCTACTGTGTTCACTATAAATACAGTGGAACCTATCTATTGGACACCATGGGACAAATTAACTTGTCTTGATTAGGGGAGGGGGGTGAAGTCCTATTAATATTAACACACAAGCTGTTATTTGAGTATCCTTAATACATTGGTGTCCTCATTTCAGGTGGTTGGAATAGAGTGGCTCTGCTGTATACAGAGGTGTCCTCATTTCATGGGTTCAGTTATCGAGGTCGTACCTAACTATTTCAATTGTTATGACTAACAGCAATACTTCATTTCCTATAACTATAGGTTGCAGCCGGAGCAGTGGGTCTTGCCCAGCGATGTCTGGAAGAAGCCACTGAATACTCCCTCACCCGAAAGACTTTTGGAACAGAAATAGCCAACCACCAAGCAGTAGCCTTCATGCTAGCAGACATGGCTATTGGGATAGAGGCTTCACGACTCTGTGTTTACCGCTCGGCATGGGAGATTGATAATAACAAATCGAATACTTATTTAGCATCCATTGCTAAGGCAATGGCATCTGAAGTTGCCAACAAGAGTGCTGCTGATGCTGTCCAGGTAGGATCATACAGAAGTGGCCATTTTATATAAGATAGATTGTGTAGTTAGCGTTTTGTTGGCCTACTGGAAATTTGAACTTTAATATTTATGCATTGTTGATTTTGTGTTGCCAATAATGGAACTTTGTGTGATGGTTGAATATGATGTTTGAATATGATGTTGGATGTCATACTTCTAACATCATCAGTTAGATAACTTCATAATAAATGTGTGCAACTATATTTCCAATGGAGTGTTTTCTTGTGAGGAATAGGGAGTTTCAAAGCATTTTAAGCTCCACCCCACATCGACATCAAGATCTGAATACCCAATGGGTACTAAGTTTTGAGGGTAGTTTATTTTTTGTTGTTTTCATGGAATGATTTTAATGCTTGAAAATTAACTCAAAAATTTTGTGCTTACTGGATAGTAGCACTTTTTAAGTACATACTTTCAATGAAAGAAATTTAATGCCTCTAAATTTAGCGGTAACCTGAAAAAGACCTTTTTCCAAAGAACAATTTTCAATGAAACCTGCTTATCACTCTCTTTGCCACAGGAAGTCGGTCTCTATATGGAGGTCAAAATCAATGGTACAAGCTTTATCAGCACATGACCAAGTGGCGTATTATAGAGAGGTGGTCTTATTAGTCTGATTAGACGGGTTTCACTGTAGTGAGAGGTGGTCTTATTAAGGGCTGGTCTGATTAGACAGGTTTCATTGCACAGAGAAAAGAATATTTTTTTTACAATTGCAGATCTTTGGTGGAGCAGGATACAATTGTGAGTATCCAGTGGAGAAGTTGATGAGAGATGCTAAAATATTCCAGGTAAGACATCAATCATGCATTGTATGTTAAGGATGAGTATTAATTACACTGGTAAATATCTCGGACAACATAGTACTGACATTTATACTGTTAGTGTTGTCTGTCCAATTGAGTTGTTCAGGTGTATAGAGGTATCGGTTGAATACCTGATTATGTATTAATGGTGAAAGCCAGATCTCCTTAATTGTTGTTCTCTTCCTAATGACTGCACACTGAAAATTTAATAATAATTCTATTCCTAGTCACATTTAGTGAATCTGATTGGTCCAAAAGTGTTGGTTATATTATGGTGGCATAACCCACACTTCTTTTGCTGCTAGCTAAAAATAACCCATCACCCGTGCAACATTATATGCGTATGTATATATAAGTCAGATACACCACTCAAAAGTGTGTGGTGTATGCAACCCCGTATAACCAACTTATTTCTGTTTATCCTTTGGTTTCGCCTTGGGGACAAATGCAAACTTGTTGGTTATATGGGTGAGTACTGGTGTATCCTATACATAAACAATTATCCTGCTGTTAGTTTATGCCACAGTTATCACATGGTATTTTAACTATCTCTGTGTACTCTTTGAACTTTTGATACTCATGAAGTCAATATGGTAACAGCCTGCCCTAACTAATGTACTATTATTTGCTCTTATTAAAAACTGTAGATTTATGAAGGTACTTCTCAGATCCAACGCCTGGTCATCTCCAGAATCATCACAGACATTGCCAAGTCCAAGATGTCATAAGAATTACATAACTATATTAATTTTTTGGGGTAGGGGATATCATGACTATAAATCGCTTCATGCCATGAATTTACTTTTCCAGGTACATGTACAAGGTTCATGCTATATTATTATTAACTCAAAGCTCAAAGTTAGATGCTGAATTCTGTTTATATGTGTTAGAAGTCAAGTTTATAGACTGCGATTTGGTACAGAAAAAAAATCATACATACGTACTCTCGGGTAATTTATATTTAACCAAAATTGTTTGCCCTTACATTTTGGAGCATTCTTTCTGGTTAGTGGAAACAGTAAAGGGGAGAATTTAACCCCTTCCTGTGGCCGTGCATTTGATGTGATACTATCCTCTTTGCTAAGGAGGATGGATACACAATCAATAATAATAATAATAATTAGTATGAAGAGTAAGTTTTAAAAATAATAAGAATAGAAATTGATGTCAAACTGTAGGTCAGACGCTGTTTGTTTTTAAGAAAGAGATTGAATAAAAGATGTCTTCTCCAATTATCTGCACTAGATGTTAGCAATATCAGCACCGATACCACCACTGACTCCATCTGCTGATGAATAAACTACCTTCTTCAACACTCCCAACACCTCAGTCACATCACCATTGCCACACCTATCCATCCTGCTATAACCACATGCATTTCCATGATATGGGAGTCCTTGATCTCTCTTAGCAGGAGGAGGCAAATAAGGATTCGACCATTGTGATCTAGTTTCAAGCGAGTTTCTACTAGTAACCACTTTACTTCTGAATTTCCCCCCTTGATAAGGACTAGACTCGGAAGGTATTGAAGGGCTTGAGTAACTACTGAAAATTGGTTTGAACATGGAAGAATTGGTCTGTCTGGACAAGTCACCAGAAGAGACTATTTCTAGCTTGTTTCTTTCTGATCCAACATCTGTGTATCTATTATTTTCATGTGCTAAATCATCTTTTGTAAATTGTGCCACTCTGTCTGATAATGTTCTCCGATAGGGTGACGAGATGACTATGGACTCCTGATCCCCTTCAAAACTGGTCTTAATCATAGGGACATCCTCATCCTCAAGAACTGGGTAGATGTAATCAAGTGAATTATCATCAGCACTATCTGATGGAATCATGAATACAAATTCTGTCCTGGAAACCGACTCCTCGCTGCCACTGTTTTGGAGGGATACAGATCCTTCCAATAAACCTGTATCCAAATCCTTTCTTCCAGTCATGTTTTCCATATTAATTTTATAGATGAAATTTACAGTACTGCCTTCGCTGTTCTTCCCGGATGCCATGAGTTTTCCTGAGGCTACGAAGTCTTTCTTGTCAACGTTCTTTGGGAGTTTACTTGGGATATTGAAAGATCGTACTGAGGTCGGTGTTTTATTGCTGCTTACGTGTATCATACTTGATGATGTGAAATAAATATCACCCTGCACACACAAAAAATTTTTTTTATAAAGTGCTGCTATTTTGAGATGTTGCTATTTTTAGAATCACTTCCTTATAAGGACAATAAACATTCTCCAATCCATAGGATATTACATGCTACTACTCACTTGATAATAAATCTATGCACAGATATAATAATAGTAATATTGAGATACCTTGGAAGAAATGAGCTTGAGATCAGGAACATCAAGGGTCTGTATTAAAGAACCATTGGAAGCCATTCTTATCTCCACGGTGTGTTCAGTAAAAGCCAACATGTAGGGTGGAAGACAGACCAATGACTGTGGCTCTGTGTTCCAAGTGATTTCAACTGAATTATAGGCTGTGCTATCTTGCAATGTCATCAGTTGGCAAGTTACTGTAGGAATGAGTTACACAATTAAATGAAGAACATGTCAAACAGCACTAGTTGGTCATATTTTCCCAAGAAAATTGGCTTCTCAGAAATCTCCCACTTTCAGTGTATCATCTTACATAAGAATTATAGAGAGGTCCATAAAAGGTATTCCATTTTTTATTTTTATCCCTTGAGGGACATTTCCCAGAAAGTGGCAGAGCTCTTCATATTTTCCCAAGAGAAATTGGCTTCTCATAAATCTCCCACTTTCAGTGCATCATCTTACATAAGAATTATAGGGAGGTTCATAAAATATTATTTATTCCATTTTTTTTTTATCCCTCTGGGACATTTCCCAGAGAGTGGCAGAGTTTTATAGCTATCTACCTGATTTATTTGACATTAATGATCATAAAGCATGCTTACTTAATCTGAGAAACCTCTGTCTGGTGAACATTTATGTTTTACTATGTACAAGGATAAAGGACAACAAAGTTGATCACATTTCTATTCCACCACTTCAATCTCCATGTGGTGGATGGGGGGAGGAGCATAAGGACCTCCACCTCTCTACCTTTAGGCAACTTGAATGGTCTTTTGTGGACTAGATGTATGTCATCTGATTCTAGCTGTCACTCATAGTTCATTAACTAGTGGTCATTATGTGAAGCTAGTACATTCATTAACCTTTAAGTGTGTATAGGGGTCGATTTTAAGAGGGAGAGGCCCTGACCCAACATGTAATTGTATTGCTACTGTTTATATGAAGTGGGGCTACTGTATCGTCAAATGTCCTCTTTTCAAACCTTCATAAGTGTTAATTGTCATTACTGATCAGCTTACAGTTGTATCCAATGAGTAGTTCACTTCTTCCATTGTTCTGCACACTTGTAAGGGTAGTCAGTTTGGTCTATACAGGATGGAGGGAGGGAGGGAGGAGGGAATAGTGAAGCTATATACTTGGGTACATGTAACATTTGGCTGGGGAAACAAAGCTCTTGTCTCTGGTCCCATCATATTCCTCCTGTTTATGATTTTATCAAGAACTAGAGTCTGGCTATAGATCATGGAACTAAACTTGCCATAAGTTGAACATGCATGTTGTCTTTAAGCCTGTCACATGTACAAGCAACATATCATAAATGATAACAAAATTCCTTGATCCATGGTTAGTAAGTGGCCTGCTTTGCTTGCCAAATTATAAGTGTCAATTTGCTGGGATATAACATTGTTAGCAGCCAAGACAAGTATGCAATGTGTTTTACTTATCAGCAATTGTGGTCAATTATAGTGGTCAGTATATCGTAATGGCTAGTATATCATAATGGTCAGTATATCATAAAGGTCAGTATATCGTAATGGCTAGTATATCATAATGGTCAGTATATCATAATGGTCAGTATATCGTAATGGCTAGTATATCATAATGGTCAGTATATCATAATGGTCAGTATATCGTAATGGCTAGTATATCATAATGGTCAGTATATAATAATGGTCAGTATATCATAATGGTCAGTATATCATAGTGGCTAGTATATCATAATGGTCAGTATATCATAGTGGCTAGTATATCGTATAGTGGCTAGTATATTATAATGGTCAGTATATCACGGTGGTTACAATGTGGTCAGTAAATTGTTGGGGTTATTATATATATCAGGGGTCTGGTTATAGACAATACCACACCCACAACCATACCTTATATAAATCCAGTGGGATTCTCCGAGTAGTAGCCATGATTTCGTCGATGGCATCCACTACTGTAAGCTTCTGGTAAGTAACACACAGTTTCCCAGATGGTCTCTCGTCCAGTAGGGTCATGTGTAACGGTACATCTAACAAAGTCAGTTCCTGAGAGGATAAAATATAAGGAGATGAACTTTTCAGTTATTTCACAATAATATAACTGTATAAGGATAATGCGTCACAATTGTGTTGTTGTTGTTGTTGTTGTTTTTTTTTCTTTGCAAATAACTGAATCTGATTTTGAAAATTTATTCCCTCGAAAATTTCACATTGCAGTATATGCATATAATTAAGTACACCAGATATGTTTTATTATTAATAATATTTGTGTGGAGAGATGAAATATAAGTTACAATAATAAGAATAATTATTAAGTGAATCTTTTAAAAATTACTTGTAAAACAGTCAAAACTCCACCATCATCCTCTCTGAAAACGTTTAATACCACTTACCCTGTGCTTGATGAAATTTAGCTTTGGATCATTAGATGTGGGAGGAGTCATGGGCAATCCATCCAGCACCATGTTGGCAGGATGTTTGTATGCTAGCATAAATACCTTCGTCTTCACTGCCACCGCTAGCCGCAAAAATTGGTCATGAAGAGGCGAAGTACAGAAGAGAGTAACGCCTTTGGAGTAAGGAATTTGGAACTGAGATATTGAAGATTTGGCAGCCACTTTGGCCTGATCATTGTAGAATTCCTTTAGGGGAATGGCGTAAAGGAAGTTTACCTCTTTCTGATAATCTAGGTAAGGAAGAAACTATTAGTAGAAAAACCCCTCAAACACCTTTGGGATGATTATTGTCCAGATGCCTTCGTTAAGGGGAGAGGGTGGGGTAACTGAAGTTTATTTTTTTACTCAAGTGATGTTTACTTTTTTTACTCAAGACATAACATTTGATGATGATGGAATAGAATTTGTGAAAAACTAAAGCCATAATCTTAATGTTATTATTTCACCTTCCACAAAAATAGCAAAAATTAACTCACAGACATTTTTAGGCTTCATGTATGTATCATTATTATCTTCTGATTTTAGCAAAAAAATTATTTCGTGAAAATAAAATCAGTGAGATTTTATTTCACAGTTTACTTGTATTGCAGCTGTGATTATTAGTACTGTGCAGTATAGCTATAACATTTTTAATGGAATCATTACTTACTTGTTCTGAATAAGAGTAGCTGGTGCCGATGGGCCACTGCTAGCTGACCGATTGAAACAGACTGATCAATTATGAGGCTATAACTTCCATCTAAATCAAAATTAGACAGAGAATAATAATGACTTATCTTGCCCATAATTATTGTCTGATATCTTGCCTTTAAATACAAAGTAGGAACCATCGTTTTGAGTGTGGACAACAAGTGTACCATTATCTATGGAAGAAAGACATTCATCTCATAATTCTTGTCAAATAACTCTGTTAGTTTCTTACCACAGGCATCTGCATAGCAGATCTTGTAAGGAAAATTCTCGGCTACACATTCAGTTTCCCAAGGCTGTACAGAAAATGTTAATTGATATGAATGATTGGTTATATCGACTACACTGGATCTATACCAACATATCACAAACCCCCAACCTAGCCAGTCTTCTTCTATAGCACACACTCCCCTCTCTATGCTGTACCTGTCCAGCCAGCCCTTTCTCTATGGCATTACCACTCTCCTTCCCTCCCTCAATAAGATGTTTAGTAGAATATTCATGATTAAGAGCTTAAAAGGACAGTAATTATTGAAGGAAGCAGTCATTCACAGTATGAATATTTTCCTGCCAAGTGAGCACACTCCTTGTGTCTAAAGTATGTATGTAAAGGCCAAGATTATTTCAGGATACTGAATTCAAGTACTTTGACCTTCACAAGACTACTCTGTTTTATAGCTATATCATACCTCTCTCTTAGCGGTTCCAGATGTACGTTGACTGGTAGGGTGAAGACCAGTGATAATCTTCTCGACCTTTAGTCGTTGTCCAAACTCTGTGAAGGCTTGCTCCTTCTCGTTATATTTCTTGTAACTACTTGGAGAGTTGTTGAGTGTAGGAGTAGACACAGCACGTCGCATCTAGATGGTAATAATATCCTCAACCAACTCACCAACATGTCAATACACATGTGCAAGTGTATGCCAATAGACATGCACTTTAAAATGTTATACATGACATAGACATATCAGTCAGATGACTTACTTCTTGTGTGAAGTTTTTCTCGACATCCTTCAGTAAAAGTCCTAATGTTCTCTCCCTCTTCTGAGCAAAAGTTGGAGTACAGTACGCTGCCTTCTCACCATTAATCACTGGATAGATAGTATTATTATTGTTCAATACAGTTTATAACTCTGATATACTATTCTCAGTATAACACAGTATAACAATGATCATAACAATCATCTAGTATATTTTCCAAAGTGTAACAGTCATCTAGTATACCGTTATATAATGCAACAAAACAGTTCAACCATCTAGTATGCTATTACACCAAGTAACAAAATAGTTACATACCAACAGTTAGTATGGTTACAGAATGTTTAGTTTCCAGGTCAAATCTTCCCGATCTTTAATTAAGCTATTACATACATTTTGCTAACAGAAAATCTCTAAAGTTGCCAACATCAGTGAACTCTCCAGACATTGGAAGTGGTGGACCAAATGCAGGAACACTTTCAGCTGAGTGCACTACCAAATGATAACTCTCTGTCAGGTGGTTATACGTCACCAGAGCAAAGATGTGATTGAAGTGTGACCGCATATAGCTGGGATTGAAGTTTGTGATAGCCGATTTATAAGCTTCTTCGGGATCTATGTCATAGTCCACGTATATGATGACCACAATATCATTACCCAGGTGTCGTTTTCTTTCCAACTGTAGAACAAGGTAAAGGGTCATCAAAAATAGTAACAACTAGGTTTATGACCGTATAGCGATTTATTTTGGAGGAGCTCAACTTTGATGTTTTTCACGAATTAGGAAAGATCCACAAAACTTTTGCTCTTGAAACTAATCTTTCTTCTCCATTTACCTGGCCTCTGGCCTCATGAAAGTCAAGCTCCAAAATAAAGCGCTATACTATATAACATTTTACAGTATAGATTATGCATATATCGTTAACTGAGGAAACTATTGCCAACTATGTTTTCAATTATAATTACTGCTGGGCTAACTCAATTGCCAACTCCCTTACAGCCCTTAGTAATGATGAATAGACCATAATCTCTACACATCTGGAAGGAAAGTAATATATGTAAATCCAAGGACACACTTTAATTACATTATATAGAAATGCTCAATTGTAGCTATGTAGCTAATGATGATCACAACTGCGTATGATTTTCCTCATTATTAGCTGCACCAACTCACTCCATACCTGCTGTTGGTTAGCCGTGGTGTAGGGTAACAGAGTGGACACATGAAACATAATCTCATGTCCTTCAAATACAGTATAAACTGAACTTAAACCTGTGGAGTCATCTGATAGGAAAACAACAACATTGTAAATAAAGTGAAACCTGTCCAATCAGACCAACCCTTAATAAGACCACCTCTCGACACTAATAGTGAAACCTGTCTAATAAGACCATCCCTTAATAGGACCACCTCTCTATATAGGCTACTACAGTGAAACCTGTCTAATCAGATCACCCCTTAATAGGATCACCTCTATATAGGCCACTACAGCGAAACCTGTCTAATCAGACCACCACCCCTTAATAGGACCACCTCTCTATATAGGCCACTACAGTGAAACCTGTCTATAATCAGATCACCTCTTGATAAGACCACCTCTCTATATAGGCTACTAATAGTGAAACCTGTCTAATCAGACCACACCTTAATGGGACTGCCTCTCACCTCTCTATATAGCCCACTTGGTCACGTTCCATTAGTATTTGTACCACTGATTTGACCTCCATATACAGACCACCTTCCTATTAATTATCTTCTATAGCTAGTTTCCTCAATAGAGCTACAAATTTCTTTGAATTCTTACTTTACATGTTTTGTAACTATATCCATGCAGTGTTTCCCCAGCCAGCATATTGCAATAATATTATATGTAAATATTATAGAGGCAGTCCTTCCCATATAGGGATCATGGTAATAATCATAATGCAGTGTTTCCCCATAGTTTAGTGAATAGGTCAACACATGGTAATATAGTTCAACCTCTGAACAAAGAACACATTGGGATCAAGTCTACTGTCCCTTGTAGGGAAGCTGTCCTTATCTTGAAGGTCAATTTACAACACTGAGATTGATCAGATGGTACATTTTAAGTTGTCCTACAGATGCTGTCCTTATTTTGGAGGGGAGAGGTTCTACCATTTCAGCACAGTAATATCTCCTCAGAAATAAAAAAGGGCAGGCCAACACTATTGGTAGTAATTATTGGTTTTACTTTTACAGTCGAGTCCTCCTCTAAACTGTTGCCAACCTCTCAGCTGTACTTCATCTCCTAGTAACTCCAGAAATTGATGGAACCTCACACTGCCATTTTCTAGTAAATAACATGCAGGAACACATTATTCTGCATTTCATGATGAATCTAAGTTTAATGCTACTGCAAGGATAAAGAATTTACGGTCAAGTTTGGTACTGATAAAACAGGCATGCTCCTACATACAAGGTTATTATTTTTGAAGGGTAAAGTGAGAGATCCTGAAATATTATTATACATCTTGTTTACAGTTACTAATCATGAAGTTGTGACTCTGTTTGCAAGATCCATGCCTCTTCAAGCATAGAAAATGCTTTGGTACATGTAATGAGAAAAGTTAGTGATGCCATAAGCACAAAGAACTATTGTAAATGTAGTACATGCAATGATAATTTAATGAGTAGCTGTTTATACAAAACATCCTTAAATGGGTGTGTTCTATTGTACATCAACCATCAAACATAGTGGAATCTCTCTATTCTAACCACCTGAAACGAGTTGTGTATTAGAACTTCACTCCCTAAAATGAAGTCATCCCTCTAATCAGGACACTTTAATCTGTCCCAAGGTGTCCTGAATAGAGAGGTTCCACTGTATAGTCAGAAATATGTAAACATTATTATTATATGCCTACCATTGCTATACATAGCATTGTCAGTTATCTGCCCAGCCTTGGCATAGAGGACTCCAAACTTGAAATTCACTGATCCCTATAAATAATATTAATTACTCCCAGAAACTATACAGACCTATTAACAGTAATTATTATGTTAATTAACTAATATCTGTAGATATCCCTTAAACTAATCTTTTAACCACATAATTAATCCCCTGAGACTGGGTTCCATTGTTAACAAATTATTTTAGGGGAACGAAATAGATGAGTTACACTTTTAACAAAGTTTAGGGGGATGGAATAGAGGGGGTTCCACTTATAGAGAAGTATCCATATTTAATCACAGTTTATTATGCTAATGTATCAAGTGTCTGATCACAAGATTAAGTATTGTTTCATTACTAACCTCCTGTTCTTCCAATGTTAGCAGCTCCTTTTGAATACACGGAGAGAATATTTCCTTGATGTTTCGATCATGTTTTACAGAGAACTTCCTGAAAATAATAAGATTATGATATTTTCATATAAATACAGTGAAGCCTCTCCATTCCTAACACCATATAACAGCAGTTTGTTTGGGTTCCAACAGCAGTTTATAAAGTGCACAGGAAGTATTTCTTCTTATAGGTGTTTGCTGGAATTAAGGAGGTATTATATTTCTGATAACATACTCGAGAATAGATTTGGGAGAAGGCCACTTTCCATTAGAAGAATGTTTTACACACAATCTCTTGTTTCCCTAAAAATTAATGATGCACAGTTTATTATGACAGTTCATTGTACCACTTTTTAATCATATTGTATACTGCATAATATGCAGAAAGAGAGTGGAACCTCTGATAGAGGACCCTCTCAAATGAGGACAATCTCTGTACAAGGACAACTAATAATGTACAATCTGATTTATCTTAGCCTCCAAAATAAGGACAACCTCCCTACAAGACCTGATCCTAATGTGTCCTTTATTCAGAGGTTCCGCTGTATATAGCTGTAGCATACACATAATTATTATCAACTTTGTGTGATAATCCATAGAGAGATCAGGCCCCTCCCCCTTCCTTCATTTACCCTCTACTTACTGTTTTCCTCCATAGAATGCACCTGTAGAGTGAGTCCAGGGAGTCAGAGGGAACCACAGAGAGAAAGAGAGGGTTCCTCTCAACATCATAACATAAATAGTTCAAGTGATCTGTAAATCAAAGCAACAATATAACCAGAACCTTCTGTTAAACATGTTAAGTTACATAGGCGAAGGGAGAAGAGGGAGAGGAAGGAGGAGTGGAGATAGAGGGAAAGGTAGAAGGAGAGGTGAGTAGAGAGAGGGGTGTGCAGAGAGGGGGTGGTAAGATAAAGGTAGGGAATATATAGGGAGGGAAGATGGAATTAAGATAGAGGAGGGAAGATGGAAATAGGATAAAGGGTGGTAAGATAGAGGGAGAAGGGAAGGTAGAGAAAAGGGTGGATAGAGTAAAGGGAGGGGTGTGTAGAGGGAGCTGTGTGGGAGAGTGTAGATGGAGGGGTGAGTAGAGAGAGGAATGAGTAGAGAGAGGGATGAGTAGAGGGAGGGGTGTGTAGAGGGAGAGGAGGACAGGAGAGAAGGAAGATAGAGGAGAAGAGACTCAACATAACCCATAATTGGCCACACTAATAATGGTCTGAAATGAGCTGTCCATGAAACTTTGGTGAGAGTAACAAATTGAAGTGCCTTTGCCAACATCAACACACACACAAACACACATACCATTTCAAAGAAGGTGACACTGCAGATGTATGATAATTGGATGCTTACTCTACTCAGTCTGACTAATTACGTACTGATAAAAATAATATAATATCTGCCAAAATTCTAACAGTCTCCACCTTCAAATACTTTTAAGTAATATGACCAATATATTACCAATAGCCCCAAATGGTAACCTCTCTATTCTGGAATACTTCAGACAAATTAAAGTGTCCAGATTAGAAGGATAATCTCATTTCAAGCAGTGAAGTTCCATACACAAGCAGCTATTATTCAAGTGTCCCTAATACAAGAGAGTCCCTAATATAAGGAGTGTCCCTAATTTAGGAGTATCCTATCGAAATAATTGGCTGCATCACACAGGACTACCATATAATATCACAGTGTACGTGCACAGACTAATTTGAGCCCCTCCAATAACTAATTGAATGTGGCCAGACTACATGGGAGCTATGGTGAAGACTCTGAGTACCAGTTCCCACACACACACAATCAGTGGTTACTGCCACTCCCCATTGTTGGTTTCATTGTTTATCAACTGTAGTAACAGTTGAAGGTAAACAGAGTGAGCCCATATTAGGGAGTTGACTATATTTGTATAGCTTGCTACCTTCTCTTTAAACCTTTTCATACTGATATATCCCCACAATGCAGTGAATTCACTCAGCCGTTGTATTCTTCAGCCCCTAGCAGCTACCATGGACAGTTAACTAATGATAACACAGCTATAATCTTTCTCTATAAAGATATTAGGCATGTTCTGTCATGATTGGAGCTAAGAAGTGGCCTAATTTTCAGGGGAAGGAGATTCAAGAAAGATATTTTAAGCGTCGTATGAATATTATTAAGAAGTTCTACTGTTAGATTAATTTTAACCCTTTAAATTCTAATTTCTGACCTGGCTAGTTCCACATATCTTATATTTAGCTATAGGATACACTCTTTAATGAGGACAACCTCTATAATGTAATAGATTAATATCACTCCCTTGAAATGAGGATACCCCTCTAATTAGGACACTAATTAGAGGTGTCCAGGCTAATTATATGCTGTATTTAGGCTATTTGGCTCATACACCTACATTATGCTAGTTGCAAGAGTCCTAGTACACAGTGGGAAGATGAGTATGCACATAACGGATTTTGACAATTTCCTATGGATAATATTATAAGTCACGTTCTCCAACTTTATGCCTGAACTGGAATAATTATATCATCTTTAGATGTTTGACATCAAAAGACTTCAATCTCATGATTTCATAGCCCATAAAATGCTAGGTGTGATGAAGTCAAACCCTCTCATAATGACAAAATGATTGAAAGCAGGTGGTAATCTTACCACATTAAAGAAGCAAAGGTTACCCATCCCTCTAGTTTTGGAATTTAGGTTCACTATAATTATTGCTCTTATCATGACAGAAAAAATGGAAATTGCTATAGAGAAACCTACCACAATGATAGCTACAATCTCATGGAACCATCAGTGACTTCACGCTTGAACTCAACTGAAGTTGAATCTAAATCGATTGTTAGAAGGACTGAAAGAGATTATGGTGATGGACCATCAGAGATCTGACCACCAACTCTAAGTTATTATACTCACTTTAACTTAACTATGGAACCACCAGTCTCAGAGACCTGAACCACCAGTCTCAGAGACCTGAACCAACACTTGAACCAGAGACCAGTCTCAGAGACCTGAACCACCACTTGAACCACCAGTCTCAGAGACCTGAACCAACACTTGAACCAGAGACCAGTCTCAGAGGCCTGAACCACCAGTCTCAGAGACCTGAACCAACACTTGAACCAGAGACCAGTCTCAGAGATCTGAACCAACAGCCTCAATAAGACCAGCCTCAGAGACCTGAACCAACAGCCTCAATAAGACCAGCCTCAGAGATCTGAACCAACACTTGAACCACCAGTCTCAGAGACCTGAACCAACACTTGAACCAGAGACCAGTCTCAGAGACCTGAACCAACACTTGAACCAGAGACCAGTCTCAGAGACCTGAACCACCACTTGAACCACCAGTCTCAGAGACCTGAACCAACACTTGAACCAGAGACCAGTCTCAGAGACCTGAACCACCACTTGAACCACCAGTCTCAGAGACCTGAACCAACACTTGAACCAGAGACCAGCCTCAGAGACCTGAACCAACACTTGAACCAGAGACCAGCCTCAGAGATCTGAACCAACAGCCTCAATAAGACCAGCCTCAGAGATCTGAACCAACAGCCTCAATAAGACCAGCCTCAGAGATCTGAACCAACAGCCTCAATAAGACCAGCCTCAGAGATCTGAACCAACATCATACCTTTAGACTCAACTTCAATAAATATTATGGAATAGCAGGTCTTCGATAAAGACCATACACTGAATACTGGGATAGATCAGACTCAACTTCCTAAATTGATAGGTATTCTTTAAACTGGACATGAGTTTATAATTGAATCTTACCACAACACCAAGTTACAATAGCAATAGATGCTGTGATCTAAGTGGAATCACACAGGCCTCTAGACCACAGACATCCGTAGTAAAGTCCACCCACACACCACTGATATCATAGTCACTCACATTTCCCAAGGAAATATTTGAAGTACCATCTGGTTTCGTTCTCTGGATTTTCAAGGAATGCGTGTTTATGTAGTGATAATGGCAACAGGTTACAAATCTGGACAAGAAAAAATATTGTTAGTTCTGTGTGTACACGGTAGTGTTGCTATGATATATTAATTGTCAGCCTATACATGTATATACATGTATACCCTGGAAAAATAATAGCACATAAACAGTGTGACATAGGTAATTAATATCTATTGGATATGCTGAGAGTTGGGAAGAGAATTCTTTTCATTTTTTTCACAATTACTATCATTACAGTTTATAAGATGAAAGTTTCCAAATATGTATTGCTTCACACAAAATAGTATCATAGTATACTATGAGCATGAGAAATATCTTGGCTTCTTCCCTATATATTCATTAATGTGAGTAACAGGATCTGGGAATGGACACTTCCATGCCTTCATCACTTCCATGCCTTCATCACTTCCATGCCTTCATCACTTCATCAACATTAGGAGTATGAGTGTGTGGGTTAATGCTCATTTCAGGAGGTCAAAATAAAGGATTTTTCACTGTAGATTCATGGTTATGTTATCATGCATAGTATCATGGTATAAAGGGGATTGTTAGGTGTCAACAGAGTGTCATCATTTCATTTGGGTTCTACCATAGATCATAGGACACCATACTAGATCTGGGGTGTTCTGCTCAGAGGATTGGAATAGAGGGTTTCTATAGGAATTTGGGGCAAAGTTTCTATAGAGATTGGAGTAGAGGGGGTCTATAGGGATTGGAGTAGAGGAGATTGGAGTAGAGGGTTTCTATAGGGATTGGAGTAGAGGAGATTGGAGTAGAGGGGGTCTATAGGGATTGGAGTAGAGGAGATTGGGATTGGGATAGAGGAGTTCTATAGAAATTGGGGTAGAGGGGTTCTACAAGGAGATCTTAGAGACTAGGATATCACCTCTCCTCTCTTGCATTCTAAACCAGTCTCAATCCGGAAAGGTCCTACTTCTGATGTCATGCTTGAGGAGGTGGGTAACTGTAACAGTAAAATATAATTCCTGGTAAGTGGTATCAGAATTAACATTCCTCAGGTACAGAGATACATTATTCTATAATTAATAATAATTTTATCAGCTAATAAGAAATTTAATATCTGCAATAAAAAACAAAGACATTATCATTTTTTCATTCTAACCATGAAAAATAAGGTGTGTCTGTTCATTTCTAGCAAGCTTCAGTAATTTTGTGTCTAATATCCTCTATAGTATTTTACACCACTATAAAAATTATGACAGAGTTAATCCCCATAGCTACATTGTTGTATTAACCCAGAGTTACAACCCTGTTATATTAACCAACCCTATACATTGTTGTATTAACCCAGAGTTACAACCTTATACATTGTTGTATTAACCGGTTACAACCCTATACATTGTTGTATTAACCCAGAGTTACAACCCTATACATTATTGTATTAACCCAGAGTTACAGCCCTATACATTGTTGTATTAACCCAGAGTTACAACCCTATACATTATTGTATTAACCCAGAGTTACAACCCTATACATTGTTGTATTAACCCAGAGTTACAACCCTATACATTATTGTATTAACCCAGAGTTACAACCCTATACATTGTTGTATTAACCCAGAGTTACAACCCTATACATTGTTGTATTAACCCAGAGTTACAACCCTTGTATTAACCCAGAGTTACAACCCTATACAATAGGGCATGATATAACCTTTTCAGTTGAAGGTATATCTGTATTACAGTAGACCTATTATGGCATGTGATGGTGGTGATATCCCAGAATAAAAATATAGCATAATGGACAGTAGTAGATTATCCACACACCTTATAGGGTAAAATATATTAAAACACACAAGAATAATGCCCTGTTAGTTGGCTTGCTTGGCAAGCATTCTTCTGTGTGGACAGCTGAACAGGAACTAGGAACAGGAACTAGGGGAAAGACTGGGGGGAGGAGGAGACGCAAACTAGAACAATAATTAGATCCTGATTTGTCCAGACATTTTAAGTTCAGTTTTGATGGTGCTTCAGATGAAACTTATACTAGATAAACAAATGCCACTTTATTTAAAGCACTGTCTTGCACATGATCAATATACATAGCAAGTGATATAGGAACACTATAGGAGTTGATATAGGAACACTATGTTTATCATAATGGTCACTGACAGTGATAGGTGCTAAACCACTTGATATAGGCATGGTTAGGTCTGGAAACACAGTGCTTATATATACACTTACATAATAGGTGGCAGGCATTAAACATGGGAATGAGGTGACACAAGTTATTATAATGGGAGATGGACACAAGGAATCATGCTTCTGGCTAGACATAACTCTATTTTAAATATTAAAGGCACTGGATACTAACAGACACAAATTATTGACTAGTGTAGACAACATGAAATGGGGGACATAAGGCAAAGAGAGTTTTGGCTATTTTGCTATATGATAATAAGTAATACATTCATCCATCACAACAGCTACTAGGTGGTTCCCACAATAGTTCATAGCCTAGCGTCCTAGAACTCTGTGGTTTTGTAGCAGTGGTTATGTATGTAGGAGTGTTATTGTATTACACCAGTGCTAAGTAGGAGCGGTTATGTAGGAACGTTATTACACCACTAAGGCAAACTTAATAAGTACAGGGTCTCAGCCAGTAACTAAGGGAATTGTACCCCTATAACTAGGTCAAGAGGAACTGTGTCCCTCGTGAGCAGGTGTGGGTAATTAATTTTTACACAGGAGTTGGCCATACCACTTTACTCACAATAAAAAAGCATCCAATTGTGATTAGCTGTTACTATGGGAGAACATGACTTAGCAAAATTTAAAAATGGCAATCTTTTCTGAATTTCAAAATAAAAGCAACACAGCCATATCATTGCTTGCACAGCATAAATGGAGGCCTATGTTTTGATTTATGTTCTAATTTGTCTGACCTCAGGTGGGCCAGGTGGGGACAGCCAACAGGCTGAATGTGGGTGGGGAGGTGGGTGTGGGGTAAAATGCCCAGGTCTGGTCAAGAGAAACTGTGTCCCTATAAGGCTAGGTCAAAGGAACTATGTCCCTATAGGTCACCCTAAGAATTTCTAAGACATTACTAATGACATTGTCTCTATTACTATAACACATTCCTTTTTTATTATTATTAAGATAGCTATCTTAAGACTCGGTATTAAAAAAAACACATTGTTTGTGTCCTACAGGTCACTGTATTATTATGACATGTGCTATGCCTCTACTCATATTACATAATGACTTCAGAGTAATTAATCTTCAGTAGTGGTCTATGAATTAGGCTAATTCAAAGATCCTACTTTAGATATTGTGAGAATTTTCATTTTGTGTGGAGTGAGGTAACAAGATCAAATGTTGGGCACATTTCTAAGTTGAGGTGTCACCTTATTTCTCCAATTAGGACCCAATAGGGTTTTACTTACATTCTGTTAATTAGAATTTGAAAGACTTTCTTTATAAAAATAAGGAAGTTCATATTACCACTTCACTTAACAGCACAAATGTGAAGTTTACAGGCACAACAAGGTCTTCTATTCAATATCCTTATTCAAACTTGGCCACAAGCCACTTTCATACTACAATACATTGAGGTGGTATGCCACTGAAGGAGTGTATAACTCTATAGGAGTGCCTAGTTACACCTTAGTTAGCAGGGGCTTCTCCAACCCCAACCCTTCCCCCTCCCAGCATTTTGTTCTGAGACTCCATATGGCATAGAAGTGGGAGTGCCTAGTTATGTCAACTGAGAGTGGTATTAAAGAGTGCACACTACAATGCACCAACACCTGTAGAACCTGTGATACAGGCAAACCGAGTGCTCTAGCCTCCAGTTATAGACTGACTATTATCATTATGGTCCACACACTCCTAGAAGAGAAGTTTCCCACCTATGCTTCAATGTCACATCTCTATCACAACTAGAAATAACTATTGTTCATTGTGTCCTTGTTTGTCTAGCTAAATCTCAAACTCCAGCCAACAATAACTAAATTTTCATACAAAATTTGTCAATTTAAGATAACTTTTAAGCTAGTATGCACATGGTCAAACATTTTTCACTGTACAAACAAACTACCTACAAGAGACATTGAGAGATATTGAAAGAGTTGAAGTCTATGATAATAAAAAATTCATCATTCTTCTTTTGGATACCGCACCTGGCTGGCTATAATAGCTCATCTTGCAAAGTAAACCAAATAAAGGTTCTACAAGTATGTTGTCATGCTTCTCTATATTGAGCAGCTTGGCACACTCAAAATGAAAGCATAGCAACTTTTAAAAGCAGCACAGAGAGTTATAATATCACCATTATTGCATGCAGAGTCAGACTTAAGTATACTGTTTATAGAAGATGGAAAGATGATAACTATACAAGTCAACTCAAAACTGATCACATGGATGCTAATCACTGAATGATTAAGTGGTTTTGCACTCCTAAGCCCAGTCACTAGAGGTGTCCCGGCTCTTGGCCCTGGGAACCATAGATATTGGGAACTCCAGGGAGTACCCTTCTCCATAAACAAGTGAAGAATTCCAGAGGTGTCCTTGTCAATGGAGGTTGAATAAAGGGGCACCACCACATACAAAGGTGTCCAAGTCACAGCTAATTTCTACTGAACAATGAATATCTCAAAGAATATCTCTCTAGAGAGTATATATTGTGGCTACACATCAAGAAAAGGTCAAAAGCAATTAACTCTCTACACCCACTCCGCTTTTAAGCAAAATGTTACAGGGTTATAAATTAAATTAACATAGCCTGGACAACCACAATTTTTTGAGGCATGCAGTTTTAATGTGAAATACCACATCAGGGGTCTAGGGTCTAGGATTTGGAACGGAATGAGATAAAACATAGTTTTAATGTGGAATACCACATTAGGTGTCTAGGGTCTAGGATATGGAATGGAATGAGAGTTTTAATGTGGAATACCACATCAAGGGTCTAGGGTCTAGGATATGGAACTCCCTCTCTGGGGAATGAGATAAATTTATGTGGAATACCACATCAGGGGTCTAGGGTCTAGGATATGGAACTCCCTCTCTGGGGAATGAGATAAAATGTGGAATAGCACATCATGAGAACTTTCATTATTCCAATGCATGAACATCAAGGTAACAGCAAACAAAGTTAGGATTCCTACTAATTCTCTTGAGAATACCATATCTAAGTGATACATTCATCACTTAGTGAAACCATGACTTGATCTGACTTCAATTACACTTGTGTCAAACCTATCCTACTACCTTTAATAATGGAGTGTCCCAGCTGGAGGAACAGAGAAGGCAAATAAACTTACCATTATAAGAATGTCACACTTTCTCCTGTTACAGGTCCTTAGACGTTATTATAAACACACATTGCAACAATAATCATGACAGTTACAGGTAATTTTATTACATTATAATATACCCACTACTAAAGCTAGCAAAGACTCATGGATGAACTAATACTATGAGGAAACTTGAAATTATCACTAGCCTCTAAAGATGACACAAAATCTTGGCCTTTGATAGCTTTAAACAGATTATGAACCATTTAAGGATGAAACTTGGCCTGCACAGGAAGCTTTTAACACATCAGTAGCCAGGCAATCACAGCTTATTAATAATTATGGGGTTAAACCCCTAACTTGGTGGCAACAAATCAAACCTAATGGCATTGCTGGCTAGATCCAGTCTACAGAAGCCACCATACAAATACTATAATTATTACTGTATCATTTTAATGCTAAGTAGCCCATTTATCTATGCAAACTGAACCCTACTAAGAGAAGCCCATCTCTCTACATTCTAGTAGAGCAAGTGAAAGCTGTGTGTGATTGTAGTCTCCTTATTAGAAGTAATGAAAACTTTTATACAAACATTAAAGTTCACACTAACTGAGACCAAACTATTATCCTTTTTCGTGGCCATGAACAAAAAAAATCCTGGTTTTTTAGTTCTTCAAGTTCTCCTTTCTATAGAAAGTTGTTGACAGGAAATGCACCTCTACATGATGGCACCCTCGATACAAATATGGAAAGTGTCCATACTTACTTCCTAAAAACAATGGGTGATACAAACTAGACACTTTGTTACTAATTTGAAAATAATTACCTTATACTGGTTCCTAACATTATATAAAATGTATTGGTTACTACAAATCAATAAGGAGTTATTATGGAGGTGAATTGTTGTGTAAATTTCAAAGGGAGTGACTTTTTTTGTATGAAATTAACTACAGAGTTGTTGTATCAACATGAAAACTTTATTTATGTATATATATCAATATGTTGTGCAGTTAAAACCCTTTCAACTGTATTTTCAGCACAGTTTTTTTCTTATAAGGTACCTAATAACAAAATTTCATTACTAAACAACTCTAATTACCACTTTAAACTTTACATCATGCAAACGTTTCCATAGCAATATATACTAGGTCAGGGTAGATAATTTATATCAACACACGCCGACACACGACTGTCAAAGTAAGTCTGCCAACTCCTCTTACAGAAAGATGGGGGCCCTTACTGACTTACTAGCCAAGGTTAGCCATTTAGACAAAGACAGAAATGGACAATTTTAGTAAGAGAGACATGCTTTATCACTCAAAAGTGCAGCTTTGGCAGTGTTAAATATTAATGAGATTGAATTCAGAGCATTAAAACCTTTACCCATTATTATGTACCAACATAAGCATCTAAAAAGGCATTGATAACTGGGCAAAGATATAACTCCATTTTATGGATGATTGTACACTTAGTATGAAAATAGCATAATAATAATAATAATAATAATAATAACAACAGGTACAGTATCATTATACCCATAAACAATGCTATGCTATATTCTTTAAAAAAGAGGCTCAGTAAATAATATTTAGTAAAAAGTTATTTGCTTTGCAAAAATTATGACTGTTACCAGACTGCTCTGTATGAGGTGTCAGATTTCATTTCTTTGTCCATTGGAATAATTATTACGTTATATTTCATAATTACATTGAATGGACATGGTCCAAGAAAAGATAATGGCTTGGACCAGCAAATGGGCAAAATGGATTTTGTCATAGAGCCACAGATCTTATGACTTTCAAGTTCAACAACTCAGATCCAGAACCATGATTTTGGCATAACGTGTAACTCCATCATCTCTCTATATACGGGCTACAGTTAACACCCCCTCCTCTTTAACTTAAGCACGTACAAGTCCATATTATAGTGTATAGTGTAGTGCAGGTATAATGTGTAATGTAGTGCTATACCACCAGTGGTATATATACCTCTATTATAATAAATAGCAGTTAATGTTTCACTTGTAGTGACACCTCCCATTGAAAGGAGTATATTTATTATTATTATTTTAGTATGCTTTGCATTCCAGTTAAGTAGTTTGTAATTTTCAAAAGGAAATTGGTGGACTCTGTTTACTGTAAATTTTCAAAGGTTAATAACATTTTTTCTATAGCAAACAGGTCGCCAATGAACTAAATGTATCTTTTCCATTCTAGACATTTTGAAAATTGCCAATACTAGAGATGCCTTTTAAAATTAATATCTTAAGGTAAACTAGTGCCCTTAACAAGAGATATAAGATACAGTAAGACACACCTATAACACAGTTAGCTAATTAATCTGCTCACTCCTAAGATAGCTGGCTTATTCTGAACTAACTAGCTACCTGCACACACAGCTAGTAGACACACAAGAGAAAGGGAGAAAGAGAGAGGGAGAGGGAGGAAGGAAGAGGGAGAAAGAGAGGGGGAGAAAGGGAGAGAGAAAGAGGAGAGAGTTATTTGAGTAATCTAATTAGTGTATTGCTGACCAAAATGTTAATTACTACCATCAAATACTGACACATACCCACACTCTGGCAACATACCATAGTATATTACCATACTCTTCAAAAGGCTCATTCACTGCTCTTTATACCAAGTGTGGGGTTAGAAATTCAGCTTCATTTCTACCTTGACTCTCTTAATAGACTGCTCACCTGTTCAAGAGACATTCTATGGTCCTTCTTGACAAATCCAGAGCCTTGCTTAGCGGTGTCCACGTCCAGTAAATCACCAGTGCTTCCAAATTTTCGAGAATGTTTGAACTTTGAGGAAGAAGAAGCTTCGTCTCCTGTACTGCTCACAATAACACAAACAGGAGAAGGACCAATAGTATGTAAATATGAACTACTACCCTCAGATGTACCATAAGTGTTCACTTTTAAATCCTGATTCAATCTTGTAGGGACTGAATTAATTCGGTTCCTAAGCCCAGAAAATAACTTTGAGAATTTAAGCTTTTGTGGACTTAAAAAAAAATCACTTTGCCATCTATCATTTGCTTTTCGAGATCTAACTTGTAGCCTCTTTCTTCTCTCTGGTTCATATGAATCTGGGCATGATATAGTGCTATTTCCACTATCTGAGAGAGGATCACTATCGGACTCCACACAGAGTGGAATATTACTTTCTTCAATAATGTTAGAGTATTTCTTTCTGTCTTGTTCTACTTTAAACATAGTGAGTTGCTATACTGAAAGTTGCTATAAGAAAGTATAGAAGACTTAGCACTATAAATAATTGTGAACAGCAAAATCACTCAAAATGCTACATGAATTCTACACCAAGACTTCTAGAAATACCTAGAGGTGAGAATCTTTCTAGGCAGCTTGGTATTAATTTACACCTAAACTGAAGATAGTGCTAAAGATCCTGGAATGTTTCTTATGTAAATTCTCCAAGTGATCAAACCATTAGTGGACACAAGAATTTACAGTACATAACCACAGCACCACTTCAAAACATACACCCTCATGCCATAGCAACTAGGAAAAATCATAACTCACTCGGAAAGTCTTTTAAAAAGATAAGGCACACAAGCTCCAGAGGTTTACTGCTAGAAATGCTATAGACTTTTTGCTCCCAGCAGTTTTATAGTGATTTCATCTGTTATTTCTCTTATGATCTCTCTTTGAAGTAACATCAAAAATCCTCATGGGAAAAATGATTAAGATGATATGTACCTGTGTGTGCACTTTTGCAAACTGACTATAACTAAAGGTTGGCATTTGTAGTTTAGACAAACTTTGCTATAGCTTATAACATCAAAGTAAACACAAAAGTGATAGCATGAAAACAGTCATTTCTTTAAAATTTCTATTTTTTACAGTCTAAATTATATTTTCTTACCTCTTCGTCTTGACTAAACTGGCGTGTTTAGTGGTAGTGGGTGATATTCCTTCAGGATCGATGAACCATGATGTAGACAATACTACACTGCGACGTTTCGGCCTATCACTGGACTTTTTCGATTTCCTCGCGGGATTACTGCCAGACGAGGTCAAGCCCAGCCGATTTTTCAAGGACATCCTGGCACTTGAGTCTACAGAAAAACGTATGTTTGGCTTTTAAGTTTGAAGAACAAGCCAAATAGCTAAATTGCTGTGCCAAGAATCCGCAGGTTTAATATCCTGCATGCACACATACATACGTACATTCCCTCTCCTCCATAAACACAGAGGGGTCAGCCCCTCCCGGAAAGGGCGTGGTTAAACAACCTGAGGCGACCACTTACCGTATCCAGGTATCACTTTGTGGCATGGAAGTTTGTGTTCGCTACCTTGTACAATACTGAGGCAGGACAGCAGCAAACTATCACTCATAGTTATTAGTCTCTCTTGATCAAAATGGACACAGGGCGTGAGATTTCCGAAGGCATTCTGTTTGGAATGGGTAACCCTCTCCTGGACATCTCTACAGAAGTCCCTAGAGACTACCTCGACAGGTACTCCCTTAAACCCAATGATGCCATACTGGCTGAAGCTAAGCATATTCCAATCTACCAGGAGCTTGTTGATAATTACCAGGTTGAGTATATAGCAGGAGGGGCAACTCAGAACTCCATACGTGTGGCACAATGGATGCTACAGAAGAAGTTTTCGACCAGCTACATTGGTTGTGTAGGAAAAGACATGTTTGGTAAGCAGCTAGAAGAGCAGGCGTTGAGTGATAAGGTCAGGGTAAAGTACATGGTACACGAGAAGGAGCCAACGGGAACTTGCGCATGCCTTATCACTGAGAAGGTCCGTTCTTTAGTGGCCAATCTTGGAGCAGCAAACAGTTATAAGAAAAGCCATCTCATTCAGAAAGAAAACTGGGCTCTAGTAGAACGTGCAGAGTGTGTGTACATCGCAGGATTCTTCCTGACAGTCTCTGTAGATTCGATCCTAGAAGTTGCAAGACACTGCGCTGCACAGAACAAATACTTCACGATGAACCTCTCTGCACCATTTATCAGCATTGCCTTCAAGGAACAGTTGATGTCTGTTATGCCTTACATCGATATTCTTTTTGGTAATGAGAGTGAAAGTGAAGCATTCTCTGATGCATTGGGGTTAGGTACAAAGAACCTGAAAGAAATTGCCTCCAAAATAGCCGATTTACCCAAAGAAAACAAGAAACGTAAAAGAGTTGTGATAATCACGCAAGGTCCCAATCCAGTTCTGTGTTGCGAGAATGGGAATGTGACCGAGTCAGCTATCATACCCATTCCCCATGAGGATATTCTTGACACGAATGGGGCTGGAGATGCATGGGTGGGTGGATTTCTGTCTCAGCTAGTCCTGGGGAAGTCGGTAAAGGATAGCTTACAAGGAGGTCACTATGCTGCCAATGTAGTAATCAAGAGGTCAGGGTGTACCTTTCCAGAGAAACCTAACTTCTAAAATGTATAATGTGTGTATGAATTGATAACTGTATCCTTTATTTATAAATATTGACTCTCATTGGCTATTTTTTTTTTTCCCCTTCTAGTGAAGGGGGTGGGGTGGGGGTGGGAGAAGTATACAATCTGAACTAGGACAGGGGAATGGAAAAGAAAAACAAGCAAAAAAAAAAAAATTGTGCTGGACTATAGTGTTATAATAATTAACATATGGGGTTCAACAAGTTTATTGCTCATACTACAGGGTGGTTTTGTAATGGGAGGTTTGCTTGTATTTTGGATGTATTTAAAGCACAGATTAGTAATAATTGGTTCAGTTTTCAAATAATGCTCTCCATGACAGACTTACAAGAATTATTTTATCATCTTCATGTTCTGGGACATACACTCTATACTGACAACGCAATCTTTCTGAGCATGCTCAGTGAATAGTGATTATGTGAATAAGTAGAACTGAGAGGAGGGAGCTGACTATGCAGGTAATGACCACACTCATAGCACAAGAGCCACTTGCATCATGGGACACACCTATCAAAGCAAAATTTAAGTAAATTAACTTCCAAGAACACATGCCAATTATTTTAATGTATTAAAGGATGTTGGAAGGATGACATTAATATCAAGGTTCTGGCTCAATTATACAGGAAACAAGTATAAATTACCCCCCTATAGGTTTTCTATGGGGTTGTGGGTAGGTAAAAGTGATGTGGGAGTGGTTTATTTGATCATAACTTCCTATAGGATGAATTAGAAGTGTAATAAAAGGCTTTTGACCATTGGCTATTATTAGAGTATAAATTTGGGGTCCTTCTATGTGTAAATTTCCTTACAGTATTCTTATAGTATATTACAGTAATCTTATTTTATAGTCAGTAATCTTATTATATATTATTGAATATTACAAGTATATTACAAATGACGTAATGTCGAGGATTTACACATAGAATCACCCTAAATTTGCAGGTACCAGCCACCATCTTAAAAATTGCACAGTTCAGGTCTTGTGTCACAAATACTGAAATGATACTCATAGAATGCTCAAAAGTATGGCAAGTCCTGGTCAAGATAGGATGTAGTGGTGTGCAAGGTTGAGAGATAGCATAGTAGCTAATCTCACATTTTAAATACCTTGATTTCCAGTAGAGTTGGTTGTTGTAACAATGGGAGTGGGTGTGGTGATAGGAGAAGTCACTCCCATAATTAAAAGTTGAGTGGTTGACTGGATGTTGTCAATATTACAGGTATAATTTCCTTCATCTTCAAGGTCCAGCTGAAAGATAGCAAGTTTTGATATGATGCTCTGCTCGGTGCTTCCATCAGGATAGATTAGCTCTTAAACCCATCAGTAACTGTGATGGTATATTTAGAAGGGTCACTGAAATTTATTCCATTATCACTTGTCCATGTTATGAGATTAGAGACTTCAGTATAACCATAGACCTCACAAGTGAGCATCACTGATCCATCTCCTAATAGTACTAGGAGCCACATCAACTATTGCTGCAAAAGGATAGATTATAGAGACATTAAGACTCTTACTTGGAAATTGGACATTGTATTCTCTACTCCCGTAATCACTTTGACCAGAATAGGATGTTTCACACATGTACAGATCGGCATCATTAAAGTTGAGCTGGTTAATGGTTAGTATGCTGGTCCTGGTTCCATTTGCACTCAGAACTGATATTTTCGTACTATTTTGGATGATAACAGTGCCTTTTCTCCATCTCCAGATAAATGAACCTTGTAGTGAAAGTGTACAGGTAAGTACTAGTGACCCACTAGCAAGGATATCAGCACTAGGCTGAATAATTGTCTGATTCTCTGAAGGAATCTGAAACTGGAATTGATTAGCTGGTGTGAAGACTAATGGTGGTTGTGTGTCGCTACACAATCTGATTTCACTCAAGATGAACCAGTCAACATTGTAGAGTTCTGTAAATGTCCATGTGAGTAGAACTCCACGATTGGCAAATGATGATAGAGGACGCAGAGTAATTTTTATGAAATTGGAATCAGCTCCAGACAATTGATCATTATTTAATATTTGAAAAGGTATAATTTCTCCTCGTATGGTTGAATTCACTACAGTTGGACTAGGTGTTTGAAATAACTCAAACATTGGTAGGCTGATGTTCTCTTCTGGATAGTTCAACACATAAAGATCTAGAGCTGTTACTGGCGTTAAACTTATAAGTTCTAAGGGAATTGAGTATTGTACTTCCATGCAACAAACTGTCTCTTGACGTTGTCATTATCCAGATCTGGCTGAACAGGTCCTAAGTTGCCATTAGTCAACTCGGTGGTTCCAATACATTCAGTGTAAGAAGAGTTGGAATGAGTAACTATTCTGCATGATGGAGTTTCTGGAGTGATTGTAGGAACTCCTCTAAGGGATCAACCGGATTACTGTTATATCTACTGCAATAATAATAATAATAATAATAATAATAATAATAATAATAATAATAATAATAATAATAATAATAATAATAATAATTAATAATTAATAATAACAGTACAACAGTAGAATTCAATAACCAGAGAAACTCACCTGTATTATTGCACAGCTGAGGAGATACTTTCCACAGGTCACACACAACTAACAACACAATGAATATAAGTTCCTGCAGTAACAACATAAACAAAGCAATCTTAACATTGTATGGCTTCACTTAAGTGTTAATCAAGAAAAATTGTAGCTTCCATATATATATATTTAAAAAAAAACTCTCTTTGTATTTGAGACTACAGGGTATTTGCCGGTAATAAGGAGTGGACAGAAGTGATGTGGGAGTGGGTTATTTTCCTATAAGTTTTACCCTTATAAGGATAATTACAATGGAGATAATGGGGTACAAATAATTAATATTAATGAAGAACTAGGTTCATTTTTTTAAATCAAGGACTGATCCATAGAAGCTTCCATTGGCTTCTACATAGAAGCTCTGAATTGTGTTAAAGGTTGATAAAGGAAGTTTCACTGTCAGGTCTTTCAAAGTGTGTATTTCCTGACACTAATAGTACGGGATGAGAAGAAGATACTCTTTTTGAATCCACCTCACACACTTGTGTTCCTCCCTTAAAGAAAATTTATATGGATGTGTATTGTGTTTGTGTAGCACTGGTTATAGGCAAACAAAACAAAACAAAACAAGCCAACAAAGAAAGGTTGTTTCTATTCCCTTTTGTTTACTATTTGACTCCTAAATGCTTTAAACTTTTCTTTGTGATTTTTGGGACAGCTAAAACCCACATCCATCAGTATTTGCCATTAAGCTCTGGCTCTTCTCTCCTTACTATTATGCATGCAATTGCTAACTACTTCATGAAGACTGTCAAACAAAAATGCTCTGGATCAACCTCTGATTATAACAACCACTATCCTATAAGGCACACTATTATTGGATAAGGTGGATGTATAGTGGAGTATTAAGCTTAGCTGCTATGTAATTAATTTTACTATGACTTGGAACATTGCCAGGTTTTATGGATGGTTCCTATCATGTCTATAATATGTCTATTGGCATGCATTAACCCCCTAAAGATATTATTATTATAATACATACTCACTAAATATAGCCTCTTGGTTATAATAATAGTAATGTAGTTGATATGTATAGCAGAACCTCTCTATTCTGAATACCTTGGCCAATAGTAGAGTTCTGTGGATTTTTCTGCTTATTACTGATTTTGTCCAAATATTAATATGAAATTTATTTCTAAATAGTCTCCCTCTATCTAGTAAGTTGATTAGTAATTCTGAATGCAAGTAGCATACCATCAAAGTATTAGTGAGTCTTCCAGCTCTATATCTGGGGGCAAAAGTGGGGATATGAATCTTTGACCAGGTCCTTGCTTACTCTGTGGAGTTGTTTTAGACAGCAACCTGGCAACACTAAATATCATGATCTAACAGTGAACCAACCACCCATCAATAACACTTTTAATCTTAAGCTCTGTTCTGGGAGGGTATATCTATAGTACCATTATCAAACTAGCTATGGCCTATTTTAGATACACTCATTGTTACCTTCAACATAGTGGAGCCAGTCAGCTATAGCAAGTTTCTTGGTCCAGTGCCAACCACCCAGATGATCTACCAAATAAGAAAACTTAGCTATAGTCAGTGTCAGAATAGTAAGCTAAAAATCTGCCAGATGAAGTGGATTCAGACTATTAATAGCTCTAGTAAAGCAGCTATAGTATACTAATAGATATTATAACAAATTTATAAATAAGCTAGTCTGGGCAGTAAGGGGACTGCGAATAACTGAAAGTGCCCCCGTTGTCCCCGAAATTGAGTGTATTTTTCTTGAGCAATTAGCCACGAGGATTAAAAGAGTATAGCAACACTCTGATTAGCTAGTATAGTTCCTGAAAAATAGGTGAATTCCTGCAAAATCTGGTAACCACCCCATCCCTGAATTACACTGGCAAGCTATAATGTGTTATTAGTTAGCTGTGTAGACAACTAGCTACAGACTATAAATAGCTACATATTAGCTAATACATAGCTATAGGTTAATGCTGCAGTGTAACTTGTAAGGCTCTTCAGTGACTAGAACCCAGGGCTTTTAGACCAAGTTTTGTGAAAGGCAGTGATTCGTAACGGGCTTAGACCAAACCATTTTAATGGTTTAGCAAAAAAATGTTGAATGACATTTAATACTCATGTCTACTGATAGAATTTTTTTTTCTTTGAGAGGTTTTCCAGTTCCCTTTCTTACCAAGGACTATTATTCAGTCACTAAAAATAAAAACCCAGACTGTTTATTTTATCCACCACCTTGAATTAGATAATAAAAATGGCAAAAATTATATAAGGAGAAAAATAAATATAAAGGAGAAAAATAAATATAATATTGCTAGTAGTTTGCCCATTGACTATACAGATGTGCAAAAATGTTCTGCATGGGGGAGTCCAGCGGAAGCCATGCTATGAGATCTGATCTAGAAGTGTGTGTGTGTGTGTGTGTGTGTGTGTGTGTGTGTGTGTGGAGAAAGAGACTTAATAAATTTGTGTTTCTATCATGGCAAAGCACACTTACCTGGTGGCAAGTCACAATGTTTTTTTATAGAGTTCTATTATAATAGATTAGCCAGCTTTTGTTTTCCATGAGAAGTCCACAATAGGCAGGTTATTATCAGTCCACTCCACAATCCATATTGATGTATTTTATTTATTTATTTAGTATAAAAACAAACAAACAAACAAACAAAAACTTATAAATATTATAATGTTACTGAGGTTACTAAAGGGTTGCTTACAAGGAAGTCATTATGCTGCCAATGTAGTAATCAAGAGGTCAGGGTGTACCTTTCCAGAGAAACCTAACTTCCTTATTTATACCCCTTTTTTTTTCTAGTGAAGGTGGTGGGGTGGGGATGGGAGAAGTATAGAATCTGAACTAGGACAGGGGAATATTTGGGTAACTGAAAAAAAGACAAAAAAAAAAAAAAAAAAAAAAAAAAGCAAAAATGAAAACAAAAAATAAATAACAAACAAAAACTACCAAAAAAATGTACTATTTCTTAGGTGCTGGACTTATGGGGGTTTCTCTGAGTCTATTAGCAACAAGTTTACTGCTCATACCACACGGAGGGTTTTATAATGGGAGGGTTGCTTGTATTTTAGATGATGTACAAATAATGCTCTCCTATATAAAGCATGACAGACAATAGGAATTATTTTACCATCTTCATGTTATAGGACATACTCTTATTAGTCTTATTAGTTTACTCATCAATTGCCAACACATCTAATCAGTGAAATCAGTGAATAGTAATAATTATTATTGTGAATTATACAATAATGAATAGCATAGAACCTACAAAGCAAAAGGGAGAGGCGGAGTTGCAACCCCACCCCCTTGCATCTACCATTAATATTAAACAAGTCCATACAAATAAGTTGAAGCACAAAAATAAAAATAATTATAGTAGTTAGCTAGCTAGTGAGGATCTATTGCTCTATAATAGCATAAGATTCATTTTCCTTCATCACTATCTTCTTTTCTCTTTTCCTATCAACTGTATGGACATTTAGGGAAGTGTCACAAACTTGCTCATACTCAACTTCCTCTACATTTGCGGATTGGGTAGAAGACTCACGACCCTTACGATAATTATAGAAGATAAATGTCAGGAAAAAGACAGATGTAAGTAGAACTGAGAGGAAGGAGCTGACTATGCAGGTAATGACCACACTCATAACGCAAGAGCCACTTGCATCATGGGACACACCTATCAAAGAAAAATTTATCCAAGAACATACCTTATTATTAGACCTCTTCTAACTCTGTTCTACTTGAAAACCTGTTCACTCTTTCTCCTTTTATATATTATGCCAAATTAAAATTCACTATAATTTAATGTTAATTAAAGGATGTTGGAAGGATGACATTAATACCAAGGTTCTCAATGATATAGGAAATGTAACCCCCCTCTGCATATGGATTTTGGAGGGTTGTAGTTAGGTAGAAGGGATATGGGAGTGGTTTATTTGATTATAACTTCCTTTAGGGTGAATTAGTACAAGGCTTTTGATCAATGGCTAGTAGAGTATAAATTTGTAGGTACCAGCCACCATCTTAAAAATTGCACAGTTCAGGTCTTGTGTCCTAAATACTGAAATTATGCCCCAATACTCACAGAATGCTCAAAAGTATTAGCAAGTCCATGGGATGTAGTGGTGTGCAAGGTTGAGAGATATAGTAATATGTTGTGGACACATTTTAAATACCTTGAGTAGAGTTGTTGGTTGTAACAATGGGAGTGGGTGTGGTGATAGGAGAAGTCCCTCCCATAATTAAAAGTTGAGTGGTTGACTGGATGTTGCCAATATTACAGGTATAATTTTCTTCATCTTCAAGGTCCAGCTGAAAGATGGCAAGTTTAGATACAATGCTCTGTTCAGTGCTTCCATCAGGATAGATTAGCTCTCTAGACCCATCAGTAACTGTGATGGTATATTTGGAAGGGTCACTGAAATTTGCTCCATTATCACTTGTCCATGTTATGAGATTAGAGACTTCAAATTCAGTATAACCATAGACCTCACAAGTGAGCATCACTGATCCATCTCCTAAGAATCCCATAGTACTAGGAGCCACATCAACTATCACTGCAAAAGGATAGATAGCTATAATATCAGATACAATAATAATATTAAGACTCTTACTTGGAAATTGGACATTGTATTCTCTACTCCCATAATCATTTTGACCAGAATAGGATGTTTCACACATGTACAGATTGGCATCGTTAAAGTTGAGCTGGTTAATGGTTAGTATGCTGGTCCTGGTTCCATCTGCACTCAGAACTGATGTTTTTGTACTATTTTGGATGATAACAGTGCCTTTTCTCCATCTCCAGATAAAGGAACCTTGTAATGAAAGTGTACAGGTAAGTACTAGTGATCCACTAGCAAGGATATCAGCACTAGGCTGAATAATTGTCTGATTCTCTGAAGGAATCTGAAACTGGAATTGATTAACTGGTGTGAAGACTAATGGTGGTTGTGTGTCCTTACACATTCTGATTTCACTCAAGATGAACAAGTCGACATTGTAGAGTCCTGTAAATGTCCATGTGAGTAGAACTCCACTATTGGCAAATGATGATAGAGGACGCAGAGTAATTTTTATGAAATTGGAATCAGCTCCAGACAATTGATCATTATTTAATATTTGAAAAGGTATAATTTCTCCTCGTATGGTTGAATTCACTACAGTTGGACTAGGCGTGTGAAATAGCTCAAACATTGGCAGGCTGATGTTCTCTTCTGGATAGTTCAACACATAAAGATCTAGAGCTGTTACTGGCGTTAAACTTATAAGTTCTAAGGAAATGAAAGGGAATAAAGTATTGTACTTCCATGCAACAAACTGTCTCTTGACAGTGTCATTATCCAGATCCGGCTGAACAGGTCCTAAGTTGCCATTAGTCAACTCAGTGGTTCCAGTACATTCAGTGTAAAAAGGGTTGACACGACCTATTTTGCATAATGGGGGTTCTGGAGTGATTGTAGGAACTCCTCTAAATGGATCAGGGATCAACCGGATTACTGTTATATCTACTGCAATAATAATAATAATAATAATAATAATAATAGTAATAGTAATAGTAATAGTAATAATAATAATAATAATAATAATAATAATAATAATAATAATAATAATAATAATAATAATAATAATAATAATAGTAATAGTAGTAGTAGTAGTAGTAATAATAATAATAATAATAATAGTAATAGTAGTAGTAGTAATAATAATAATAATAATAATAATAATAGTAATAGTAGTAGTAGTAATAATAATAATAATAATAATAATAATAATAGTAATAGTAATAATAGTAATAGTAATAGTAATAATAATAATAATAATAATAATATAACCAGAGAAACTCACCTGTATTATTGCATAGCTGAGGAGATACTTTCCAGAGGTCACATACAACTAACAACACAATGAATATCCAATAAAGTCCCTACAGTAACAACATAAACAACAATAACAACAATATCTTATCAGTTTCACTTAAGCTGTAGCTTCCATAATTATAACATTAAGAACTCTCTTTATATTGAGTACCTATTCTTGCTCGAAATAAGATCAAAATTGGTATAAACTTTTTCCATAGGTATTTTTTTAATGAAACTGTAGGTATTTGCAGGTAATAAGAAGTGGGCAGAAGTGATGTGGGAGTGGGTTATTTGGTCATAACTTCCTGTATGAACATCCATGGCCTGGGTGAAGATTCCTTATAAGGATAATTACAATGGAGATAATGGGATACAAAATTATATTAAGAGTTAAACAACTTGGGATTAATTTTTTTTAAATTTAAGGATTGATCCACGAAGCCTCTGAAGGAATAATATTATGTTAAAGATTAATAAGGAGATTTCACTGTCAGGTCTTTCAAAGTGTGTATTTTCCTGCTAGATACTCCATTACTTCATTAAATAGACCAATTAAAAAGTGGAAAGAAAGCCACACCCATTGTGGGTGTGCCAAATCAAGATAGACACCAAGGATGATCATAACTATACTTCCTAAAATAACATTTATTTTAATACTTAATACTCTCAATGAGCTCTATGCTATTATACTGCATTCAAAAAAAATATAATTATTTTGGAGATGAAGAGATACCCCTGAACCACCTTACATACTTATGTTCTTCTCTTAAAAATTAATATAATATTATAGAACTGGCTATAGGCAAAAAACAGAACAAAACAAAACAAAACAACAAACAAACAAAATAAACAAACAAAAACAACAAAGAAAGGCTGTTTCCATTCACTTTTATAGAAGTGTTTACTATTTGACTCTTGAGTGCTTTTTGTGATTTTGGGAGATTGACAGCTAAAACCCACAGCTATCAGTATATATTTGCCATTAAGGTACTCTCCCACCCAAAAAATATGAAAAAATCATTTTTTATTAAAAACAAAAACAAAAACAAACAAACAAACAGGGCATGCTGATTCATAATATGAAAATTGCTTAGATTGCTTCTGTTTTATGTTATACTATGAGAAAGTCACCCATGTCCTCCATTTTATTGAATTATTTCAATGATTGAAGAAGGAAGATCACAGCAGCACACCTGACCTATAAACTCTACCATAACTCTAGTTTGAACTTCAATTTTTTTCCTCCAATAACTAGAAACCTGTTACATCATTCTATGGGCCCATGTGCTTTTCAAAAATAGAAAGAGAGGCTAAAAGCTATAGAAGATGCCTAGAAAGAAGTATAGGTCTATTCGTAGGCCTAAGAGAGTGTGTCCCTACTATAGAAGGGCTGTTAGTGGCTCTAGCACTCCTTCTGTCACTACTGTTACTTCTTCTACCACTACTGCTCCAGTTTCTACTACTGCTGCTTCAGTAGTCACTGCTTCACAGAAAAAACTAAGTAAATCTGCTTTCATTGATGATGAAGCAAAGGAACTTTGTAAGTGTGTTGACAGTATAGAGAGTTTGGAGAGCAGTGACAGTAATGAGAATACTGGGAGCAGTTGTGAAAGTAGTGGCTGTGAGAGCAGCAGCAGTGATGGGAGTAGTGGTGAGTAGAGTGATGAGTGCTGTAGTGTTGTGAGTAAGGAAGATGACTGTAATGAGCGTGGACTGAGGTTATTTGAGTTACTGGATTAAAAAAATTCTATTTTGAGTAGTTGTTGCTGTAAAGAATGTGGCTCTGGTCCTTTGTTATTGAAAGAAAACTATAGTAAGCATCAGGGTCTGTGCACATTCCCCTACTTTTACTGTGTCAATTGTTTGAAGTCCACTCCCATATCTTACACTAAGGTCGGTAAGAGAATAGCCATCAACCAAAAGGCAGTATTTGCTGGAAAGTGTGCAGGGACTAGCTATGCAAGTATGAAAACTCTTTTCAGCATCCTGGATCTCCCCCCACCAATCTCAAAGAATGCTTAAACTAAACAGCTTAAAGTTATCCGACAAAAAGCCTTAGAACAGGTTCAAGTAAGCCTGTTGCAAGCAAGAAATGAAATCCGAGAGCATTATCAAGGTTCAAATCCTAGCTCTTCTCAAACTGTAGACATACTAATAAGCTGTGATGGTACTTGGCAAAGAAGAGGCTTTACTTCACTGTTTGGCATTGTTTGTGTCATTGCATTTGAAAGTGGGAAGGTTCTGGATTATGTGGTGAAGTCAAAATACTGTGCTAGTTGTAAGCATTGGGAAAAACAGGACAAGAACTCTGATGCTTACAAAAAGTGGAAAGAGTCACATTCTACTCATTGTGATACTGATTTTGATGGGAGTGCTGCTTCAATGGAGTTGAGGGGTGCATTAGAATTGTTTGAGTCATCTTCACAGTATAAAATTCGATATCGATACCTGATGGAGACTGTAAGACCCATTCCCTTTTGATGGAAAAGATGCCCTATGGCTCAGAATGCCCTGTTGAAAAAAGAGACTTCTGTATAGGGCATGTACAAAAGCGCATGGGAACAGCTCTTAGAAACCTGAAAGTCACCAAAGCTTTCAGATGGGAAAACTATTGGTGGTATTGGAAGATTGACAGATAAAAAGATTGATTACGTTGCAAAATTATTATGGTAAAGCCATATGAACCAATATAGGTGACTTACAGGGAATGATGAAGGCAGTACAGGCCACCCTGTTGCATAGCAATTCAACTGATGAAATGCCACATCATAATCTAGAGGGCAAAGATTCATGGTGCGGATGGCAAAGGGCTAAAGTTGATATGAAAGAGCATTTATATCAACATAAAGATCCTATACCACAAGCCATTGTACCCCTTATACAACCCATTTATGCACAGCTTGGGAGTAAGTCGCTGTTGGAAAAGTGTTTGCATGGTTACACTCAAAATGCCAATGAATCACTACATCATATTATCTGGCAATTTTGTCCGAAAGAGCTTTTCTTGGGACGTGTGAGTGTAGACATTGTATGTGCACTAGGTGTATTGTATTTCAATGATGGGGCATCATCGCTAAAGGGTATAGCCGAGCAACTCCAAATAGAGCTCACCCCAATAGCAATCCAATTTCTTAACCACAAGGATAGGCTTAGAATTAAGAAAAGTGTATACTACAAAGGCCAAAACATTAAGAAAGAGGAGAAGGCGGATTAGGAAAGGGCTACAAGATAAAGATGCTGAGAAGGAGGGCGTGGTTTACGGTGCTGGGGCCTTTGGTGCAGGCACTCCTGTCCCAAGTACCAGCTGAAAACTTGATTACATTAACATGCAAACCATATATGAACATTTTGTCATATAAAATCATTGTATTTAACTCTATAGTATCTTTGTATTTGTATCTTATCTTTGAACAGCAATTTACATAAAACCTGTTTTTTCATCTTGGGGCATTTTTAACATTTTAGTATTTTAGTGAAATAGGCTAAATTTGGTATCTCCAGAATCCTTTCAGTGAGATCTGTGCAATGGCACTCTCTATTTTATAATTACCATAATTCACATGGAGAATACTAGCTGTAAACAGCCATTTTTCCATGATTATTTGTACGTCAATAATTGCTACCTTTACTAAAATCAGTACTTGCACTCCATTAAAAATGCTGAGTGTCATTGCATACTCTACCACATAGTCTGTTACTATGTCAACTTACAAACCCACATCATTAACACAGCCACAGATATAGCTGCCCCAATAGTGGGTCCTTTTGATTAACTTGCCACACCCATTTTCTGGGTTTGAAAGTGAAAGTTATGTTTTCGAACAAGTATACATAATCTTTAGGCATAGTACAAGTAACACACAAAGTTTGAAGCCTAGTGACTGAGAAACAAGCCAGTTATAACAAGAACTATAAAACATGTCCAGGAAGGTGGGAGAGTACCTTAAGCTCTGGCTCTCTTCTTACATGGCCTATATAATATTTATATACATACAACTACAACTATATTATCGCCTACATGGATTCAGGTAGACTATCAAACAAAATGCTCTGGATCAACTACTGATTATAACAATCACTATCCACAAGGCACACTATTAGGTGGGGTATACAGTGGAGCATTAGGACATGGGACACCTTGGGGGACATAGTGTCCCAATTAGAGGAATGTCTTTATTTCAGGGGGTTAAGTTCTATTGTAATATCCAACTGTCCTTAGGTAATACAGAGGTGTTTTCATTTCAGGGGGCTTTTACTGTAGCTACATCTTATGGCTAAACAGGACAAAGTTATGAGCCATTATTACATGACTGTGGTGATTAGAGTCTTCTGTGATTTTATAATGACATAAACTCTAACCTCCTCTATTCTATACAGAGAAAAGCCATTTTAGGATGGCTAAAAAAATTAACTATAAAGTTTCTGCCATCTATATCTGTATTGTTATAGTGCTGCAATAATAGACAGTAAAATGGCCATCCTGGCTGTCTTTTGGATTGAATGAACATACACATTGTGTTGTGATAGCTAGTGAATTACAGTGGTGCTTACATAATAATAATAATATCATGATCTAACAGTGAACCAGCCACCCATGGGCCATCAATAACACTTTTGATCTTGTTGCTTTACCCTTTTCTAGAATACATTCTCAAACTAGAACTTAGAATTTTAGATACACTCACTGTTACCTTCAACATGGCGGAGCTAAATGCTGAGAGTCTGCTATTCTATTAAGTCTCAGCGCCAACAGCTATATAGATGCTACTTCATTAGCTCTACACTAATTAGCCATAGGGAGACAGCGAATCCCTGAAAATGCCCCCCCCCCCGTCCCCGAAATTGAGTGTATTTTTCATCAACCACGAAGGATTAAAAGAAGAACTTAGCTAGCCTAGTATAGTTCATAAAGTTAGCTAAATTTGTAATATTTAATAGGCGAATTCCTGCAAAATCTGGTAATCTTCCTCTATCAGGCAAAATTAATGAGATATAATGTGTCTATGTAGATAGATAATTAATGGTTTAACATAAGAACTCCAAAAAAATGTCAAATGACATGCAATACTCATGTCTACTGGTAGAATTTTATTTTTCTTTGAGAGGTTAACAATATCAGTTCCTCTAATCAGTGTGGACTATCATTCATAACTAATAATTAGCCACTAAAAATAAAAGAACCCAAACTTCATTTTCTCCACCACCTTGAATTACAGTATGTTCCTTACAAATCATACAAGATAATATATAAAAATGATAAGACACTCACAGCAACACAAAAATTAAAAAAAGTAAGAGAAAAAAATAAATATATTGGCCGTGGGGAGGTGTTATGGAGTAGTTTGCCCATTGACTATACAGATGTGCAAAAAGTTGTCAGGATAGCTAAAGTTTTCACTCAGCCACTGCATGGGGGAGTCCAGGGGAAGCTCAATTCCATGAATAAGTACTATGTGATCTAGAAGTGTGTGTGTGTGTGTGTGTGTGTGTGTGTGTGTGTGTGTGTGTGTGTGTGTGTGTGTGTGTGTGTGTGTGTGTGTGTGTGTGTGTGTGTGTGTGTGTGTGTGTGTGTGTGTGTGTGTGTGTGTGTGTGTGGAGGGAGGGGGGAAGAGATTTAATAATATTATTAGTAACTACTGTAGGTGGGGGTTTAGTAAGACTTGAAAAGCTTTGTCCATGATAGTATAGCACACTTACCTGAAGGCAAGTCACGATGTTCTTTATAGAGTTCTATTAGATTAGCCAGCTTTTGTTCTGCATGACAAATCCATGAATAGGCAGGTTATCAATCCACTCCACAATCAATATAGAAGTGTTATATTATTATTATTATTATTATTATTATTATTATTATTATTATTATTATTATTATTATTATTACTTTGAGCTTACACTAGTACGCTGTAAGGCAAGTACTGTTTATCCTTTGGCAAGTATAATATATGGATGCTATATAGGAACCATTCAAACTTTTCTCACACATACTAACCCAGTTCCCACTAGTATTAACATATTCTAATTAATGACACCCTTATATCTTAAGAGTATATAAGACCCATAAAATGTAAGGGCTCTTTTACACTGTGTAATGTTTACCTCCTTTTTCACTTGAAGAAGGTAAAAGCCATTGAAATACTTGGTGACCATCCTGATTAAAAAACAAACAAAAAAGTATAAATATGATGATGTTACTAATAAGGTGTTAGTTTAAGGGTAATGTACTCATACCTTCTACTCATAATTCTCTTGTACTAATATTCTTATCAAAATGTTGCTCATTTAAAGAGATTCTGATGGTATATTTTCCAACAACCTAGCCGATGTTAGCTTGTCTGCCTTCATGTACTACTTTCGACTATTACTCAACACCACATTGTCCAAAATAAAAAAAAAACAAAAAACAAAAAAAAGCTCTTTTCTTGCTCATTGCATTACCCTTTGGTTTCATTTAAGTAATAATCGTTTATTATTATGATGATACCTTACCAGTGCACTTAATAGGGTTTAATTAATAAAGAAAGGTGGGGCTAGGGGAGGGGTCAAGGTGATTATATCTGGCAGAATTTTGGCCCCCTGGAGGTAGTGGCACTCTTCTGTCAATATTAGTCTCTTTGGAAGAAACTTCAAATGGGCTAGGGCTAGGGCTGGGCTAGTTCTACCTTCTAAAAAGTGCATTCAGTAAAATGACAGAAATGAGGCTATCAGGGCCACTAGATCACTAGACCCAGAGACTTAGCTGACATTGAGAGTACATACAGTCCCATAGGTTTGGAGAGGCGATAACGTAAAAACAAGCCAGATGTTGGGAAATGCCAAACTTTCTTCCTCAACTTCATAATTACTTATTGGGAGCTAGTTTCAGCTCTATAAACCTACTCAAACCCTCTAATTGCAGGATCCTGGCTGCTACAAAGTAGGTAAGTTGGGGGTCTGAACCACAGACTATTGATGACACCTTACCAGGTACATTGATGATTACCAGGTACATTGATGACACCTTACCATGTGCATGGTTAAGGTATGACTTCCCTGCTTCCTAATTTAGCAGTTTTCCCCTCCCTTTCCCCTCAATATATAGACCACATAGCCAGTGCAAATTAAATAAAATACTTAACCAGTTCTCAGACCATGTCTAGACAAGTGAAGTCCCTCAGTCAACAGGATGTCTGTAAGTTACAACCCCAAGGATTTATAAGGACATGTGAATCCCACTGTGGCAACATACATAGTACACATCATGTCTAATGGAATTGTGATTCTTTTATATCACAAGGGACTCCTACGATAAAGTTCTGCTGTAATAATATCACATCAAAAAAGATATCAGCATCCTTTAGCAAATCATTCTCTTAATTACTTCAGACAGGAGTAGAGTAATGTCACTCCACTCTTTTGGGAGAAGACCTTGAGTGGTTGTGTGTCTAGGGTTCTCACTTGGTATATAGAGAAAGGAATGTTTCTGAAGGGTTCTGACTCAGACCTACTATTTAACATCATTTTCCTGTTGACTGACCAGAACTCCATGAAATTACCTGTAGACAGAAATACACATGTTCATTATCCTTATTCCTAGCTACATAAAATTTAGTAAGAACACAAATATACTTGGCCACCTCTCTATTCCCCAACCAACACCCTATCCACATCAATAATGCTGTCATGAAATGGTTTGATCTCTCAGGACAGGGCTAAACTATGTGGCCAATGCTGTAATAAAACGGCTTTGATCTGATGCACAGGACAGGGTAAACTATGTGGCCAATGCTGTAATGAAATGGTTTGATCTGATGCCACGGGACAGGGCTACACTATGTGGCCAATGCTGTCATGAAATGGTTTGATCTGATACATAGGAAAGGGCTAAACTACTCAGTGGCTGCAAGACCATGGGAAAGGAGAAAGAGGTGTGATCTTGGAGATTAAGAGAGTAGGAGACATATCAAAAACTTGTCCTTCATCTTCCTCCACTATTAACTCCTTCTCTACACTTCCCAACTAGCAGTGCTGCCACTCCCAAGTACTTAAACCCACCCACATCCATAACACTGTTGTAAAATGCACATAAGGTGGGTTTCCAGGTGGAAGACTTAAATAGAACTATGAGATTGCAAGGTCAAGGAGAAGTATGTAGGATTGGAAGAGAGGTTGGGATATAAATGGTGGAGGTAATAAGACAAAAAAATATTCCAAAATACACAAAATTGCAGGTCTTGAGCATAGCTCCACTGTCAAATCCAATGTTGTAGACCTGCACACACCAGTATTACAAAGGCTCCCAATTTGTTTCTGATATTGATATCCTATTCCTCCCAAATCTTAAAATCAGGTTACCATTCATGCCCAGACAACCCAATACTTTCATGGCACCCAAGTGTTCTATCTTTACAGAACTCACCCTGTCTCAAACCATCCCAGAGCTTCCCGAATTCTTCAGGTGTTAGAGACTGAGTTATCTCTGATCTGTGCTTCAGACAGTCAGCCTATAATAATATGTATGTTAAATATACATATCTTTCTTGGCATAATAATAACATTGTATCTTTGTAGTATGTATTTATAGAGTAACCTCATTAATTGAAATGAAGACACTACATGGATCCCAGCACCTGAAATGCCATCCCAGCACCTGAAATCCAATCCCAACACCTGAAATGCCATCCCAGCACCTGAAATGCCATCCCAACTCCTGAAATGCCATCCCAACTCCTGAAATGCCATCCCAGCTCCTGAAATACCATCCCAGCACCTGAAATGAGGACTTTCCCAGTAGTACCTGCTGTAGTGAACAACTGCCATAGAAACTCCTATTGGCTACATACAGTCTGGTGTTGTGTCTATATTAGTTATATCAGCTCCAAACATTGAACTAAATATAGCTTATTGGCTTGTTGTTGTGTTGTGGGTTAGACCTGATAAACAATAGAGCTAGCTTGTAGCTTGTTGCTGTGTCCCTGGCTAACAATAGAGGCTTCATAAGGTTACATCAATTGTAAATAAGGTAATAATAATAATAATAATAATAATAATAATAATAATAATAATAATAATAATAATAATAATAATAATAATTGCTATAGGAATGTAACAACATCATAACCTAGAGAACATCCTATTAATAGAGATCTCCCATTTAGTTCCCTAGTATGGGGTTTCACTATACCCAGACAATATTCTATCAATTCCCCAGTATGGGGTTATACCCAGACAATATTCTATTCTCTCAGGATCAAGGTTAAACCAGCAAAGTTTGCTAGGACAACATGTCAAGACTCAGGTCATATTATATTGATTAGCCACTATCAAAATTTTGATGACAAACTGGAGTTTGAGATTTTGGACAAAATGGGGAGAAATGTCAGTACTATGTAGTAACGGAGAGCTAGTTTGTGTTATGACAATAATTTAAGTTTACTAAGTGAGGAGGTCATACTTCTAAGGATGCATAATTCTCCACTGTCAATGTCCAACACTTGAATGTGAAATTAACCAGATCTACAGCACACAGCAAAGACACTCACCTCTTTTATCTTGGATTTGAAGTAAGATTCAACCGGTTCCTTCCCCTGACAATGTAGCAGCTCACCATCTGGAAAGTTCTACAAAAAATGATATTAAAAGACACAGACATGACAGGAAATCCTTAATCTTGTCCTCTACTCCCCACCACATGGGAAGGAGAGGGTACAGATGTTATGTACATGATTGGTTAGCTTTCCACGTTAGAGCAATGTGACACTTTCAGGTAATTTGATTGGCCAGCTCACCAGGACATGAAGTGTCTGAGCTTTTAAATTCGAAACCATCTCCTTCCTGCTGTGTGGAGGGAGGTGTGTGTGAGGGAAGGTGTGTGCGAGGGGAAGTGTGTGTGGGAGGGCTAGGGTCAGGGGATCAAATCTTATAGGTAGGACATAATAACATGAAGTCTGGGAGAATGAGAAATAGCGAGTTTCTAAACTGGTGAAATATAATGGATCATCAATGTGCGTGTAAGATAACAGTCAGGTAACTATCAAATCTCTGAAATAGTTAAGACTAATAGCTATCATATCCAATGGTATTCTCAAACAACTAAGAATGGTGTCCATTTATGGTGACCCTTCAAATGTGAAAGACACCCCCCCCCCCCCTGCAAAAAATAATCAGCTTTTGATGGTTCTCAACTTTAGCTCTAGGTCAGAGGACTTAATGAACCAAAAAAAACTAATGGACATCAATAAAGATCAATAGAAACCAAGAAAGACCAATAGAGACCAATATAGACGAATACAAACTAACAAAGAAGGACCAATAGAGACCAATATAGTTACAGGAGAGATGATCCATGTCTATCAAATATATCTCAGAGATGAGCCCCAAAATATCACACAAACATCTAGTAAATCTTACTTTGAAATGGACTGTCACATTCCACGGTAGTCTTCCTCCTCTCCCATAGAGATCATAGAGCACTCCCACAGGATAATGCCTAATAAAAAAAAACAATAGAACACAGATAAATATCTTACCCCATACTGACACCTTTTAGCAAAGAATCTAATCTCCCCAGACCATACCCCACACACTGAAAAAACTCAGTACTCCAACAGCCCATCCCAGTGAGCTGGCCAATCAGATACCAAGAGAGTAGCAGGAGCTCCAAGAACTGTTAAGAAAGTCTACACATTACTTTCAGGCTACATAGTCTGAGTTACCAGTTTAGTAGAACACATACTAAAGTACAGTACTTCCAAGATATCTGATTGGTCAGGAGCTGGAAACAAGAACCCTCCCATAGAGAATAATAGCAGTAGTAATACAGGGTAATTCCCTGAGTGAAGGTTATAATAATAATGCCTTATACTTCCACTATTAGGCAAAGGCACACTCACTACTTTAGACAAATACCCACAAAGTACACACCACAAAGTCCATTACAAACATCTAGCATAGTGATAGTGAAAATTAACCAGGCAACAAACATGTTGATAATACAGTGTAAGTACATATATCATGGCTGCTGGTAAACACATAGCTTTTCTAAACCTAGTCGTAGATGAGGTCACTCACCAGTCATATAATAAATAAGCATATTACTCCTATGCAAAGGAACCACAACACACACGCACCAGTACAATGGTACTAAAATCTTAAAGTGCTATTCCAACCAAACTGGCCAACATAAAATTGAAGTGTATGTGGTTACTATAGCAACCCACCCAGTTAGGTATGCAGTATCCTAAGAACATACTATATAGGATGTTCTTTTTAATAGTGACCAGAGAATAATCAGATTTTGTACAGAGATGACCAAGTCCCCAGCCTAAATTTACATTTTTCAGTGGGAGATCCTGCTTTCTCATACTCAATGTATATATACTACATTTGCTTCAGTGTGAGATTTACACACCTTCTTTCTCATACTCTTTCCTACATACTCACCACTTGAGTGGTATTTCTTCGGCAGATAACCACACCTCCCTCTCTGCAACCGCAACATCCACTGAGCGGGAATAGATCTTCTCTAGTTTCTCAAAGACCAGAGGGAAGTAACTCACTCTGGGAATCATCATCTGCACATAACAAGGTTAACAGAACCATGGACACTGGGAGGTGGGCCATAGTTAGAAAACTTGTTATTGAAGTGGGCATTATTTAGAAGTAATTCTGGTTGGTCTGAAATGGTCATGACCTTAAGCAAGGATTCCAAGGTGGTAAATCTGGGATCTAAAAAGTAGAGGCAATAAAAGTACAAGGGAAGGGGAGAGACAAATGCCTCTTTCAACTCCCAGCTCAATTGATGTGTAGACAGCTGGATATCACCTGATTGGCTGTGGTGCTGCTTATGTCATTACCATGGCAAATGAATGCAAGGCCTCTCCAATAGAGGCACTAACAGTAGATGTAGGGTTAATACTAGCTACACGTAACCAATTCATTACGAAGTGGCTGAGAACATACATAAGCTGGTTCAGGAGTAGCTCTCTCTCCACTAACACTGTATCCTACTTCTTCATCCGCCAAGGTGAAGCAAACTGGAATTTTGCCCTCCCATACTTCTTTGAGAACCCTCTCATCATCCCCCATCTATCGCCCTACACACCTTGCAATCACACCTTTAAGTCAAGTGAGGGGAGGAGCAACGAGTTGAGGAGCTAATAGGAAGGAGTGCTCGGTAGGTGGAGTCTTAATAGCTATAATAACGTCATAGTGACGCATGTGCGCGCGAGCCTTACGTAACGTGTTACGTGCCATGCATGGGGACTAAATTTTATTATACACTACAAAAGATTTGGCAGGTCATGAAACAAACTACTCAAAGTAGCTACATATATGCTGACTAAGTGAATACAACTATTGTTGAGTGATGAAATATGGAGTGACTGATAAATAACAAATCTATGAGCTATTTATGGTCTCAGATATAAAAAAGAATTGTTGCTACATTATAATGTTTTTTGCTGCCATTTAGTTTATAAGCTTTTGATGAGAGATAATATGAAAAAACTGTTACAATGGTGATATACAATGTGAAATGATTCAATTACTTGCCTTTTGACTTTCAGTCATGTAAATCAAGAATAACCGAGAATATACTTCTTCAAAATCTGCTCTCACAGAAGGCTCATGCACCCAACATCGTAGCATTATGTCATACACCTCCCTGGGACATATATCAGGACGCTTCAATATGGTTCTCTTCTGTCCTTTTGTTGCATCACTAATCACATCTTCATTGGTCATTTTATCATAGGGTTCGTTCTCTGCCATGGAATAGATTTCCCACATTGTCACTCCAAAAGACCAGACATCAGATTTTGTGGAAAACTTCCCAAAGAATGATTCACATGGCATCCACCTGATTGGTAATGTAAGCTGGCCTTGTACACGATAATAGTATGCCTTGTACAGGTCTCGGCTCATCCCAAAGTCAGATATTTTCACCACAAATTCCCGACCTACTAAACAATTTCGAGCAGCCAAGTCACGATGAATGAATTTTCGAGATGCAAGATATCTCATTCCACTGGCAACCTGCACAGCCATATAAAGGAGAATTAAGGGTGTGGCTTCTCCTTCTTCGAGGTTCTTTGTGTCGTCTGCAACTAGAGCTTGCTTTTGTAGAAATTCATGTAAATCACCATTTTCCATGTATTCTATAATAATAAAAGGTGAAGTAGTACTTGAGCACATACCCAGAAGACGCACCACATTTGCATGTTTTAGCCTTGATATAAAGACCATCTCTTCCTTAAAAGCATTTTTCAATCCTAATTCAGCATTTCGCTTAAGCTTCTTTACGGCAACAAGAAAACTGCGATCTTTTTGAGTGCTCTCCCCTAAACATAGATCTTTCAATGACAGGTCGACAGTGGCTGCTAGTATCACAGGGCCAAAACGACCATTTCCAAGGTATTGAATCTCTGAGATGTTATGAGGAGAAATTTCCAGGGGCCGATCATTATGTTTGAAATGCTTTGGAGTATCATATATAGGTGCAAATGGAAGCAGTGTATCACTTTCAATGCTGCTCAATGAGGAACGATGCTGAAACATAGAAGGCTCGAGTGATTCCATGTATGTGCGATCTGCATCAAAGTTACTTTTGTGATTAGTTTGAGAATGCTGCCTTCTCGGGCTCTGGTAGTGGCTCTTATTATACATACCAGAATGATCTGTAGAAAGCTGAAAAGAAGAGGTTAAGCCCGGCGATGCTCTATGGAATGTTTCCACTGTGTCATAGTAACTTTCACTATCACTGGGACTGTGGCAGTAACTTCGATATGATTGCAAACTTAAAGTTCTGTGAGGTTTCCTTAAAAAGTGCATCGGACTATTGTCAAAGGATTCCACCTCATCATAATCGGCTAGGCTTTCCACAGTGATGTTATACATGTTTTGAGATGCATTAATTTTATGCAACTTATCTGTGCTGGATAAACCACTCACAGGAGGGGGAGGAGCATAGGGAATAAATGTTTTTGGGATTTCTGAATTGTATGATATAATTTCTTGAGGTTGCACTTGAAGCTTGGGTCTTACTGACTCCAGAATGGGAGATACTTGCGATGGAAGTGGACACCTTTCTCGATGAATGATTGAATCATAGAGCATATTTTCCTGGGTATCTTGATGATTGTCAATAGGACTCTGTGGGGAAAGATATTTATCTTGAGAAATTTCCGAATTTAATGTTCCTCCTTGTTTAGAATGTTTTAGTGAATTGGATTGATCAAAGAAGTGACAAGGAGAAGCGTGACAAGAAGAATTAGTATTCTCATTCTCAACATATTTCCTGATGGATTCCTGTTGCTGAACAGGCTGGTGGAAATAAGATGGCCTTGGCTGTTCACCGTGCTCTAAAATCTGTGATGTGGTTCTAATATATTTTTCCCTTGAATCATTATTAAAAATGATATTCTTTGACTTTCTTCTTCTAATTATACAGCAGAATACCGACATTGCTATTAAGACCAAGATTATTAGAATCAGAGCTCCAATAACACAGAAACTGGCAAGTAATAGAGTTGGAATACCTCCTTCTTCTCCCAAATCAGAGCTGGTGGTATTAAAGTTTGACATAGTTGTAGTAAAGGTGACATCCTGCTGAGTGTCAGATTTTGTGGAACCTAAGATAGTTATCAGGGGAAAAACAACAAAAGCCATATAATTAATAATAGCAGATACTTATTAATAATAGGTACAATCTTATAATTATCAGATATCTTTAAAAGTATTGGAAGATGATTCCCATTGAGCTGTTTAGATCTTATAAACAGCACAATAAAGAGCTTGTGCCTAATAACATGCACATTGGAGGGGGTGGGGGGGAGAGGGGAGCACAAGCTCTCCAATACCTCCACCTCCCCCTACCATTCCTGTACCTATTTATAGAAACTATTTATAGAGACTGCAATATAGCATTAGAATTAGAATACCTAGTGGTAACCCATAATGCACATAGATATAATTGTTGGTGTATTACTGACTCATAAGGAATGAGTGAAAGCATACCAATTAATAGACGTTCAAAGCTCCTAAAAGACTTACTACATTAGCTATAATTATATTGATGTATAACGCAAGCCTGCAGTTGGCACCTCTTTTCCCATTCACTAAGTGTTATCATGTCCAAGTGATACACAGCACATACAATTCCCTTTTCCCCAAACAAAATCAACATGCAGGCCACCATGAATAGCCACCATTGATAACTAGCTATATAGAGTGAACCTATTGTTCTTATTTGGCACAGAAAATGGCTTTGCTCCAACAAAAATAATTGTATTTATAGGGCGAGTTCTATGGGATATTATAATAATACACATATGAAAGAAGTGGGGTTCACTGTGTAGGATGATAGAGTTATTACACACACACACCCTTTACAGGGAAAGGGCAGGATGAATAGCTAAAGAAAGAGATGAGTCTTAACAGTGGGCAAAGTAACAGTTAATGGAAGAGGGCTAATTATACCAGAAAGAGCCAAGGATTAGGGATTAGTTACTATTTTGCTCATAAGTACTCTATTAAACCAGCTTATTCAGTTACTACATAGATAATAAAGACAGTAATTGACAGTTTATTGTACAACACACACCATCATAAAGACCAAAGGAGGAGTGTATTGTGGCTGTATCAAAGGGGATGTATGTGCTACGGGTGAATGTAAGACACAGCTGCAAGTAAATGTTAGGTAAACAAACCTGGAGCATGCAAGACCTTTTATAGATTAAAAACACAAGAAGTTCTGTCTTATTACAATATTTCTTGAACACACAGCTGGAAAATTTGTAGATTGACACAGCCAACCCATGGCAATAAGAAATATTGCTGTATAGTGTCCTGGACTATAAAAAAGGACAGATTTAGTCTATTAAGTGAACAATTATAGCCATTAGGTGTCTTGTATCATTGATAATTTCCTGATTAATAATATAAATTATTTTTGTATAAAGATGACAAAAAGTAAAAGCAACATTAAATACAAAGTAGAAGAAAAGAAGAAATTAATATAACAGCTCATAGTACTGGTCAGGGGGTGTAGCTATAATTATTATTAATACATGTATCAAAAAAATTCCAATTATTAAAGTGCCTGTCGAGTATATATCATGAACAATCTGGAATATATTTCACCAAAATCTGCTCTCATTGAAGGTTCATGCACCCAGCATCGAAGCATTATCTCGTAGACATCCTGGGGGCAGTTGGGTGGTCGTTCGAGTATCAATCGATCAGGTCCTCTTATGGCATCAGCTATTACTTCTTCATCTGACATATTGTCATAAGGATCTACTTTTCCAAGAGTATAGATCTCCCAAAGAACGACACCAAAAGCCCAAGCATCAGATTTCACAGAAAATTTCCCATAAAAAGTCTCGCAGGCCATCCATCTTATGGGAAGGACGAGTGTGCCCTGGACACGATAATATGCAGATTCATACAAACTTCGACTCATTCCAAAGTCGGAAATTTTCACAATGAATTCTCTACCAACGAGGCAGTTACGTGTAGCAAGATCTCGGTGGACGAAACGATGAGAGCTGAGGTAGTGCATGCCACTTGCTATCTGTACTCCAATATAAAGAAGAATTATAGGAGTTACTTCATTCTCTTGGAGCCCAGCAATTGTATCTGGCATTAGATGCTGCCTCTGTATAAACTGATTCAAATCACCATTCTCCATGTATTCCATCATGATGAAAGATTCACCGACTGTGCAAACACCAAGCAAGCGTATGACATTATCGTGGTTAAGACGTACCATGAATTTGACTTCTTTCTCAAAAGCCTCCATTAGGCAACCATCAGCATCTGTTTTGAGTTTCTTGATAGCCACTAATGTGCTTTTATTAGGATCTGTATCAGTTTCACTAAACTTGAGATCCTTCATACTTATGCCAACTGTCCTTGCAAGGATGACGTTTCCAAACTGTCCCATTCCTAGGCGCTTTATCTCAACAATGTTACTTGCTGTAACTCTGAGGGGAATGGAGCTATCATGCAAAGGTTGAGGATCCTCATAAATAGCACTGTAGGGGATAGCAATCTCATTACTGCTTTCAAGTTCATATTCGTGCTGCCGAAGCATGGTTGGATCTAAGGGCTCGCTGTAAATCTGGTCATAATCATGCTCACCATTGCCTTGACCTTCTTCGTTGTAGGGAGGATATGAGAAATCTGGACTTGGATTGTCCATAATATTCCTCTTAAGTGAACCACTGAGGACAACTGCTGGTGATGGTACACTTGATATACCGTAAGGAGTTTCATCTCCTGGTGAGAAAGGATGGTCCTCTCCTAAAGATATTTCATCATAGTAAGTGTGCTTCTTCTTGGCAGGTGGTGGTGGTTTAATATCTTCTGGATTGTCATAGTAAGGATCAATGGTCACGCTCTTTTCCACGCTAGAAACAACATTGAAAGGGGTATCATATCCCGGTGGAGTATGGTCAAAATCTTGTGCTGAATTTGAAGAGTTCCCAGCACTCATGCTCAAATTGGTCGAAGGCCTAGCAGGAAGAGGTGGAGGAGGGGATATAGATTGCTTATCAATTCTAGCATACTTAGGCAGGCCACCCCCATGTATTGCACCCCCATTGGAAGTAGATTCATAAGCAGTGTTCTCATTCAGGTCCCTTTCAGTTGCTGGAGTGTCAAGAGTGACAGTAGAAGTCTTTTTCTTCTTATGAAGTGAAACTAATACTATTAGCACAATCAAGACTATGACAATTAAGCCAAGAACAGCTGCTATTGCCGCTACAATTGGAAGGGGGAATGATGACCCTTGGTTGTTACTGTTATCTGATAGCGTAGCAGTATTGGCAGTACTACCAGCAGTATTTGATTGAGTTGTTGAATCTGTGATAATTAATTTTGAATGATATGGGTTCACATTTAGTAGTAGAATTCCGTTTCATACAAAATTTTATGCTAAATAGAAGTGCCTTCATTAAAAAAGTGCCTCTATTTAATGTTAGCTAATTTTATCTGTGACCTTTTGACCTATTATACTACTATAATGGTAGATATAGTGATCTATTATAGTAGACAATCTACAGAGTGCTGTTGACTTCTCAAACAGCTCTTTGGAGCAAAAGTTGGAAGGATAATTATTAACTACCATTATTAGTAGAGATAACAATATTTGGGTGAAATAACAGCTACAATTTGGCAGAATTACTGGTAGACTAACTACACATGGGGCCAGGACAAGTCAATTACTCTCAATAGTACTGCCAAATACCTGCTTGCTAATTTGGGGATAGACACTTGAATAACTGGCTCACTTCGCGGCTTTGTATATTGCAACAAAAAAGCTAAATAAGATCGATGTGTACAGTCCTTATTAAAAGAAACGGAATTCTACTTTATATAAACTGTTGTGTAACTGTTTACATAACTAAAGTTACTATACCTTGCATTGTAGAGGTAGTGGAAGGATTGACAAATAGCTGTACAGCACTCGATTCACCAGATCCTACAACAATGCATATGTATAATCCTTCATCTGATATATCCAAATTATATATCCTGAGTGAAGATAGCCGGGAAAAAGTTAGATTAACTCCACCAATTTGCCCTTTATTTTCATCATGATTGATGTATGTGATGTCATATTTGCCAGTTGTGACAGTTATTCTTTGGTTCTCTCTCATCCACTGGAAATCACGATCAGGATATATGTAATATTCCATCACACAACTCAGAAAAACATCTTGACCAACATTTCTACGCACTGAATTGACAATTCTACGAACTTTCACTGTAAAATATAACAGAGAAGTAATGATACACTTTCACCCTACATCATACTATTATATATGATTGATACTTCAGGGAGTTTAGCAGTGGGGGTAAGTATTATGTCTTTCCTGGCCTGGACTGTCAAAACTTACAGTGGCTCTTTGAGACTAGCTATGTGGTTCTAATTTCCTATTAAAAGATGACTAGTTTCATTTAACTGATAATTATAATCAAAAAATATTGGGGAAATGCCCTCCTACAGTATCTTTTATCTTATCTTTATGACACTCACCTAATAATGACAGTTGAATAGTACCAGAACCTGTCTTGCCAGCTTGAGCTCCTCCAGTAAATTCCACAGAACACGTGTAATTACCAGAATTGTTGTAGGATAGATTACTAATCCCCAATAGAGTTCCCTGAGGATACTGTGCTATAGCATTATTGCTCACAATGAACTGACCACTGATTCCTCTTCCATTAATCATTTCACCTGATGGTAATGTCCATCTTGTGGTGTATTCTGTTGTATTAGGTATTATCCCACAGGTTAGTGCAGTTGCCATCACTAGAGGCATTCCTTGTCCTGATGGTAAGGTTATTGATGAGTCAAGGGGTCGGACTAACAACTGTGGCTCTAGACAAAGTAAGTGATTACAATAGTGTGTGTAGTTATATTTTTTAAGTGCAGAACTTACGACAACTGCAAACAGTGACTGTTAAAATTAGAGCTGATAGTAGCATCATTCTTGGCGTGTAGCTAGCCTGCAAAAATATACATTCATCATGATAATTAGGAGGTCAATGCTATAACAGCACAAGTACAAACTTAGAAAAATTAAATTGTGCACTTTCATGCTCTACCAAATGATAATATTGATAGTAATATTAACACTCTTGCAGTAGCTAATAAATTTTACCACTTCACCATACCGAGTTTCCTGCTGGCTACCACTTCACATATGGCAGTCCATGTTGCCAATTACCACACCTCTAGGCTTATCCAATGTTTCTACTGTATATGGCATGCTATCAACCATATCATCTAACCTCCACAGTTACAGTCAGTCAGTTGCTAAGAGAACTGAGTGGGTGTACTACTATAGTTGAAAGGATTCAGTTTTGGCTAACCATTCATACTGTAGACATGATTCATTTTTACTAGATTACATGATAATAATAAGCAGTTATGGGCCAATATTCTCTTTCTTTTCTATGAATTCATTTTACTGCTCAATATCTATTTTTGGCCAGCGATGGAGTACTAATTGTGTCTAATAGCTAATTAATATTATTAGTACAAACTGTTACATTTAGCATTGATGTAATAAATCCTGAAGTCATAATAATTATTACAACAGACTGACTTAGACAGTTTCCATCTAACCAGACCACCACACCCAACACTTGACTAATAGTTGGCCTGCAAGGCTGGTTCACTGTGTTCACTAACAATGTGCTTTGGTGCTATGTATCATTAGTAAAGGACTGTAACTAAACTAATTACGCTAGCATAATTATACTGCAGCATCAGATGCTATACTCTATACTTGAAATAATAATGTCATCACGGCTTATAAGCCACATAATGCTCCATGGAAATCTAAACCCTGGGTAGGGCTCAGGTAGCTAAATTGTCACCAATCAGAAGCAATATATCAAGAGATGTAAACATACACAGAGGTCATATAGAGGTTTTTGGCCTTTTGACCCTTGTATCCTTGGAGAGCTATAGTGTGCTAATAATTGGTTCCCAGTGACTAGTGCAACCTAATACAAAGCCAATTTTCACTATCCACATTATCAACAGTAAAGGTTTATGCATCATAATTATTAGTTTACAACTATGAACACACTAAAAAACTCTGTAGTTATGTATCTAGCAATAATAATGTCCCAATTTGGTAAAAGGTGTGTCATTAACTACCACATCCAGCCAATGAACACAAGCAAACTAACCACTCAGTCATAGCTGAATGTGTTTGTGGTGGCACAATAAAAGGAACTCTTTGGCTTATTAGGCTCTAGAGTATAACATCACAACATTTAATCGTGATATAAATACTTCTATATTATTGCTATCATAATTATTATCATACTGCAAGATCCCCAATCTTCTGTAATTAAATTATATCACAGTCTGGACACTGTTGATAGTCTGCCTCTTAAAATAGCTAACAGTTCATATTATAAGCCAAATAATAGTACTGTCAAGTCTGTATTCAGTTGTTTGTTGAAATACATCTCATAACTACATATTATGCAGAGAGAAGCTTGGCCTTATAATAGTATATATAATATAATTATCATCCCAATCTTCAAAGATTATGCAGTATGCAATGATTAAATGCTACAAGATATCATTTCATCTGACAACATTTCAACAGAAGTTACATAATATTTATGGTTACACCTATTCTCCCTTTAACTGACCCTAAAATGACGTGTACTCCAGATAATAAAAATTAGCTTTTAGGTAGCTAGCTACAATGCCTAACAGTATAATTCTATGTACATAGTTAGCTATAGCAACAATAGAGGTACCTGTTTAGTAGCTAAAAATTAGAAACAACAGAAAGAAAGAAAGAAAGAAAGAAAGAAAAAAAAGAACGTTTACAATAAGCATAATGAATGCAAGTAGCTACTACCAGTTAGCAAAAATCTTCACCTCCATAATGATATTGCATAATAGCTATGCAGCGCACATAATTATTATTACACTCTGCCATCATTGCATGCATCTATTGTACGTAGCTAGCTAATACATAACAAGCTAGATCATGGTCTGATCACAGGAATAAAGCTGTAGCTAGTTCGCTAAAGCCTACAGTTAGTGATAATTGTAGCTATCATAGTGACTCACTGGGTCAACGTGTTCTTGCAGTTTTCCTTCGCTGTATTACTAGCATAGCCTTCAGTTCAAGCTAGCTATAATAAAATGATGATCTAGTATAAAGGTATGAGGAAGTGACGTAATTTCAACCACAGAACGCCAGAGCCGCCATGCAGCCGGGGGGGGGGGGGGGATGACCTACTGATTATTATTAGCCATGATTTGATGTGTGCGCTTTGAGGTAGATTTCTGAGACACCACAACAGCAGGCCGAGGAATGAGGAGGATAAAGCATGAGCAGTTACTACAGTTAGGGCAGGAAGAGCAATAAAGTAACATTTACAAACCCCGGGAGGGGGAGGGGGAGGGGGTGGGGGAGGCAATTAAGAGGTCCTGAGTTGTGTGTTGGATGGCCCTATCAACAATGACTTATTTTATTCTCCACTGTAAAAAGCTGATTAGTTGTTGCTATATAAGTTAGCATCACTATGTAAATTAAAAAAACAACAACAAAAAAACTGGCAATCTTTTCAAATAAAAGCAACACAGCCATTTTTTCCTGCACTGAGGCAATGGGCCAGATGTGGACTGAGGGCTGTAGAATGCCCAGGTCTGTTGTAACCTATAAAACAGGATGCAGAATTGTATGTCCTTTTGTATTCTTGTTTTATGAAAACAATAGGACCTTGGACCTAGGCTCAGAAATGGCTGAATTTCAATTGCTTTTTAAAATAGCAGTATGTATAGCTGGTCAGTTAAGCATATGTTTCTTGTTCAGTAAATAGTGCTAACATAGCAATTTATGTCCTTACTTACATTCAATTGGCTACAAGCACATACAATAGCTATGATTCTATAAGCAATGCATTTCAGTTATCCAGATTAATTCACTTATCCAGCTTCCTGAAAAAATGTGGCTCTGTATATAACTTGGTTGTAGTTATAACAGTGATGGGGAAGACAGTTGGTATGTCAATGGATGAATTACCAGCAATAATCTGAGAAGTTGAGGCAGGAATACTTTCCTTGTGCTTTTTCAACTAAATCATGTCCTTTTGAAAAAGGAAAGTTAATATAGTATTGTTCTATGGTGACCCTTTACCACCTATGCATAACAATTTATTAATATATAAGAATGTTCCCACAAGTAGTTCTAGCTATAAACTAATGATGTAATAGAGGTTACACAGTTAAATACAAGTAATCAGACTTCAACAAATGTTGTGGTGTTACTAAGCAATAATGGTAGGTGTATATCTAATACTACTAATACAGGACATGCAAAGTCTGACCATACAATGACTACGTGAAGTTCTACGTTGTTTTGTGGTGTAGTATCACATTGACATTGCTGACTTGCTACTGGGCATGCGCACTACCCATTCGCACGACATCGCATAGTGAAATTGTTACAGTTGCAAATAACTCTTCTGTTGCAGCCTCAAGGATAACTCATTGTACGTATTATAGTATCTTAGTTTTAGCTAAATCCTTCTAAAGGTTGCCAGTTGCTCATGTATCTAGATAGCTAATGTAGTGTAGCTAGCTATCTGTAAACTCACACAAAAATAATAATAGCTACACAGAAGAAGCAACATAGCTAGCTAACTAGGCTGGTTAATATTCTACTAAACAATGTACAGAAGATATAGCTACCAGGATCACTACCAATTATTTATCTTGACAGCTTTACCATGTCAATTCAAGGCTGTAGGAAGGTATTGGGCCAAGTGGCAATGACCCCACCACTTTTAATTACCCCCACCTTCAAGGTGGTAAAATAATCTAGCTGGGTATGGATGTGGCTTGTTAAACTCTAGGACAGGACCCCACCACTCAAAATTTGCTTCCTACAGCTATGCTTACTGACTCCATTATCCCTACTCTCCAGTTTAGAACAACTGTCACAGCTATCCCTGTAGTGTAGTGCATAGAGCAACTGCCATAGCTATCCCTACTGTCATGCATGTCTTACATTAGTACTCATGGGACAATTGCACAAGTATAAATAATTATTGGACACATCTGATCATCTTTGAGTGGACAGCTAGCTATGACAGTTGTTCCATGCATGACTGCTAGAAACAGCTGTAACAGTTCTTCCATACATTACAAAATAAAGCTGAAAAAACATACTGTTCATGCATCAGGCTAACCCACAACATACTTTTGCCATGACCTGTCAGATCACTTGACACAACACTTTCTTGAACCACTGATTAGTGTGTTAGAGTATGTGGTGTCATAGTTTGTGAAAGTGGCAAGGCCAGGCAAAGTAGATTTACAGTTTATTGTCCTACCCTTCATCAAAAAATTGGGGAATTCCAACATTTTTTCATTATTATTATCATTATCCATTATGCAGTGGCTAATTCTTAAAAGAAATGACTTAATTTTCACAAGTGAATTTGTGGTTGCCATGCCCACTTTTTGATTGTGTGGTTTCTGGTATGACAAATTTAAATAGTTTTCTTGTTGCTGATACCAATGTCGTTTTTCCGGGTGCTTCTATGTGCAAATTTCTTACATTACATCATTACTATTACATCTGTAATATACCTGTAATATTCAATAATATAATTATAATAAAATTACTGTAATATATCATAATATACAATAAGAATACTGTAAGGAAATTTACACATAGAAGCACCCTTTCCCCCCCATATGAAAATAATGAATATCATTAAAATTAAGTGGAGGGGAGGTGACATGTCACCCTATTCCCCCCCCTGAATCAGCCCCTGATTATGATCTCATTATGACATCATTCAGTCACCAAAACAAATTTCAATCATGAAATTTTTTAATGGCCTTTTGCTAATGTGAACATTTTTTGATAAAACAAGACAAAAAGCATATAGGTATGTACACTGAATGTTAACAACAACAACAAAAAGGAATGACACAATCAGTTTCTTGTTAGTTAGCTTCCATGTTATGTCATACTTTTATTCCCAGTAATACTTAAGTTGGTGTCATACTGTCAACATGTGTATCATTTACTCTTGCCTTGATGTATCGTTTGTACTACAACATGTTGAGAAGTCAATTTGAATAGAATTCCTGAAGTCCATCCAGAGATGTATCAAATACAGAAGCAGCCACCTTCTCTCTCTGATAGCTACTTAGATCCTCTGGAGCAGGTATTAGCATTAGAAGGAACTTTTCCAAAATCTGAAGCACAAAAAAAAATAATGAATAATGAGAATGACCTCCTTCCCTTCTGCTTTTTTTGTGACACTTAACTGTATACTATCTAGCTAATTTGCCTGGCCTAATAACAACTCTCTTGACAGTCTTTTGAAAAGGCACACAGACCTACTTTCATTGATATGTGATCCTTTAGTAGAAGAACCAAATCCATCTAGAGCTAGCCCTGGAAAGTATGGAAAAGAACAATTTTATAGCTAAACATACGTAACAGTGATGGAGAATTGTATTATGAAGCTATGGGTAGATTTCTATGGAGCGTTTATACTATAGCCGTTGATTTTAGCACCAAGGTAGCTGAAAGTGTTGTAAAGTTAAGGTGTAATAGAGATAGACAACATAACAGATAGTTAGCTAATGGACTCCCAGCAATGGGGACCTCTGTACAATTTTTTAAAAATATCCACAACCTCATTTTAAGTGGATACGCCTCTTATTTGGAGCATCTGTATATCTCTTATAGTAGTTAGCATGATTTGAAATGTATTAGCTATCATAAATGAAAACCTAATTATTATTCTATAATGTGGCTCCTAGATTCAAATAATTATTGGTTCTAGCTACCTATGTATGTACCTTCAGAACTAGATGGTTACTATGGATTGAGGGTGACTGGTTGTAGAGTCTTGTGACACACACAGTATTCCACATTGTCCGTTTAGCTACACATAGCTAAGCATACTGGAATGAAGTACTGGAATACAGTATTTAAACTGGAATGGAATGCTGTGTGAACGTGAGCTTATCATTGAATACTTTCATATCTTACCAGAATTAAGGGCTAAGGGGGCTGAACATCCTTATAATAATTTTTATGTAAAGGGAGTTACCTGTGACATCATAAAAGAAGTCAAGGCATCTTAATACTATCAACTTCGCAGTAACTTGGTACTCAACACACATTGAAGTCTGAATAATGGAGAAAGAAGGGAACACAGTGATTTTGGTTATAAATTTTTAACCACTAGCTAGTTATAATGGTCAACTGCACTGATGACAAGATGCTTTTATGAAACTATGAGTAACTATAAGACTTTGAGACTCATTATTGACCACTGGCACAGTGGCATTACCACCTTACTGAAAGTGTAGCTTAAAAGCTATTTGAGGGGGAAAGCAGGAATGATAAGTATCAGGATTAGCTATTAGAATGATCTACGATTATCTATCTCCTCATCTCCTTACAATATCAGTATTTTATTGTTATTAATGAGGGAGTTATTCATGTTTAACCATGTTCCATTGGCTCATGCCTCAAAAGTTACGGCTACTTAAGACATGATAAATTTCTGGGATAAAAATAATTATATGGACAATAGTTGCTTATGAATTATTATTCCTCAATTAATTTTTATTTTTAAAGGGTAAGTATAGCCTTAAAAAAGTTTTTTTTCTAAATGACACCGAAACCTTTTCTTCTTGGATAGTGCTTAAGTTGATAAAATGTCTTAGTCCTAGCTCATTGTGGTCATGTTATGTTGATTTATCTAAAACTCTAAGAAGTTGGTATTCTTTGTTTTCAAACACAATAGGATGGGACAGATTCTCTTTAGATTACATACTACTTCATCAGAGGCGTCGGAAGCTGATTGTAGGTGGTCCCTCCCCACCCACTACAGTGGAACTTCTAAAAATGAACCCTCTAACGAGCGAATCACCTCTCACCAGCGAACTTTTAGAATGCCCCCCCCCCCCCCCCCCCAGCAACTCCCATAGAAAATGTACAGCAGATCACCTCTTAAAGCGAATACCTCCGAACTCCGAATAGTGAACACCAGCTTAGCACTAGCACACTCTAGCGATGATAAACTGACCTCTAAAAGCGAATGAAAAGCTACACCCTTTTGGAATTTATATGAATGAAAATAATTATTATTTTTATATTAATAATAATAATAATAATTTATTATTATAAGGCCAAGGCAAAGTGCCAGTTTGTGTAGGCGTGGCAATGACTAGTTTATGGAACAATGAAGTGATGCACAGGAGCAAGAAGAAGTTGATGAATGTGCCCAAGAGTGTAGGGAGATGAATGAAGAACCGAGCCAACAGTGAAAACCTTTAGTGAAGCACTTAATGCAATGTTAAACTGTTTCTGGAGAACCATGGATTCAAGCTGGCACGATCAGCTCAGTTGGAGATGCTATAGCATGTGCCCATGTAAAGTCATTAAAGCAACCCTTTTTGATTATAATATCCAACTGTTTAAACTTGTTATGAAATTTTTATACTCCAGTGTCATTGTATGTTAGCTATATTAAAAAAAAAAAAAAAAAAAAAAAAATTAATTGAGCCACAAGAATGTACAGCTATGAATATTAATTAGCTTAATAATAATCTCTTATACACCAGGAGCTTCTGTTCTAGGGTATGGCCTCCCCCCTATAGAATTTTCTACACTGTCATCTATATAGTATATAATCTCTTCTCAGGAGTTTCTGTTCCAGGAGCTTCTGTCCTAGGGTATGGCCTCCCCCCTAGAATTTTCTCTGCTGTCGTCTATAATCTCAGGAGTTTTTACACCAGGAGCTTCTGTCCTAGGGTATGGCCTCCCCCCTATAGAATTTTCTACACTGTCATCTAATAGTATATAATCTCTTCTCAAGAGTTTCTGTTTGTAGAATTTTAGGAATCTTTTCACTACTAATATAGGCTCACAACCTGCCCACTACACTTCGGCTCTTGCACGAATCTCCAATCAAGACCAAGGACTGTACACCCTTCTCATTATAATATTATATAGTGCACAAATCAATGATAATGACGATCAGTTCCAACACACACTTAATGATGATAATAAGTTCCAACACACTCCCCCCGTTGACCGGGTAGGTCAACTGAAGGTAAATTAAAAGAGTGACCTAATAACAGTTCTCACAAATCAATAATTGTTCATTAATCTGTATATTCAAGCTCAGAAATCCAACTCTTTCTCACTTCATCAGCTTGCCTAGCGGCTGCTCTCCTTGGACGAAGTTGAGACTTCTCATTGGGATTAGGCCTTTCAGTAGTAGGTGGTGACTCAGAACTGGAGTCAGATGATGGATCACTAACAGGTGTCTCTCTGTGAATCTCCAAAGGATAAAGCAGCTGAATGGGTCGACGCAAGAGGGGATGCTGTCTGCCACTTGAAGCGAGCTTCACAGTGGCTGCTCTTGTTTGTCCATCCTGACCTGTCAACAAAGTCTGTACTACTCCCAATTTCCATTGACCCCGTGGGAGCTGCTCATCTTTTATGATCACAATGTCTCCCACCGAAATGCGAGAATTCTTGACCCTTTGGCCTTTCCGTGCTGAGAGCGCATGGACCTCTCTCAAGTTACTCAAGTACTCTGTTCGCCACCTCTTCCAAAAGTGGTTCAAAACATTGTTGATGTGCTTAATTCGCCGAGTAACATGGTGTTCATCCAGAGTGTAATCACCATCTTCCAGCACACACATGTGGTCAAGGTGGTCAGGCAAGCTCAGGAGTCGGCGACCAACAATTAGGTGAGATGGAGTAATTGGTTCATCAATGTCCTCGCCAGAGACATAGCTCAATGGCCTTGAGTTCAAAACTGCCTCTATCTCCGTCAAGGTAGTGGTGAGTTCTTCATGTGAAAAGTGAGCTCGTCCAATCAGCTTCCTCAAACACCTCTTTGTGGATCTCACTATTCTCTCAAAGGCACCTCCCCACCATGGGGCCCGCTCTACATTGAACTGCCAAGTAATTCCTCGTTCAGAAAGGTAAGTTTGCACAGTACCATCTTTGAATACATCATCTAGATACTTCGCTGCCGCCTTGAAGGTTTTCCCATTGTCTGATATGAAACGGCTGGGCAAACCTCTTCTGGCAGCAAATCGCTTCAAACAGTAGATGAATGCAGTTGTAGACTGGTTTGTGACGGTCTCCAGATGAACTGCTCTGGTGACATAACAGGTAAATAATGCTATCCAGACCTTCATTGATTGGCCCTTCTGCCCTATGCTCACCACCAGTGGGCCTGCAAAATCCACCCCTGTGTAGAAGAACGCTGGAACCTCCTTCACTCTACACTCAGGTAGTGGAGGTGGAGGTGGACTCGCAAATGGGAGTCCTTCAAATCTTCTACAAGTCACACACTGGTTCAGCACCTTCCTGGTGAAGCTCCTCCCTCTGGGAATCCAGTACTTGGATCTCATCTGAGTAAGAGTTTCCTTCACACCGTTGTGAAACACTCGTTCATGGGCCTGTCTCACAATGAGAGTAGCAATAGAATGGCTCTTAGGGAGTAGAATGGGAAACTTGGTAGCATACGGAACTTCAGTGTTGGCTAATCTTCCTCCACAGCGCCACACTCCCTGGTCATCCTTGAAGAGATTAAACTGTTTTGTCAGGGTCTTAATGTCAGAGAGTGTCTTCTGTGCACTCCTGATCCAGAGTAGCTCTGCTTCCTGCCTAAGATTGGTCAGAGGATCGTCTTCTGGAGGTTTGGTCAGCTTCTTGAAGCATCGGATAGCTCGGAGCACTGCAACAGTAACTCCAATCAACCGGGAAAACTTGCTATACCTGCCAGGGTCTAAGATCAGCTCAACACCAGTGGTGGTCTCAGTTGATACAAGGCTATGGGATTGAACACGCTTCATTTCTAAAGCACATTCACTTGGCATCTCTTGCACTGGAGCTGGGGTGCTTGGCTCAAATCCCATCTGCAACCACTCTGGCCCACGTCTCCACAGCTGGCTCACTGTCAGCTCAACTGAAAGGATGCCCCTGGAAGGCAAATCAGCGGGGTTGGATGACCCAGGACAATGTCGCCAGTAGTCAGGGTGGACTCTCTTACGAATTTCCTTCACCCTGTTGCTGACAAAAGGGTTCCATTCTCTCGTAGTCCCACGGATCCAGAACAGTGCCACCTGCGAATCGGTGTAGCATTTTAGATGTAGAGATGGTAAATTTGGTGAGAGACTATCTGCCACAGATTGTATGAGCTTGGACAACAAGAAGGCGGATAGCAACTCCAGCCGGGGAATTGTCTGTGGCTGTAGTGGGGCAACTCTGGTTTTGGCGACCACAAACTTTACTTCAGTGTTGTTCTCTGACTCAATTACCAAGTAAACGACGGAAGCATATGCATGTTTTGAGGCATCACAGAACCCACAAAGGGTGTACAATAGAGGTAATCCCTCAACTTGATAGCAGTAGCTCCTGGGCACAGATATGGGAGTTGCTTCTCTCAGTTCAGCAATCAATACCTTCCATTCCTCTAGCAACCCTTCGGTCAAGTCATCATCCCAATCAATCTTTGACTTGCAGAGTTTCTGAAACAAAATCTTGTATCTAATGGTGACAGGCGCTAGAAATCCAAGTGGGTCATAGATGCGGCCTACCAGACTGATCACATTTCGCTTCGTCGGTTGCAGATTGCAGGCAGCCTCTGCTAAGTTTGAAAGATCAAAGACAAGAGTATCATTGTTGGAGTTCCAAGGGATGCCTAGTACTCTCACATCCGAGCACATAGAATTAGAAACTCCTTCAGTAGCATCAATCCTTGCCTGTACATCCGGACTGTTTGACAGAAACTTCCTGAGATTGAAACCACCAGCACGAAAAATCATCTTGGCCTCAGTGTAAAGTTGGAAAGCTTCCTCCTCTGAGCCAGCACCAGATATAACATCATCCACATAGGTCGACTGAAGTAGGCGCTTCACAGTGTACTCATTAGTGCCGAGAAACCGTTCCAGGTGGTACCGCACAGTGGCGTTCAACAAAAAGGGGCTGGAGGATACGCCAAAAACCACTCTGGTGAATCTGTAGACATATAGTTCAGGTTCTTCTTTCAACACATCATCAACCCAGATAAATCTGAGAACATCACGATCCTTGCCATCAACTGAAATCATTAAGAATGCCTTTTCCACATCTGCCACTAGGGCAATCCTGTAGGAACGGAATCGAATCAAGAGGTCAAGAATCATCTGATTAAACTTAGGACCCTTGTACAAGCACTCATTTAGTGAAGGTCCAGAGGTCTTCGAAGAGGCATCATACACTATCCTCAACTTGGTAGTGGCCTTGTCAGTGCGGACCACACCATGGTGGGGCAGGTAGTGCACAAGATTAGTGGTCACCTCATTAGTGTCGACAGGCTCAATGATCCCCTTGGCCAGCTGCTCTTGAATCATGGAGTGGTATTGGTGTAGAAGATTTGGGGTGTGACGTAGCCTTCGAAGTAAGCCCTTCAAGCGATTAACACTGAGCTGGTAATTGTCCGGAAGCGAATCATGAAGCTCCTTCCATGGAAGAGTAACCTTATAGTGACCATCTTGAAATGAAACATGGTTGACAAACTCACTATAGAGTGTCTTCTCTTGTTCATGAATCCCAAGCGACTCTAATTCCCAGAATGAACGAAGCTGCTCTGATAGTTGAGCTGACTCATCAATAGGTTGACTGTCTACTCGCAGTAAATGAGTAGTTACTACACCTGCAACAGAATTTACCATTGCCTCTGGACAATGAGTAGGACCTGACAGGACCCAGCCTAACTTGGTGTGAATAGCTGTGGGTCCTTGTACTCCTCGACAGATGCTACCAGTCACCAAGTCCCAATAATAATCACAGCCAATGAGGAGGTCTACAGGGAGATGTGAATTGCCATCAGCTGAGTCTGCTAGCTCTAGCTTCAATAAGTGGTCATGAGACTCTACACTGGCATTAATGGGCTGACTTGATATAGGTTCGCAAATAGTAGGAACAACATGTAGAGACAGTAACATACTAGGGTACTCCCCTTTCAAACAAATTCCAACTGACACAATTGGACAAACCCGGGTGTGCTCTTGCAAAGATCCAAAAGTAGCAATCGACAATGTTTGTCCACCAGTTGGCTTCAGTTGAAGCTGTTTCACTGCTCGCTCAGTCAGATAAGACCGTTGGCTGCCACTGTCAAATAAAATACGGACTCTAGTAGTTAGCTTCGGCCTATGGGGATTGTAGGCAACAGTACGAGCTGTCTGCAGCAGGATTACCTTGCCTTGAGTTGAGCACAGGGTGCTAGTGGTTGTTGTTGGGCTGAAGGTGGGCGTATTAGGATCAAGCAGAGGGACGGTATCTGCAGCATGGTCTCCTCTTGGCCGCCTCCCCCTCTCACATATTGAGGTATGATGTCTTCCCTGGCAATTGCGGCATTTACTGGTAGAGTGGCAATTCCTGGAAAGATGATTCTTCTTAAGGCAGTTAAAGCAGCGGCCACTACTTCGCAATATCTTCTTCCGAGCTTCAACGTCAGTCACTGAGTCACAGGTGACTGAAGGGTGATTGTTTCGACAATACATGCAACCTGATGACCCTGACGGTCCTTGGGATGTCACAACAAATGCGGATGTTGTAGTGCGCCCTTGGTTCTGGCTCTGCCCACGACGAGATTGCTGCCACACTGAGTTATTAGCTCTCTCGCGGGCCAACAATTCTTGTTCAAATGTCTCCAAAAGGACTTCCATACTTAATTCGTCTACCGGAACCGTACGACTCACAATAAGACGGAGCTCAGGTGGAAGTTTGCTCAACAACATAGAGGACAACATGGCCCCATACGACTTCAGCTCAACGCCCAAGGACTTTAAGCTTCGGATGTTTGACTCAGCTTGGTCGTACAAACGTCGGAGATCCCGCAAATGGTGATCAGCAGTGACTGCAGCAATGCCCAACAGAGCCTCCATATGCTTGGAGATGATTAATTGCTTATTTCCGAATCTTTTATGTAATATCTGTACGGCTTCAGCATAGTTAGCTGCGGATAGAGACAACCCAGCAATCGCATCATAAGCAGTCCCTTCAAGAAGTGATCTTAAGTAATTGAACTTGTCAATCTTGGATAAGTGTTCATTTCGATGGATTGCAGATTCAAAGGAATCCCAAAAGGCTGTCCATTTCATGTGGTTACCTCGAAAATGAAGTAAACTAATCTTTGGAAGCTTCACACTTTCACACGATGGCAAGGGCAATGTAGCACATACAGCATCACCAGGCTCCTTCCTTGTGACTTCTGGGCTCTTGGTGGTTCTATCCAGAGTAGGGGACACTTCTTCAGTCACAGAAGCTACAGAACCTTCTCTACTAGTTGGTGATGGCGTACCTGTTCGGGAGATAGTCCTCGATGCAAGTTCTAGCCCTTTATCAAGTTTCATGAGGACTTCATAGAGTCGTTCAAGGTACTCATCGGCCTGCTGTATCTCCTCTTCCAATCCCTCGTCGGGTACCAGCTCTGCCAACTCGCTGTCGAGTGTTTTCAATAGTTCCCGCTTCTCAGTGATTCTCTGTTGCAGGAAAGATAGCTCATCCACGTCCACAACTTCTGCTTCCAAAGCAGTCGTAGCACGGGTCATCAGTCGAGTTGTAGATGACTTATGTCCTGAGCGTATCTTCTTCTTCCTGGCCAGCAGTGTAGCGGCTTCGCCTTCACTCATGACAGTGTGCCTTAATTAGAGCGATCGAAGAGAATTTTCCGGCAACTGATTCACATCCGGCTCGAAGGACCATGTAGAATTTTAGGAATCTTTTCACTACTAATATAGGCTCACAACCTGCCCACTACACTTCGGCTCTTGCACGAATCTCCAATCAAGACCAAGGACTGTACACCCTTCTCATTATAATATTATATAGTGCACAAATCAATGATAATGACGATCAGTTCCAACACACACTTAATGATGATAATAAGTTCCAACACTGTTCCAGGAGCTTCTGTCCTAGGGTATGGCCTCCCCCCTAGAATTTTCTCTGCTGTCGTCTATAATCTCAGGAGTTTTTACACCAGGAGCTTCTGTCCTAGGGTATGGCCTCCCCCCTAGAATTTTCTCTGCTGTCGTCTATATCTCAGGAGTTTCTGCACTAGGAGTTTCTGCACTAGGAGTTTCTGCACTAGGAGTTTCTGTCTTTGGATCTAGCCTATTTATTTACTATTTAGCTACCACCGTCTACCTCTGCTACTCTTGCCTTAGCATACCTCTGCTGCTCTTGCCAAAACATAGGCCGGAGGAAATACCCTAGGGGCGGAGGCCATACCCTAGGATATTAACTCCGGGGGGAGGCCATACCCTAGGGCAATTCCTCCGGCGGAGCTCCCACCCGGGGGGAGGCCATACCCTGTGACACCGGGATAGTTGGCAGGTATGGAACAATAAGATCATAGACACAATGTTTCTACTCTTACTATTGATCAAGACAGTGTCGCTTCAACCACTGATCAGTGTGTTGCTAGTTCTTGGAGTATGTGGTGTCACAGTTAGTGAAAGTGGTAAGTGAACTATCTACGCATTATACTCTCACATTATAATATAATAACATGGCCATTCTGTGCTTTTTTGGCACTAGACAGGACTTGCTGTGCTTAAATGATTAATTAGTCCTTGATTTCCAATGGGCTGGAAACCCTTAGCTTTATTGCTACAGTTCTTTAGCCTTCACTGTCCAATAAGTAGCTAAGTATTGTCAGTTTGCACTTCAAGTTTATTCAAGTTGACAGTTTCTAACTGCTGGTTGTCTTGATGGCACTAATCTTTTAGGGCTTAAGCTTCTCATTAATGTCAATTTAGATAATTCTTAAATCTGTCACTCTGATAGCTAGCTACTGTAGCTAGATAGTCTCATAGATCAGTCCATTCTGAAAAATTGGAAGTGTCTAATGTAATGCATGTATCAATCTCATTATCCTCTTGGGGAAAATACTTTCACTGTTTATGGAGCACTTTCGGTTAATATGACCACAGCTGAAGAATAAACAAGAAGGCTAATTTTATTGTACTTTCATCTCCCAATATTAGCTATCATGTGATTACATGCGTGTCTGTTCCCTTTTCCAGAAAATATCATAGTGTTAGTGTGCTCTTACTTTGTGCTTACAGAGTCAGTATTCACAGAGGAGCCTAGTCCTGGACCTCTGAGAGCTCCTCTTGGGACACAAGTTCTACTTACCTGTTCCGTCACAGAATCATACAGAATAGTATGGAGATACCTTCCACCAGGTGTAACAGATAGTGAACTAGCAGTGGATGTAGATCAAACCCTCAAGACCAGGGGTATAATAGTGGAAAACCCCTCAAACACAACTTCTCATCTTATTGTGAATGGAACAGAGGGAAATAGCCACAGTTCATTTACTTGTTTAGCTATTAAAAGAGATGATCAAGTCAGAAGAAGTCGAAGTAGACGTGTTGAAGTAGTATTTTATGGTGTGAATAATATTATAGTAAAGTGGTAGATAGGTATTGGATAGACTCCATTATATTACAGGTCCTCCTTCAGCTCCCATTAACCTAACAACCACTGAGAGAGGAATAGGATCTGTAAGGATATCCTGGGATCATGAGACCAGATATGAAGTGACAGTGAACTTCACACTGAATGTCACTAACCTCAACAACTCTAAGATTGTGTCCACTATAGTGCCAAGAATACAGCAACAATACTACATATCGACTGTGGAGGATCCCTCACCTTGTGATGTCTACAGTTTCCAAGTGACAGCAGTGAATGATGCTGGGGCCAGTGAACCCAGTGAGATAATCACCAGGAACCTCCCCTCACTACCTGACCTATCTCCTGTAGAGGACTCACTCCATCATTCTCTTGTGAAGAGTGCAGAAGGAATGATGCTGAGTGTCATGTTCAATGTAAGCATCACTGGCCAAGGTAGTGTGTGTAGCTAAACGTCAGATTAATCTTGTTCAGGAGGTGACTATACTGTGTCCAGAGATAGAGTTACCAGTGATGAATTATACTCTAATCTTGGAGGATTCAGAAGGGAGTAGGGTGGAATCATCATCAGTCACTGTTAATAATAAGACAGTGACTATAGAGATATTATTAATGGAGAACTCACTCTATTCCTATTACATCCGGGCTACTAATGAGTATGGAAGTAATACATCTACTGCAGTAGATATTAGTAAGTATAATCAATGTGTGTACATTATTATGGTTGCAAGTTCTCTTGTATTGAATAGCCACCACTGATGTGGAGATAGTGACTGTATGTAGAAGAGAGGAAACCATCTACTCCATCCAGTGTAGCTACATTAACGGTAGCAATGCCAAAGGGTGTATCTGTGTCTTTGTGAATATGGTAGTGGGGAACATCACTGGTATCATAGAGAGGACCAACTCTGAAGGAGATCTGGTGAACATATCTAATATTGGATACCATAAGGAAGTGCTGGCCTACGACTGGGAGTGCAACAACACCACTGGTAACCTTACTATCAGAGGGAACATCAACTCCAATGAAACTTGTCCTATTACAAGTATAATAACAAAATATTATATTTGTTGATGAATCTATTTCTATAGAACCCCCAGATGATCCATCTCCTACTTCCAGTGTTAATTATTTACTATTCATTGTCTTGGCTATTATACTTCTTGTGGTAGTTCTGGTGTGTATAATGGTTGGAGTGGTGGTATGCTTCTATAAGAAAGGTATGTTACCTAACAAAGAATGAATGTCTCTATGCTATTGCATAGCAAGAAAATGTTAGTTTGGGAGGTGAGTTCTTTAACCTTGGTAGTGTCTGTGATACTGTAAGTAGGTGAATTACTATGGGGTATGGTTTAACTTGGTATGTTGCTCCTTTCTATTTATGTATTTTTTCCTGCTTTGTGACTAGGTTACTGTGTGAAGTGGAGGGAACACTATGTTGTATCTGCTGAGAAAGTAACTCCAGTTACAAAGGTTGAATTAAATAAGGTACTATTATTTACAATAGCTACAGTATAAAAGGTTAACAGTTTTCATAATGAACAATCTCTATACACTTCAAGACACATGATCAGTTGTATAACTTTTATGCTCTTATGCTAAAGAGAAATCTTTGTGAGGGTAAATTGATGTGTAATGATCCATGGACTAGAACTAGAAAACCATCAATTATGACACTTCCCCAATCTGTTACACATGTACATACATGTACAAAATAATTAATATTGCTATTCAAAATGTACACTCTCATCTTAAAACTACATATTATGACATATAATAACATTACTATAGAATGAAAATAACAATAGGGACACAGACCAGTTGCACACAGCTGTAAGTTAATTTCTTACATATTATGGTTAAAATAATATGTACTATAAATTATTATGTAGCAGCTTCAGGAGGGAAAAAATGGAAATGGAAGTGTAGAAGAAGATGGTGGCAATGTGCTGTACAGTATTTTATCAGCTAACCAGAGGGCAGGTGATAGTAGTTTGGAGGAGGCACCAGAAAATTATTCTCAATTAAATTCTGTAAATAAAAACTACCCTAAATAACTGAAGTAAAATAATTACAGTCTAGCAACTAGCATGTAACTATGAACACATAAATTATTTTTATAGACTATAGTAATAATATGTTTTGCTATAAAGTGCAAGCCAGTATGAAACATCACCCATACAATACTGAGAGCTGTGTTAATTTGTTGCTTCCCATGTTGGAGTAAAGCTATAAACCATTGTGTGGTGATTAGACAGTTAGTTAACATATCAATTTACATTGTGTTTAGTTGTATCCCCACTGAACCTACATAGCTACATGCTGTCTTGTGTCAGGAGTGGTATTACATGTAACTTGTCCCTGTTAAGTATCCAGATCTATAATACTGAAAACCTTGGTGCCTTCTTGGAGGCAGATAAAGTTGTTACAGCAGTGAGGCAGTAAGAGTATGAACTGTGTGCTCATTTTACACATAATATATACAATGTTAATTCCTAGAATCTAACACTAAGTTTATCGTGTAGGTTTAACATCTCACTCATAACTGCCAGATTTAGGGGTCAGAGATAACATCTATTTTCTAAAAACTGCAGGGTCCTGTGTATCAAGTTTTGGAAAGCATTCCACTACCTCCCAATAAAATCTCTGGAAGTACTGAGGATCCAACTGCTACTCAGCAAGACACATCTACAGTCATGTATAGTGTCCCAGATAAGTCAGCTCCTGCTTCCCTGGAAGACCCACCCCCCATATATCATGTCCCAGACAAGCCAAATCCTATCCAGGAAGATTCAACGCTGCATTCAAATGAAATCTCTACAGATGCTGAGGCTCCACCCATTCCTCCATTTTGTGTGTGTGAGGAGTCAACGACAGAGGTATCATCTCTAGGAACTTTACTATGAGACAAAATGACAGTTAACAAGTAGAATTTACATACTGGTATTTTTCATTAGTATACTTAGCCTATAGCTGATTATACTGTCAATATAGCAGCTATTATGTAGAGCTTATGGATGACGATATGCTATTGTAATGGTCAGTGGTCAGGTGTATGTACAGGAACCTCTTTTCTGGACAGTCCTGATTAAAAGAGTGGCCTTATTTTAGGACCCAGAAATTTGAGATGTTCTAAATACAGTCAGAGTGTCTTCATTTTCATAGATCAGAAAATAGAGAGGTTCCACTATAAAATAGCTATATACTGGATCTCTCAATTATTGGGTTAACCATTTCATATGTATGTACTGTATACATCATAATTAATATACAAAGAGTACATAAACACAATGACAGCTGCTGGCTATTATGTAAGGAGGTATCTATTTTGGCTTTGGTAGAAGTTATACTCTATAGTCAGTTACTGAACTTTAACCTATTTCATATACTGGACACACTCTACCAGTACAGTGGTATTCCTATGTACCTGCTGAGTTGAGTTACTCTGACAAGATTGGACTCTGATTCATTACTTGTGCCAAATATCGTTGTAAATTGTGTACTAAGACATAATAGATATGTAATTAATTTTATGTACTGTCTTGGCCACTGCTATCCAGTAAACATCTAAATGGTGCCTAAGTCTGTGTTCCTGTTTACTGTGTACAATAAAATTCCCAAGATAACATACGTAGGCATAAAGATAAACTGTAACCATTCCCCCAAAATTTAATTTAGAGTCATCAACTATTATCTAAACATTCAATATTAATAGTCACAGCATTTTAAACTAACTTGTAGCATTTAGCCAGTAAGTTGTTTAAAGATCTGATATTTACTGTAAGTAGGCCTGAGCCTATTATAAAAATGCCTTTTGTAATGCAAAATTTTGCTTATAGTTTCACCACTAAAATAATGCTTATTTACACATTCCTAGTTACTAGCTACTAGCATTGATTTAACACTTGCATACAAATCCAGGTACTGACATTAGAACAACAGGATTATGTGGATTATGAGTCTATCAATAGTCATATATATAATATTCCTAAAAACTTTCAATGTTTAGCCTTCATTCCCATATATTAATGTTAATGGTTTAAATTTTTCTATCATGTTGTGATTTGATTCTATAAACTTGGGGACTTGCAGTAGCATTGTGAGAGGGGTGCAAATGAACCCATTTGCACCCAGAACAACTTAACTTGCACCCATAACACTTACTAGCATCCCTGCAGAGTAGCTCAGTCTTTAGCTACCAGCTAAAAAGCATTATTTAACTCCAGGCCATAGAACTGTGGCTACACACTAGAACTTGTGGCTGCTGTAGCACAGCAGTCATTATGATCACACAAAGGTTCAAAGTTCACTGAGGTCATAAGTATAATAATATTATTATTATTATTATTATAGAGATTAAGTAGAGAATAAGAATAAGTATTACACATGCAACTATAGCTTGCACCCAGTATCCAAAGTGGCTAGAGACACCACTGGGACTTAGTGTCCCAGCTGTTTGCTATGGGAAAATATCACTAACTGTTATTCAGTTAATGTTAGTAATTATGTATAGCGATCAGATAAACCCTAAATTCAGTATCAACACTGTGTCTGTGTGCTCTCATTTAATCAACCAACCTCTTGCCAACATCATTATTAGTTCCATGGATATATTTTGTGGGGAGAAGGAGGATCCCTTTGTGATGATAATATATCATCATAGCTATCATCACTGGTTTCCAAACAACAAAACAGCAATAGTAACAACAAAAGATACTGACTAGTACTATCTATAATAAATTATTATTAGTACTTTGTACTTGTAACATAAATATTGTGAAAGGTTGTTTGTTGAAAACAGGTACAGGAAATGTTAGGTAAGGTATTGCTTGCATTGTTGCCACTAGCAGTCTGAAGATGGTTGCTTTATGCCACAAGTGGCTGTTTATAGTAGAAAAAATAGTAGAAAAAAGAGATATACATGGCATAATACTTTATTCATATGTACTTCTTTTCTGTGATCTGGTAATCAATCACCAGTGTTCAATACTCAAAATCTTGTATGTACAGAAGAATCTATCAATACACAAGTAATGTGCATATCACTTAATAAAACATTAATAATAATTATTATTATTATGCTACTAAGGTGATGTCAGTGTTGGTAGGTTTATAGATTTATCCACAATATGTGAATTTTTGGAGCAAAAAATTGTCTGTAGATGGATCAAGGGCAAAAATAGAGTTCTGTAGATTTTTCTGCTTATTGCTGATTTTGTCCAATTAAAAGTATCCTTATGAAAGTCAAGTTTATCTGTTTCTTCTTTGTGAATGTGGCAATCAATCATTCATCAGTCATGGTAGATCATAGTGTTCTTTCCCTTAGCCATACCTATAGCTATTTGGTCAGCAAATGTGGCACTTTCTGATCTTCTCATTGTGGTTTCACGTTTCACGGTTGTAATAGCTTGTAGAGTTTATTCTAGTTCTCTACTAATATTATTGATTATTAAAATTTTATAATAATAATGCTGACTGAGATATAATAATTATGCACGTGGTGATAGTTAATTGAAATGAGCATGCGTATGAAGTGTTAAATTGTTAATAATGTAAATTGGTTCACCACATTACCCCCCCTCCAGTGTCAACGTAAATAGTCTTGAAGGTGCTTGGGAAATCGAACTTGTTGACCAGTTCTTGTTGAGACTGGTGGTCTTGCCACTGGTACCATAGAGGGTGGCGTAGGTTGGAAGGTTGGTGATGGTGACAAGGTAGCAGGAGGTGGTGTGGCTGGAGTAGCAGTTGATGGAGGGTTTGGGTCGAGGGAAGGATGGGAGGGGTGTATGTCTTTGTGAGCAGGTTTTAGTCTGTCTACTGACACTGTATCCATCTTGCCTCTCATCTCGAGCTGGTAATACTTTGAGTTTCTGTGGATGACTCGGAATGGTCCATCATAGGGTGGTTGTAATGGTTTCTTTACTGAGTCTCTTCGAACAAAGACATGGGTGCATGTGTCGAGAACGGTGGGTAAATATGTGGAGGTTGGAGGTATCTGACGGCTTGAAACAGGACTGAGTGTGGCCATGATGGATCGGAGGCGTGTGGCATACACGGCAGGGTCCGTGATGGTGTCAGGAGTGGTTGGTTGTACAAATTCTCCTGGAACTTGGAGAGGGCTGCCATAGACCATTTCTGCTGTAGTGCACATTATGTCCTCCTTGACTGCTGACCTGATGCCCAGCAATACCCATGGCAGTGCTTCTGTCCACTGATCCTGTGGTTTGTGACACTTTTCAGTTGCCTGTGAAATCTCTCTACCAGCCCATTAGCTTGGGGGTGGTAGGCAGTAGTTCGGAGGTGTTTGGTGCCTAGTGCTGCCATGAGATCACTCCAGAGCCTAGACTCAAATTGACTGCCCCTGTCAGTGGTGATGGTGGTAGGTGTGCCAAACCGGGCTACCCATCCTTGCAAGAATGTTCGAGCAACTGTTTCTGCCATAATGTTTGGGAGGGGAAAGGCTTCTGGCCAGCGGGTGAACCTGTCTATGACCGTGAGGAGGTAGGTATAACCATTGGAGTGAGGTAGTGGTCCTACAAGGTCAAGGTGGATAGCATCAAATCTAGCACTGGGGGGTGCAAAGGTGGAGAGTGGAGTCGAAGTGTGCTTGATGACTTTGGCTCTTTGGCAGCTGAGACATGCCTTGGTCCACTGTCTGACATCACGCTTGATGTGAGGCCATACGAATCTGCCAGTGATGAGATGTTGGGTGGCTTTCATGCCTGGGTGTGATAATGCGTGTAGGCTGTCAAACACCAAACGACGCATAGAAGGGGGTACAATGGGTCTGTGCTTGCCAGTTGAGGTATCACATGTGAGGGTGAGCCCTGCAGAATTTAAGGGGACATATTCCAGTGTGAGACTGGAGGAGTCAGGGTGACTGGCAATCCACTGTAGCTCTGGGTCGGTCTTTTGGAGCTGAGCCATTGTCTCAAAGTTGATGTTGCTTTTATCCTATGGTATAATGGAGTTGGTATTCATCCTGGAGAGTGTGTCTGCAGGAATGTTGTCAGATCCGCTGATGTGGCGGATGTCTGTGGTAAACTGGGCAACATAGTCGAGATGTCTGGCTTGTCTGGGGGAATGACGATCATGGTGAGATTTTAGAGAGAATGTGAGGGGTCGATGATCGGTAAGAATGTGAAAAACTCTGCCCTCCACAAAATACCTGAAGTGTTTGATGGCTAGGTACACTGCCAGGAGCTCTCTGTCGAAAGTGCTGTACCTGGTTTCTGCTGGTTGTAGCTTCTTGGAGAAATAGGCAATTGGAGACCAGGTACCATTGATCAGTTGTTGCAGAACTGCTCCTACAGCATGGTCAGAGGCATCAGTAGCAATGCAGGTTGAGGCATCATGGTGTGGGTGTTGGAGCATGGTAGCCTGAGCCAAGCTGGTCTAACTCTGCTGGAAGGCTGACTCGGCTGTGTGTGACCAGTTTATGGGGGCATTGGACTTCACTTTGCCTGAGAGAAGGTTGGTAAGGGGTAAGAGGAGCTTGGCACAGCCTGGCAGAAATCTTCTGTAGAAATTCACCAGCCCAAGGTATTCCCTCATTTTCTTTTGTGTTGTTGGCTTGGGGAAGTTGTGGATGGCTTCTACCTTGTCAGGAAGGGGTTGGATGCCATTCTGGTCCACCAGGTGGCCTAAGAATTTAACGCTGCCAACTCCCAGAATGCTCTTCTGAGCATTAATAACAATGCCATACTGACTGAACTGGTCAAATACTTGCCGTAGGTGTGTGAGGTGCTCTGTCTGACTTCTGCTGGCTATCAGGAGGTCATCAATATAATCATAGCAGAAGTCTAAACCTCGAAGGACTTCGTCCATGAATCTCTAAAAAGTTTCCTAAGGCCAAAGGGCATCCTGACAAACTCATATAACTCATAGGGGGTGGTAATGGCTGTTTTAGGAATGTCAGCTTCTGCCACTGGTATTTGGTGATATGCTCTGACCAGATCCAGCTTTGAGAAAATAGTGGCGCCTTGAAGGGATGAGGAGAAGTCATGTAGGTGGGGAATAGGGTACCTGTCGGGTACTGTGGCCTGGTTGAGGCATCTATAGTCTCCACAGGGCCTCCAGTCACCTGATTTCTTAGGGACCATGTGGAGTGGAGAAGACCATGAACTCTTGGAGGGCCGAATGATCCCCAAGTCTAGCATGTGCTGGAACTCTTTCTTTGCTGAGTGTAAACGTTCTGGAGCCAAGCGTCTGGCTTTGGCTGAGATGGGTTGACAGTTTGTGAGGATGGAATGAGTGACCTTGTGCTTGGTGGGTTGCTCATTATAGTTGTGGGGTTGAGTTAACTGAGGATATTCAGCCAGGAGAGTGGTGAACTCGTTAGGAGGGTGGGGTGGTGATGGGATAGAGGGCTTGAGAGATGGTGAGGATGCTAATATACCAGCAATGGTGAGCTGGGTGGTGTTGTCTACCAGGGTTCTCTTGTTGAAGTCCACTGAGAGGTGAAAGTGGTGGAGAAAATCAGCTCCGAGGATAGGCTTGCTAACCTCTGCTATCACGAAAATCCAGGGAAGAGAGCGTCTGAGTCCCAAGTTGGGAGTGAGGGACTTCCTTCCAAATGTGGGAATGTGTGAGCCATTTGTAGCTTGAAGATTGAAATGAAGATGAGGGTGTTTTCTGTCAGCTGGAGAGGGAGGGAGCACACTGACAGCTGCGCCTGTGTCTACAAGGAAGGTGAGATTATTAGTGGGGTCATGTATGTGTAGAAGACGACTGGTAGAAAGGCCAGGAGCACTCGTCGTCACCAGTGTCTGGCCTGCTAGTTTGGGTAAGAGCATGGGGGGCTACATTTCCTAGCTTCATCTCCAAACTTCTGGTGATACCAGCAGAGTTGGTCGGTGGCTGGGGGTGTAGGACTGGGAGCAGGTGATCGGTGTCTGGGGTACCCACATGGAGTTCTGCTCCTTGTCCTAGTGAGTGACTTGACAGTGGCCTGGAGCTTTGCTAGCTCGCTCAGTATCCGTTCAAAGTCTGCGGAGGTAGGTTGGGGAGCTGTTACTTGGGTAACCTGTGATGGCTGGCTGACATGGGGAACTTCTGGAGTGATAGTAGCCACTGGGTGAGCTGCAACCTCAGTGACTCGGTCTGCAAGTTCAGCCAGGCTCTCCAAGGGAGTGCTGCTGGGGGAGGCGGCCAAAACCATCCTGACATTGCTGGGGAGCTGCTGTAGGAACAACTCCTTGAGGAAGGTTTCATCTAGTCCAGTTCGGTCACCAAAGAGTTGATGCATTCGTCTCAAAAGCTGTGTGGGCTTTCTGTCCCCCAGCTCTTCAGCCTGGAACTATGGGGTGCCGTTTGTATCAAAATTAGAATAAACATCTCATATGTAAATGATGGGTCTCATATATATATGATGGGTCTCATTTACATATATGATGGGTCTCATTTATATATGATGGGTCTCATTTATATATGATGGGTCTCATTTATATATGATGGGTCCCATATATATATGATGGGTCTCATATATACAATGATGGGTCTCATTTATATATGATGGGTCTCATTTATATATGATGGGTCTCATATATATATGATGGGTCTCATTTATATATGATGGGTCTCATTTATATATGATGGGTCTCATTTATATATGATGGGTCTCATTTATATATGATGGTTCTCATATATATTATGATGGGTCTCATTTATAATGATGAATCTCATTTATATAAGAATAGCCACGCCCATGCCATGTGTTTATCACATGATACTTAAACCACATCTACACATGTTCAGAACAATCTGAATCAATGTCTTCTTCCAATTCTTTATCTGTCGAAGCAATATCAGCTGCTGTGGCAGGTGCTCTGTCACCATTATTACAGAGCCAGCAACACTCTAGTGCTACAGATTTCAGGAGTACGGGACAATCCAGCCATACAATGAGTGAAAGTAACAGGTATAATTGCTATGTGAGGTAATTGGAGCAAGGTGTCTGGTCTTAACTTTAGCCTAACTGATCAAATTATGCCTTAATTAGTCATTTAGAATCCCATTGTTAATAGAGGTAGATTTGTGGGGTCAGAATTCAGTATGTATGTTTATGATGATACTGTAGTGATGATGAGGATTCAATAGTTGGACGACCACCAATTAAAGTGAAGAAAGATGACATTCAAAGTCTTAGAGCATTAAACTTTTCTTGGACAAAGATTTCTAGGATTCTTGGAGTATCACGACAGACACTTTATCGCAGATTAGAAGAGTATGGAATATCTTGCAGTGATTATACTACAATGTCATCTAATGACCTTGATAAGTTAATTAAGGATATTAAAAGTCATCATCCAAATAATGGTGAAGTTATGATGCAAGGACACTTAGTGGGACTAGGGATACGCATACCTCGTTCTCAATTAAGAGCATCAATTCACAGGGTTGACCATGAAAACACTCAGCTTCGGCTATCTCATGTTGTGAAACGCCGCCAGTATTCTGTAGAGTTTCCAAATTCAATGTGGCACATAGATGGACACCACAAGCTAATTAGATGGAAGTTTGTGGTACATGGAGCCATAGATGGATTCTCACGTACTATTCCCTACATTGGCTGTAGTACCAATAACTGTGCATCTACAGTGCTTAATCTATTTCTAAATGGTGTAAGTAGATTTGGATTGCCTGACAAAGTTCGTTCTGACCATGGTGGAGAGAACATTGATGTATGGAGATATATGCTAACATCTCACAATAACAACCCTGATTGTGTGCTAGCAGGTAGTTCTATACATAATGAAAGGATTGAGAGGCTGTGGAGGGATGTGCATCGGGCTGTGCTTCACTTTGCCGACACTTTTTGTGATCTTGAATCCGATGGAATTTTAGATACACTGAATGATGTAGACATGTTTTGCTTGCATTATGTATTTTTACCACGATTGAACAAATGCTTGCGTGATTTCCAAGAGAGTTGGAATAACCATGGACTGTCAACTGAAGGTAATATGACACCCTATCAGCTGTTTGCCGAAGGCATGGGGTATGCTGCACAGATGAATGTATCAACTTCTCTATCAATACTACATGCAAGTAACACTCAGAATGCTGCAGTAAATTTACCAGACACAGATGAGCATGTAGTTGTCCCCAGAGTGTCTCTAGTTCCATGCCAAGGTTTGTTGCATCAACTTGAACAGTCTATTAACCCTTTACAGTCATGCAATGACTATGGGAAGGGATTATATATTCAAACAGTCCACATTATTGGTCATCATTTACTACCTGGTTGTGACGAGTGTTTTATCTGAAGAAAAAAAACAAACAAAAACTATTGTACAAGACAATTTTTCTCCACTTTTCAATGGTACATTCAGATTCACCAAAATGACCAAAATGACGGCAATTAAAATTTTTACCAAAACATTTCCCCCCTGATATTTATAGCTACAAGATTATGGGTTTAAAGTCACTCTTACAAGTGTTTAAAACTCATAATCTATATATATATATATATTAATGGTGAGTAATTTTGGAATATGATAAATAGTTTCAGGCAAAATTTGTATTATATCCTCTCCTTATTTAAATTAGGAATTCTAAAAGGTTGTAATTTGGTAGAAAATTCAAGATTAATTTTTGTGGGACACCGGTAAATCACCACAGAGCTACTAAAGATTCTTGCAAAGCCAAACCACAGGTACATTTCAGTTTTAAGAAACAGCCAAATTGAATAACTCAAGAATCAAATGATAAATAATATAAACACAATTGAATGGTAGGAAGAATGTCACGTAGATATGAAGGTTAATAATGTAAACAACATTCAAACTGTTCCAAATCCAAAAGACCCTAAGATGCAGAAGTCCATTTTATCTTGAAATTTGTCATATGAAAGGCAACCCATAGAACGTGGGAATATAATGCTGAGTGCACATGTGGATGCATAAGGTAAACATTCCTCAGATGTAAAGGAGATCTTAGGAGTTTTATCAAAACGAGTGGCTGGAATTTTGCTTGCTCCTGAGATGAAGTGTAGAATATTTTCAAGTGCCACACATCTTCCATCTAAAATATACAAATGAAATTTATTTGCATAAATCGTGCTATATAATTCATAGGAAAAACCTTTCTATAGCCAGCTATGGTGTTGTAACATCTTATGTGAGTTAATGGTCTATTGTATATAGCATGAAGGTACTCTTACACCTCCCATTTTAGAAGTGACTAAGTGGGCAGGGTTGAAAAAAGAAATAATTGGCACAAACCACATAATAAGCATGCTCTTAAAACATGTCTGAAATTTGGTGCTGAAAAAATTAGCTACATGGGGTCAAGAGTATAAAAGCTCACACAATGTATTTGTAGTATACATATTTACCTTTGCTGTTGTAAATGTATTCAAACCAGTGAATTATAATAGCTTCCTCTTTTGTTCTGTCATTAGATCCATTAAGGGAATATTGAATCACAAACATATCCTGTAGGTACTCCACTGTTACATCAAATAAGGGGGAAAAGGCTAAAAGTGCCCTAATCCCATCGTCATGAAGAGACACCAGCAATTGGACTTGTAAAGTTTCCAGTAAGCCCTTTCTTAGCTGTTCTAACTCAGCATGTGGACAAAACAAGACATAATGGAGCCACACTGAATGGACAATTTCACTTGCATCCTTCAATACAAGTTGATGTGTAGGTTTGGTGTATCCACATGCAAACCTAAAATCAAATGCTTCATTGCTGAGAAGTGACTGTAATTCTGCTGTTGTTTTCACATCTGCTACCTGCAGTATAATTATTCCTACTTTCATACCATATTAAAACAGTGAATTATGTATGCATACCTTCTGTAAGCACTGTCTCACTTCAAAATCAATAATGTCCTCAATATTAACTGGACTTTTCACACAGTCATACACAAGAAAGTCAGCAACTGGACCTGCAAAGTACACTGGTGGCTGTCCACCTTGAACTAAAGCAGTGGCAATCATTTTCCCAACAACAAAATATTTGTTATGTACTAAACCATCAACATTGTGGAGTGGTACAACATGGTCTGGAAAGCCACCAAACAGTCCAGATTTGTTGGCAATAGCATTAAGAAGTTGAAAAAATTCCCGTCTAGGTCCTCCATCATCAATAGCTGATTCCCCAACAAACCTTACTTTCAACAACTTTGTAACATCAAATGAATCCTTTGAGAAATGTCTAAATGAATCCTCAAAGATGTGACTACGTCTCACATGGATTCGCTGTACATCCTCTTCATTTACTGAAGTAATAACGACTTGTTGGTGTTGTTTCAGGGAATGTTTTAGGGAAATAAGGTCAAGCTTTACATTTGGTGTGCTGCATGGGATACTGCAAGAGATGATACACAAGTCATTATTGTACACAGCAATGCCTAACTATTCCCATGGAAGCCAAATTTATGACTGTTTCTGGTCCAGAACCACAATACCCAGATGTAGCTTATGACAATATCCACATTACCACTTTCCAGTATTACAATTGTGTGGTTTAATTGGTATGATCTCATAATTATACTTTACCCCCATGTACACGCACACACACATGCACACACATATATACCTTCTAGTTACTGGTATCTCAGATAGAGAAAAGTCACTATCATCTGTATCACTAGAGATGACAACCAGATCTACATAACTTCTGCATGGGATAACATCATGATATTAATAATGTATGTATTAACATTCTGTACATACCTGTATAATTTGTCTTTCTGACTATGCAATATATCAACTGATGTGGATTTACATTCATCAGGCTTTTGGTACAAAGTTGGCGATTTAGATTTGGCTATTACACTGTTATTAGTTTCATCATTATCTTCGCTTTCAGTAAATTCATCATCATCATCACCACCACTCTCCTAAAAATAAATACTTACATTGTTATTATGATTATTACAGCCCTGTTTACCATTTCACCACGGAGCTTCAAGTCGTCTTCAGCAAGAATGTATATAGTGTGTCTCTGGTTGCCCAGTTTGGCTACTTGCTGTACCATCCATTTAAACGAAGCAGAAACTGATGGAATTGTCAGTCCTCGGACTCCACCACCAGTTGCTTGTAGGTATTTGAATGGAAAGGAATAATCACCACCCATAGCAAACTCAAAAGCTGACCGAATCTCCTTACCAACTTCTTCAACAGTCATATTAGAAGTTAGGTGCACTTTTCCTACCAACCCATCCCTCCCAAGTCTGGCATGAAATTTTCCACGAGGATAGGGAATGTAATTATCTTCTTTTTTAGATGTCCTTGGCAGGCAAATTATATCCCTGTCCCATGTTGTAATAGAGTTTTTTGACTTCTTTGATTTACCTCCAGCACTACCAGAAACTTTCCTATTCAAGTAGGATGGTAATATCTGATTAGGCCTAGATTCCCTTAAAGTATAATGATAGATTATAACTAATTATTATAGATGGATGTTAAAAAGTTGGTAGCTACTTTAACTGTAGCTTACACAAACTACTGCATAGCTAGTAGCTACTGGCCAAAGTCCTGAAGTCAAAGTGTAATGTAAATTTCGTGTTTGACCTAGATTCATTCTTTTGTGTAGTTAAACTTAAAAGTAGCTAGTTACAAATGCTGACCTCTCACTTCCATTCTGGCTGGATTGTCCCGTACTCCTGAAATCTGTAGCACTAGAGTGTTGCTGGCTCTGTAATAATGGTGACAGAGCACCTGCCACAGCAGCTGATATTGCTTCGACAGATAAAGAATTGGAAGAAGACATTGATTCAGATTGTTCTGAACATGTGTAGATGTGGTTTAAGTATCATGTGATAAACACATGGCATGGGCGTGGCTATTCTTATATAAATGAGATTCATCATTATAAATGAGACCCATCATAATATATGAGACCCATCATATATAAATGAGACCCATCATATATAAATGAGACCCATCATAATATATATGAGACCCATCATATATAAATGAGACCCATCATATATAAATGAGACCCATCATATATAAATGAGACCCATCATATATAAATGAGACCCATCATATATAAATGAGACCCATCATAATATATATGAGACCCATCATATATAAATGAGACCCATCATATATAAATGAGACCCATCATATATAAATGAGACCCATCATATATAAATGAGACCCATCATATATAAATGAGACCCATCATATATATATATGAGACCCATCATATATATATGAGACCCATCATATATAAATGAGACCCATCATATATAAATGAGACCCATCATATATATATGGGACCCATCATATATAAATGAGACCCATCATATATATATGAGACCCATCATATATAAATGAGACCCATCATATATATATGGGACCCATCATATATAAATGAGACCCATCATATATAAATGAGACCCATCATATATAAATGAGACCCATCATATATGTAAATGAGACCTATCATATATATATGAGACCCATCATTTACATATGAGATGTTTATTCTAATTTTGATACAAACGGCACCCCATATGGAACAGCTGCTGAAGTCGTCTCTGTTCCGAGGCAGCTGTCCTCTTAATTAGGGTCTCCTTGAGGATGTCATAGGGGTTGTCACCTGGTGGTCGAAGTACTAGATCTCTCACTTCAGTTGCTACATCTGGTGATAAGGAAGCCACGACAAAGTCAAATCTAGCCTTTTTGGCATTGAGTCTCTTTGTTGCAAATGTGGCCTCTACCTGAGCAAACCATACTGCAGGGTCAGCAGGCCAAAAGGGCGGCAGTTTAATGTTGATAGAAGTGGCGGCTATAACCGGTGGGTCTGGTAGTGAAGTGGCGTCCGGCGAATCTCGAGACATGATAGCTTTATTCTTCGAGTCGGGGTCACCAATGTAGAGTTCTAGTTTATTCTAGTTCTCTACTAATATTATTGATTATTAAAATTTTATAATAATAAGATATATTATGCACGTGGTGATAGTTAATTGAATGAGCATGCGTATGAAGTGTTAAATTGTTAATAATGTAAATTGGTTCACCACAAGCTACTATTAGGTATGATTCAGCCAAATTTTTAGGAGGGGGGACAATGTCTCCCCCCCCCCCCCCCCCCCCCCTCCCCAATTTTTGTGGGGCGATTGCCTCCTCTTCCCCCCTATTTCTCTGCCTATGCAATCATCAGGTTTTTAGACGGCAATCTGGCAACACTTTGATGTTAACATTAAGTGTACACTTACATTGATGTGGTAAAGTATCGTCAGTGAGCAATCTTAGATGTTACACTTACATTGGTGTGGTAAAGTATCGTCAGTGAGCAATCTTGCAGTACTTTGATGTTAACATTAAGTGTACACTTACATTGATGTGGTATATAAAGTATCAATAATCAGTGTTTGGTATGATGAATCATAATACTATAACACTGGCTTAATTTAGGCATGGCAAGAAGTATATGAAGATCAAATTAGGAGCTTTTTGGGATGGAATTGCTGTAGCTGCACATATATTTATGGACATGCATGTACAGTGGAACCTCCGATAATAGACCCTCCAATAAGCAGTCTGGTGGTGCTCTAATGTACACTATGAGTAGATCCTATTTCCAAAGTTCATGGGAAAGAGCAATATGTAATGCAGTATGTAATTGAAGAAGTGCTACACCTTGCTTCAGGCCCTCAGTGTCTGAAGGCTGCTGGGAAGGTCAGCTGTCTGTGGTTGGTGATGGCTACACTCTGCTCTGTACTGTTTATGTGCCAAAGAAGCAGTTCTTCCCTGAATATAATTGCATCTGTTCATATTCCATCTATGGAGCAGTTTCTAATATATACCCCAATCTGAGAAACCATAATAATTTATTAATATAATTATATTCAAACAATGTAAAGTGAAAAATCAGCCAACCTCTAAGAGAGGACAACCTCTGAACAAGGGACAAAGTACCTTGGTCCCATGTTGTTGAGGTTCTACTGTACGTACATACATAGTTATCAGTTTTTTAAGCAAAAAATTACAACACTGGTGCAAATCTGCATGCTTACTAGTGTAGTTCTCTTCTGCAGCATGCAGCTGAGCTTGTTTTTCCTTTTTGAGCCACAAATTTCTGCAGTTGAAGAGACTATTGAAACATTGATTAGCTATGCAATTACAGGAAGTGAATACAATACACTTAGCTATTAATTTCGTTGAGGAGTTTGGGCTGATAATAAAATTGATTTCAAAAGCATTATGAATAAGAATTTGAGAACAGCAATATAGGGAGACACTCTATTATAGTGTACTAAGTACATATTTACTTCACTGATTACTAGTCTAGCTCCTTAGCAATGTGTAACTTAATTGCACATAAGTTTAACATTTAAAAGGCAAAGTTGCTAGGTACATATACATATTGATTAAGACAACCATTCTTATAGTGTAATACATAGAACAACTGTCACAGCTGTCCCTACTCAGAATTCGTATGCACCTTACAAATTACACACCTTACCAAGAAGTAATACATACCTTACCAAGTCTACACCTTACCAAGTATCTATAATTCGTGCATGAGATCAATATACAGTAGCAACTCTTGCAATTAATATCACTACAGTAAAACCTTCTCAAGAGCAGACAAGTGGACAAACAAATGGAACTGCAATACAAGCTTACTTCTGAATGCAGACAACTCTTTCCTTCTATTTATTAATATGGACAAGTAAAAATTATTTACTAGGTGAATGAAACCTATAAGGATGCCTTAGGAGTTAGGACCATGCAATCTGTATTTCTGCAAAAAATTTCCAGTCCATAACCAGCTCTTCTATTGATCTCGGCACCAGTAACTTCAGCAAATCCTTTGTTAACTTTTCCTCACTTCTACTGTAGAAGACAAATGCTAGGGAATATGACCTAGCTACAACCTGTCCTTTGAAGACTGCAACTGCATGAAAGTCTTTGGTGTTGTTACGTAGGCTCTCATTCACCTCGTCTAAGCCTAAACTAAATAATATCTCTTAAACCCCACCCCTTCTTAGCATTACATGTTGGTTGAAGTCAGATTTTTTCTTGAGAGCAATGGTTGTTTTAAGAGGCTCTTCTGTGTGTCCAGTAATTGATAGAGTGACCTGTGCTCATAATGTGTGTTACTAAACTGCTGGATGGATTATTCACCCCCAGCCTCTGCATTGAGTTAAACTCTATACAACTTATGAGTAACTCTACGCATTTACACACAGAGCAATACAGCTAGCTATAAACTTCCTTGTTTGACTTCATTTTCTCTATAATATTATCTAGCTCCTATAATAACAATTAAATACTGCATCTCAACCTCTCTCCAAAGGATAACAGCCCAGGTCCAATTTGTCTTCTCTTCAGAGGTATCACTGTATATGCATTAAATAAAATGATAGAATCTTCTCAAGATATGTGGCGACATGAATTTTATTGAAGTAACATACTTGCAGTAGGTGGTACAGTCACTGTACCTGTTGCCAGTAAGTGAGTCAAAGCAACCTGTTGTCATTTGTTACAGTTGATGATTGTAACTAGCTAGTGGTGAATTGGGGGGATGGGCAATCCCTGTGTTCTCTTCTTTCTTCACCATAAACTATATTGTATGTTGAGTACCTCTCCTAAACAAATTCCTGGTTACACCCAGCATAAGTAGGTGGAGGAAGATGATTTTAAGCATGAGGGCAGGTCAACTAGATTATGCTCAAGAGTGCCACACTCTCTGACAATCATACTCAGTGCCTGGTTTATATATTAATGTGAAAAACAACATTAATTTTGTCTAAGAGAGTTTGATCTGCACACAGGCTACTCCCTTTACGTGAGTTCAGTCTCACTCAGAGGATCGAGGGCATTACATTCCAGTAATACTACTACAATATACTACTAGCTACCATACTACTAGTATACTGCATGCAGCTGCCGGTAAGTGACGGTAGCTATGACTATGTCTCCACTCCCGTTCACGGCCTGGACGCAGTCCCTGATCAGTGTTTTAATAATTCTTGGTCGATATAACGTCACTGGGGAAAATGGTGAGTTCACTTTTCGTTATAGCTAGTAGCTAGATAGCATATTCTCTAGGGAATGTGGTAGCTAGCTATAACTACTACTACCAGGATACAGCCAATTTCATCTCTATAATGACTATTATGTCACTGACTGTAAAAGTGGTAAGATGACTGACTTCCTCTTTCTACCACTGGATATACCTGCCATAGTACATTACCTAAGTTTATGGAAGACCAGCATATTATCCTTTTTGCAGGTTTATATACAGTTCTGGCTCTGTTTGGTAATTTCTTTCTGGTTCTAGTTCTATAACTAACAATCCTACTGATCAAGCTGTATCATGTGATGGAAAGCTTTCTGGCAATGAGCTTCCCACTAAATCAGTCACTCTGATAGCTAACTACTGTTAGCTGGATAGTCTTGTGGGACAGCCCTTTCAAGATTATAACACCTATATCAATCTTCTCCAGAATACTTTCACTGTTTATGTAGTCCATGTGAAGTTTATTGTTTTAGCTATTATGACTGTATCACAAACAATAAATAATAAGCTGCCACAGTCAATGTTATGGACACTCTCTAGCCAAATTTGACATACAGACCACACCCCAACCACATCCACTAACTGTACAAATGACTTGTTAGGTTTGACAGCTTTTTTGGAGGTAGCTTTCTTGCACTCTTGTGAGCATTTACTCAGTAAAAATTGCATAGTGGCCAACTGTCCTGGAGTGTCCAGGACAGACCTGGATAATTTGATTATGTCCTTGTCCTGCAAGAATAGGATGTTTGTCCCCTAAATCTAGGTTTAACCTTTGAAATAGGGTGTGTGGCCTTGGTATAACCAACATGAACAAGTGCAAGTGCCAGTGATTAATGTCTGTAGTCATGGATACATAAGAAGCTAGCTGCTGCATGCATGTTATTAGTAAGATCTTCCAAATTATGCTGGCATAATTTTGAGCATAATAGGTGCTAAAAGCATACAAGCATAATGCTGGCATAATAAGACATCTGATAAGAAAAAAATGATGACTCAAAGAAACTAGTCTCTAGCTATTGTTACATTGTGACATTAAAGATAGTCTTCCAATGCTTGATTTTGATCAGTATCAAATGAGCTTTTAAGAATACTAAAAACTCCCTTCTCTCCTGCAGCTGAAGAAGGCTGACCAAAAATTACCTTCTTGTGCAGCTTGGTAATTTTTCTTCACTCCTGTGACATGAGTCATGTCACACATGTGCCTTGGTTTGTGTTGTTGGGTTTGTGGTTGTTTCTATGGAAACTGAGCATAATTTTGAGCATAGTACTTGGCATGGTTAGGGGTGTGGCATCCTGTCCTGGAAATTGTTCCAGAAAGGTTGGCATCTATGAGATTGACTTATAGCAGCACTGTTAGCAGCTAAACTTCATAGTCTGCACTCTTTGAGATCCTAAATGATTTTTCAGCCTTTGAACCACAATGTGCTCTGGCCTATTGGGGACAAATGAGTAACCTTTAGGGACCTGGGGACAAAGCTCCCAGAAAGTGGACTATATTATCCCCGAGTTTGGGGACAGTTGGCAGAGATTAGTTGGTAAATGAATTCCTAAAGAACAAGATTGATAGTGAATTCCTTTCCAAAATTTAATTAGCTGCCTAGTTCACTCAGCAATTCAGCATTAGGGAAGAAGCGGAGGGGACACCTGAACTCACTTTCTCAACAATTCATATCCCAATAATCTACTAGCTAATTATATGATCATGTGATGGTGTATGTGCGTCTATCCATCTCATCTTAAAAAAATTATGTCAGTGTCCACTTACTTTATACTTACAGTGTCGGCGTTCACAGAGGTGCCTGGTCCTAAACCTCTGATAGCTGCTCTTGGAACACAAGTTCTACTTATCTGTTCTGTCACAGAATCATACAGGATAGTATGGAGATACCTTCCACCAGGTGTAACAGATAGTGAACTAGCAGTGGATGTAGATCAAACCCTCAAGACCAGGGGTATAATAGTGGAAAACCCCTCAAACACAACTTTTCATCTTATTGTGAATGGAACAGAGGGAAATAGCCAAAGTTCATTTACTTGTTTAGCTATTAAAAGAGATGATCCAGTCAGAAGAAGTCGAAGTAGACGTGTTGAAGTAGTATTTTATGGTATGAATAATATTATAGTAAAGTGGTAGATAGGTATTGGATAGACTCCATTATATTACAGGTCCTCCTTCAACTCCTACTAACCTAACAACCACTGAGAGAGGAATAGGATATGTAAGGATATCCTGGAATCATGAGACCATATATGAAGTAGTAGTGAACTTCACACTGAATGTCACTAACCTCAACAACTCTAAGATTGGGTCCACTATAGTGTCAAGAATACAACAACAATACTACATATTTAGCACGGAGGATCTCTCACCTTGTGATGTCTACAACTTCCAAGTGACAGCAGTGAATGATGCTGGGGCCGGTGAACCCAGTGAGATAATTACCAGGAACTTCCCCTCATTACCTGACCTATCTCCTGTAGAGGACTCACTCCATCACTCTCTTGTGAAGGGTGCAGAAGGAGTGATGCTGAGTGTCATGTTCAATGTAAGCATCATTGTAGTGTGTGTAGCTAAATGTCATGTCAGATTAATCTTGTTTAGGTGACTACACTGTGTCCAGAGATAGAGTTACCAGTGATGAATTATACTCTAATCTTAGAGGATTCTGAAGGATATAGGGAGGAACCATTTTCAGCTACTATAAATAATAAGATAGTGACTATAGAGATATTATTGATGGAGAACGCACTCTATTCCTATTACATCCGGGCTACTAATGAATATGGAAGTAATACATCTACTGCAGTAGATATTAGTAAGTATAATCAATGTGTGTACATTATTATGGTTGTAAGTTCTCTTGTATTGAATAGTCACCACTGATGTGGAGATGGTGACTGTGTGTAGAAAGGAGGAAACCATCTACTCCATCCAGTGTAGCTACATTAAAGGTAGCAATGCTCAAGGGTGTATCTATGTCTTTGTGGGTATGGTAGTGGGGAACATCACTGGTACCATAAGGAGGACAAGTTCTGAAGGAGATCTGGTGACTATATCTAATATTGGATACTATAAGGAAGTGCTGGCCTATGACTGGGAGAGTGACAACACCATTGGTACCATTTCTATCAGAGGGAACATCAACTTCAATAAAACTTGTCCTATTACAAGTATAATAACAAATTATTTTAAATATAATTATTTATGAATCTATTTCTACTAGAAGCCATCAATTATACAAGAAAACTTACCTCTAGTCAAAGACCACCTCTTTTGTGAGATCAGAGATCACAACCAACGAATATACACATACTATAGCTCCACTTGACATGCTAAGTGCACTCTAGTTTAGGAGGGAAATTATATAATAGCTTTAAGCAAAATAATATTGATACCTAGTGTTTAGATGTCTTTCCATGTAGCTACATTTATCTGTATTGTAAAAATTATTGTAGCTATATAACATTTTGGCTCCACCCACCTCTAGTGGGAGACCATCTTTTTGAGAGACCACTCTGTTGGATTTGAGGGTGGTCTCTCAAAAGAAGCACCTAGCCCTAGATACACTGTTATATAACATAATATTAACATAATTATTATTATTATTATTCAATCAACAATTATTATTTATTGCATGTATATTACTACAGAATGAAAGTAACAGTAAGAACACAGACCAGTTGCACACAGCTGTAAGTCAATTTCTTGAATACAGTTGAAATAATTATCAGTACTATAAATTATGTAGCAGCTTCAGGAGGAAAAAAATGGAAACGTAGAAGAAGATGGTGTGAATGTACTGTACAGTACATTATCAGCTAACACTACCAACAAGGGGACAGGTGATAGTAGCTTGAAGGAGGTACCAGGAATGTACTCTCAGATAAATTCTGTAAATAATGAAATAGTTTTACCTGGCCAGTTAATCTATCTAGAAGCCAATGTGTGGTGATTAGACAAGTGGTTACATATCAATCTAGTTGTATATATAGCTACCCACTGAACTTACTTATTGTTCTAGTCCTAACTACAAGCTGTTTGCATTTGGAAATGGTAGCTATTATATGCAGCTTGTCTAACCACAGGGTCCTGTGTATCAAGTTCTAGAAAACATTCCACTACCTTCCAATAAAATCTCTGGCAGTACTGAGGATCCAACTGCTACTCCGCAAGACACATCTACAGTCATATATAGTGTCCCAGAAAAGTCAGCTCCTATCCTAGAGAAGCCAGTTCCTGGTTCCCTGGAAGAGCCATCCCCCATATACTAACCCTCCACTAGTCCCGGAAGCTCCGGGACAGTCCCGAATTTACACTAACTAAATCTGTCCCGCAACGGATTTACATAAGGCTATTGTTTGTCCCGGAAGTGCCTGAATAGCTGAATAGTCACTGTGTAAACAGTACTGTGCAGAGTGCAGCCAGCTCAGACCATAGGCAGCTGACCTTCCCAGCAGCTTTCAGTGGTTTGTAAACCACTTTCCAGACACTAGGGCCTCAGGTAAGGTCACTTGTGTGTATCACTTAGCTACTCATTAGCTATACATACTCACAGAGACACTAGCTAATGGGCTGACCTCTATCACATACACAACACATGACTTCAAGGTGCATGCCATACTCCTTGATAGTGCTTCTAGCTAGTTAGTTAGTCAATGTTGGTTTGTTATGGCTGAGTCTGAGGATCCTGTAACCCCTCCACGTAAAAAAACAAAGAGGCAAAGTCATTTTGATTCTGCATGGATCCAGGAGTTCCAGGGAATAGGAAGGAGTCACAGAGGTAAATATTGACCTTTTCACTTCAACTGTGTGTAGATGGATAATAATGTCATCATTATAGGTGACATATATGCACACTGCTCCTTGTGCTCATCTGATTTTAGTGTCTCCCATGGAGGGAAAAATGATGTCACTACCCATGCACAATTGTGTCTCTGATGTCAGTCAAGTTTAACAGTAATCCTCATACTTGTTGTTTTGATGCTGACCTTTCACCAGAACTTATTTCCAAGTGTAAAAAAAGCTACATCTCTAGCCAAAAATAACTAACAGAAATTTTTTTTCATGCATTGATATTCATGAGGGGGGGGAGGCATTTTTAATTGGTGTGTGTGGTTTGTCCCTGATTTTGATTTCAAAAAAGTGGAGGGTATGCATATATCATGTCCCAGACAAGCCAAATCCTATCCAGGAAGAGTTATCAGTACCCTCAAATCGAATCTCTATAGATCCTGGGGCTCCACCTATTCCTCCATTTTGTCTGCAAGATTTACTTATCCCTGTTCATGTGCCAGAAAAACCAGTGGTACCCTCCAATAGAATCTCTACAGATGCTGGGGCTCCACCCATTCCTCCATTTTGTGTGGGTAAGGAGTCAGCAACAGAGATATCATCTCTAGGAACTTTACTATGAGTCAAAATGAGATATTCACAGTTAACATTTACATGCTGGTATTGATTGTATGTCGATCTTCTCTATCATCATAATTCCACTTAGCTATATCACTCTCAATATAGCTCGCTAATTCCAAATTTTGCATGTAGAGCTTGTGGCAGTGGGTGATGTGCTATTTTAGTGGTCAGTGGTCAGGTGTGTAGTATACAGTGGAACCTCTATTCCAGACAGTATCCTGATTAGAGGAGTCGCCTCATGTTAGGACCCTGAAATTATTTGTTATTAGAGTGTCTTCATTTAAATAGAGGTTCCACTGTGGTATATACTGGCCCTCTCATATTAGTTTGACCACTCCATGTATCCACCATGAAACTTATTAATTTTAGTATGCAGACTTAATTCACTATCGACTGTTATAGCCAATACACAGCATACAATGATTGTAGTAGCTTCTGGAGGTAGTTTATCCGGCATAGACAGCTAGCTTTTCACTGTAATGGTTTGTGTAAGTTAGTGATGATATAACTAAACACAAGTTTACATATGAGTTAGCTAGTATATGGTTAGGAAAAATGTGTACTGCAGCATTAGCCATAAACATTAAAACATTACATTAAATCAAATGCCCATGAGGATTATGAGTCTAACAATTGTCAGTGGCTGGAATTACATGTGATCAGTGACTGTTAATGTTAGTAGTAGCTTATATTTGTGAGCAGTATACAATTATTATGTATAATTATAGCTAACAGATAATTATCATTAAGTCCTAAATCCAAACTCTTATCAGCATCAACACTGTGTCTGCATGTGCTTTCATTTAATCAACCAACCTCTTACCTGCATCATTATTGGTTCCATGGATTTGTGGGGAGAAGTCATAACTATCCCCATTGGGCTACCAAAGATAGGACAACAACAAAGCAACGATAGTAACAGCAAAAATAGTAAATTTTTAATGAAACTTAGTGCAACACACAAATTAGGTCTACCAACATTGTATATATGTACACAATAACACAGCACCAATAGCAATTACACTAGCTACCACCCAGTAAAATAATTAGCTAGATCTTGTAGTATATTATAGAAACTGTCATAGCCAGATGTCCCTACTCTCCTGTTTGGAACAACATCATATCTATTTCTACTGTAATGCATGGAACATCTGTCACTGCTGTCCCTACTGGCTATACATCATACAAAAACAGTATAAAAAGTATTGAACATATCTGATCCTGGAACATATCAACAGCTATGACAGTTGTATAATGACAAGTAGAATAACTGTAACAGTTGCTCTATACACAAAAAAATAACAAACTGAAAACATAATCTTTTCCTAAAAAAGGTAGACATAGTTAGTATATAGATATACCAAGCACTCAAGCCCACCCACGCAACAAATATTTGGTAGCAGGCATGACTTCTCTATAACAACAAGATCATAGACACAATGTTTCTTCTCTTACTATTGATCAAGGCAGTGTCTCTTCAACCACTGATCAGTGTGCTACTAGTTCTTGGAGTATGTGGCGTCACAGTTTGTGAAAATGGTAAGTGAACTATAGATATAGCTAATAGCTAGCTACTTACAATAGATATGACCAGACTTTGTTTCTTTGGCACTAGACAGCAGCTTGCTGTGTGTGATTAATTAGCTGGAAATCCTTACATATATTGTTACAATTCTTTGGCCTTACATTGTCCAACAGGTATAAGTATTGTCAGTTTGCCCTTCATTAGCACAAGTTGACAGCAAACTAGCTACTGGTTTCACTTCTACTAAGAGGTCAAAGACCATAGAAAAGAGTTGGTTTGCAAAATGGCCTTTCTTACATTATGATGAATCAAAAGATGCTGTTTTTGTCATACTTGTTTGATGGGACTATGGTGAGTCAAAACCTACAACTACGTATGATCCAGGAGAACCTCAATTAAAAATGAAGACTATACAATTCGCAGTACCATACTCACATAAATATTGAGTCACAGCAATTATAATAAAACCACACCAACTTCCTGGCCTGACCAACTAAATATTACTTACTACAGCTTGAGCTCAGGCTTCTCATTAGCTAATAATATTAATTTAGATAACTCTTAATCTGTCACACTAATAACTATACTGTGCAGTTAGACACCTAGTTTACTCAGTGTAGATATAACATGAAAACCTATTACTTATTCACTCTGTAAAGCATTGGTTTATTGGATTGATATGAAAATATATTATTTAGATGAAGACATGATAACAAATGAATTATATCACTGACTGTAAAAGTGGTGGGATGACTTGCTGTAAGTGGCCCATAACTCTACTGCTGGCTAGACCTGCCATAGTGATACTGTTCAAAAAACCTTAAGTCCATAGACCAACACAGTCAGTTTACTGGTTTTACAGAGTTAGCCCAGGTTGATGGCTTCTCACTAGTTAAAACTAACCCAGCTATCATTAGAGCTAGCTGTCTTAAGCTTCTTGAAGGTGTTGGGTGAGCTTCCCATTTATCACTCTGCCACTGTAGTTTGCTGGCCAGTCCCTTCTGAAGGAAAAAAATTAATGAGTGATTGATAAGCAAAATAACACCAAACCCTTCCATATTTTTTCATCTGAGGTTGGCTCTTAAAACTAACTAGCTCACTTAGCAATTTAGCATTGAATGAAAAGTAGTTAACTAAACCTCTCCTATTGATTCGAAATTAGTACCTGAATGCATGAAGACTAAAGTAGAAGTTACAACTGATAAAAAACAGCAACTGTGATTATTGTCAATTTTGCCCCAAATTATACATTAATCTCCGAATAGCTACTATCTTGTGATTACATTTGTGTCTGTCTACTTTTCCTGAAATCATCAGTGTCAATGTGCTCTTATTTTATGCCTACAGAGTCAGTATTCACAGAGGAGCCTGGTCCTGGACCTCTGATAGCTCCTCTTGGGACACAAGTTCTACTTACCTGTTCCGTCACAGAATCATACAGGATAGTATGGAGATACCTTCCACCAGGTGAAACAGATGGAGTAACTGCAGTGAATATAGATCAAACCCTCAGGACCAGGGGTATTATGGTAGAAAACCCCTCAAACACAACTTCTCATCTTATTGTGAATGGTACAGAGGGAAATGGCCAAAGTTCGATTACTTGTTTAGCTATTAAAAGAGAGAATTCATTTGAAAGAAGTCGAAGTAGACGTGTTGAAATAGTATTTTATGGTATGAATAATATTATAGTAAAGTGGTAGATAGGTATTGGATAGACTCCATTATATTGCAGGTCCTCCTTCAACTCCTACTAACCTAACAACCACTGAGAGAGGAATAGGATCAGTAAGAATATCCTGGAATCATGAGACCATATATAACATGACAGTGAACTTCACACTGAATGTCACTAACCTCAACAACTCTAACATTGGGTCCACTATAGTGTCAAGAATACAGCAACAATACTACATATTGGCTGTGGAAGATCCCTCACCTTGTGACGTCTACAGCTTCCAAGTGACAACAGTGAATGATGCTGGAGCCAGTGAACCCAGTGAGATAATCACCAGGAACCTCCCCTCACTACCTGACCTATCTTCTTTGGAGGACTCACTCCATCATTCTCTTGTGAAAAGTGCAGAAGGAGTGATGCTGAGTATCATGCTCAATGTAAGCATCATTGGCCAAGGTAGTGTGTGTAGCTAAATGTCAGATTAATCTTGTTCAGGTGACTACGCTGTGTCCAGAGATAGAGTTACCAGCGATGAATTATACTCTAATCTTGGAGGATTCAGAAGGGAATAGGATGGAATCATCATCAGTTACTGTTAATAATAAGATAGTGACTATAGAGATATTATTAATGGAGAACTCACTCTATTCCTATTACATCCGGGCTACTAATGAGTTTGGAAGTAATACATCTACTGCAGTAGATATTAGTAAGTATGTGTACTGGCCATGTAGTAGAATAGCTAATATTAATTTTTACATGTTACAGTTACCACTGATGTCCAGAATGTAACTTTGAGTAGAAGAGAGGAAACCATCTACTTTATCCAGTGTAGTTACATTAACAGTAGCAATGCCAAAGGGTGTGTCTATGTCCTTGTGAGTATGGTAGTTGGGAACATCACTGGTACCATAAAGAAGACAAGCTCTGAAGGAGATCTGGTGACTATATCTAATATTGGATGCTATAAGGAAGTGCTGGCCTATGACTGGGAGAGTGACAACACCACTGGTACCCTTCCTATCAGAGGGAACATCAACTCTAATGAAATGTGTCCTATTACAGGTAGCTAATGATTCTACATGCTCCATTGTTTGTGATTATAGTATTACACTTTAGATCTCTCCTCTACTAACACTCCATCAGTACAGTCTACTGGTATAATTGTGGTATTGGTTATTGTTATAGTTATTCTGGTGGTGATAATAATTATTATTACTACTATAATGATTATCACTGGATGTCTTCTCATGAAAGGTAGGTTACTAGATATATAGTTTACTCAGGCTAGAAGTCATTATAGAAGTGAGTAGCTACTGGTAAAACTATTAGACTAATTGAGAAACTCTGAACTTAACTACATAAAAACTGCAGTGTCTGACATGTGTAATAAATTTTTCCTTTGGCCCTTGTACGTAGATCAAGGTTGGAATCCTCCATCCAATTTTTAATAATAGCTATAGTATTAATAATCTATTGTCAAAATCTCCCAACAGTGGTCAGTAAATAATAATATGACATGAGGATAGCTGATTGACTCTCTATAGTTACTGCTAATCTCTAACACCTTTCTTACAGTGAATATAACTATCAGTGAGTCAATTTATTTTTAAGTAGTAGGTGTGGTTTATGGTTTACATTGGGGTCATGACTGCTGGCCATTATTCAGAGTTGAGAAGTGGCTTCTTTTCTATGGTAAACTGATTCAGAGTGTTTGGTTCTGCTCTATAGATGTGGTCTTCGTGGAGAGTTCTAATAATGATTTTACTATACACACACAATAAATTGTCTATAATAATTATATGTACTGAATGTAGTAACCGAGGTTATCACACAAGGGGGTCAACTTTAAATACATTACAATTTAGCTATGTTGATTTAGAATGTGAACCAAATCTTGAAGAGTTTCATTCTCTGCAAAACTTTTATAGAATTTATTATAACTAGAGTTTTATTCAGTTCTATAAATTTTGCAATCTCTTCTTGTTACTGAAATCAGTATATCTTCATAAATTGTATTTCCCTAATTAACCCTAAATATTACTTGGTGTTATGTTTATACTGTAGATGTGGTTAATTTCACTGTCACTTTAATTTTGCTATTTTCGCGGTAGGTAAAGGAAAGCAAAAATAAAAATAACTTCAATAATTATATAAGAAGCATTACCTAAATGAAATCCCTCCCCCCCCCCAGCGAAAATAAAAAACGTGAATTGCTTCATAACACAAGATTTTATGAGATCAGTGAAAATAAGGTGTCTTGAAAATAACCAGATCTACGGTAGCAGCTGTTAATTATTTTCTTCTAAAACTATCATGTATCAATTGCAGCAATGAAAAATGTCAAAAGTGGAAGGAATACAAATATGATGTGTAGAGAGAATGCTTCATATGGTGTTGTTAATGCAGAGAACAGGTTAGATTTTACACATTATCCTCCACTTCTTTATAGATACTCCATTACTTTGTATAGGAGGGAATTGACTGATGATCTTTATGCTACCATCCAGGATACTCCCCAAGACATTAAGGTAATTAATCTGTCCTCTGTCTGTCCAATACATCTGCTTTTCCAGCCATCTTTTAATTAACTTGTCTGTCCATATCTAGTATGAATATACCCTTTTACATTCAGGATGAAGTGTGTAAAGAGAATCCATCCTATGGTGTTTCTAAAGAGTTTACTTGAAGATAGAGTATGCTGAACTACACTAGTTAGTCCTTGTGTAAAAAAGACAACGTATTATTGTACATCCATACTATCATAGCTAAATTACCTAGTACTACATGCATAACACTAGAATGTTCAGATTTACTTTCATACTCTAGTAGCTACAATGCATAACTACTTGTTAACTAGCTACATTCAGTGTTATAGATAAGTACTCATATTGAAACCTGTAAGGTGACAGTATACCCTGTGCCAGACCTGGACATTTTATTGCTTGAGAGAGTCACCACATCCAGCCCATTGGCTGTCCCTGCCTGGCCCACCTGAGGTCAAAACATAAATCAAAGCATAGGCTTTCATTTATGTAGTGCATGCAATATGGCTGTGTTGCTGTTATTTTGAAAATATTGCCAGACAAACTCTATAGCTAACCAAATAACCTGATTCACTTTACCATAGAACTAGTACATTTCTTATCTTTGAGAAGTAGCCACCTACAAACTCCAGAAAGGCCAGAACCTGACCCCAATAACACAGTGAAGCTGTGCAAATCTCAAGAACCATAAACCACACCCACTACTTAAAAAATCAATTGCCATACCTAGTATTAATATTAATATTCACAACAATAGAAGTGCAGTGGAGTAGGAAGATGAAATTTATTTGGGGGGGAGGGGACACTTGACACTGCATGGTCGAATCATCATATGCCTTAGCCTATATCATGCTATGCACGTGATTTATAGTCGGCATTAATTTTGCATGAAGAAAACTTGAAGTCAAAGACATAATTATAATAGTTTAATAGCTTCCAAAAAAGTTTTTTCTATGTTTACTGGTCATTTAAACTCTTTTGCAATGGCATATAAATCTAATTTGTCAGATGAACATGAAACAATGGTTCAGGCATACTCTAGCTGTGCTTCTCAGGTACATTTTGATTCTTTTCAGGGAAGAAAAGTAATGCTCAGCACTGCTGATAAAAATCAAATCCAGCTACTTGTGCTAGCCTTGGAAATCGAGTCAGTGTGCTAATGTGTATAAGTCCGTGTTACACTGACTCATACATTAGCAATTTAATTCAGTCAGTGCATTCAAATTTCAAGGTATTGGGAAGTTTATGCATGCCAACTGATCTGACTAATTGTGTGGTCAGAAAGCTAGAATATAGCTAGGGTTTGTATAGATCTTGCAGTTGCAAAGGTGACAGTGCCATATCAACATTTTGACTCTGCTACTCTGCTATATACTACTGTACAAAAGCAAAATATAAGGGGGCAAAAAGGCACATTTGCCCCCATCCCCTCATTAGAAATATTTGGGGGTCAACTGCCCACTCCTCTAGCTGAAGTACTAGAGATAGCCAGCCAAAAACTAGAGAGTCAACCAGTTAACCTTATATCATACTTTAGGAGGGCTTTTGACCGCTGAATATTTTAGACTGTAAAAAGCAAGTAGCTATGTGCATAACTAAACAACTGACATAAATACCTTCTACAATTAAAAATATAGCTAATTATACCTGTGAATTGAAGACTGGCAGAGTTAGAACCTTCACATGCATTATGAAATTCAACATTATAATGAATTGGATGAAGAACTGCTAAAATGCCAGCCTCTCTACAAGGGTCAAAGGACTTTTCTCAAGCCAGCACTTCCTTATATAAACAACCTGAAAATGTATTGAAAACACATGCTCTTGTTCTAGAAATTCACTGTCATATACCACAAGCATTCAAGCTCATCCACAGCATGACATGTCAAGAGCAATAGATACTACTCTTACTATTGATCAAGACCATGTCTCTTCTAATCAGTGTGTTACTAGTTCTTGGAGTATGTGGTGTCACAGTTTGTGAAAATGGTAAGTGAACTATCTACTCTCACATTATAATATGGCCAGTCTGGCACTAGAGAGCACTTGCTGTGCTTAAGTGATTAGTTAGTCCTTGACTTCCAATGGGCTGGAAACCTTAGCTACATTACCACAATTCTTTAGCCTTCACTGTTCAATAGGCAACTATTGTCAGTTTACACTTCAAGTTTATCATTATTAGCTAAAGTTGACAGTTTCTAACTGCTGGTTGTTTTGATGATAGGGTTTAAGCTTCTCATTTAGATGATTCTTAATCTTGTCACACTAATAGCTATAGCTATATAGCTACTGTGGAGCTAGACAACTAGAATCTAGTTCACTCCATAATTAGCTATAAATTCATCTCCCAATACTATATCGTGATTATGTCCCCTTTAAAACATCAGTGTCGGTGTACTCTTACTCTTACTTCGTACTTACAGAGTCAGTATTCACAGAGGAGCCTGGTCCTGGACCTCTGATAGCTCCTCTTGGGACACAAGTTCAACTTACTTGCTCAGTTACCAAGTCATACGGGATAGAATGGAGCTATCTTCCACCGGGTGAAGAAAATATGAGAAGTGATTTGACAACAGATACGGATGGAATAGAGCAACACCTCAGGACTAGAGGCATTACTGTGGAAAGACCCTCAAACACAACCTCTCATCTTATTATAAACGGAACAGAGGAAAACAGCGGCAGTTCTATTTCTTGTATAGCTATTTTAACAGTGACAAATAGAACAGCGAGTAGACCTGTTGAAATAATACTCTATGGTATGAATAATTAGTGGAGTAATAATAATATATACACTGGATTCATCTACTCTTCCATAACAGGTCCTCCTTCAACTCCAACTAACCTAACAACCACTGAGAGGGGAATAGGATCTGTAAGGATATCCTGGGATCATGAGACCGTATATGAAGTGACAGTCAACTTCACACTGAATGTCACTGACTTCCACGACTCTAACATTGTGTCCATTATAGTGTCAAGAATACAACAACAATACTACATATTGACTGTGGAGGATCCCTCACCTTGTGATGTCTACAGCTTCCAAGTAACAGCAGTGAATAATGCTGGAGCCAGTGAACCCAGTGAGATAATCACCAGGAACCTCCCCTTACTACCTGATCTATCTCCTGTGGAGGACTCACTCCACCATTCTCTCGTGAAGGGCACAGAAGGAGTCATACTGAGTGTGATGTTCAACGTAAGCATCATTGGCCAAGGTAGTGCGTGTAGCTAAATGCCAGGTTAATCTTGTTCAGGTGACTACACTGTGTCCAGAAATAGAGTTACCAGTGATGAATTATACTCTAATCTTGGAGGATTCAGAAGGGAATAGGATGGAACCATCATCAGTTACTATAAATAATAAGATAGTGACTATAGAGATATTATTATTAATGGAAAACTCACTCTATTCCTATTACATCCAGGCTACTAATGAGTTTGGAAGTAATACATCTACTGCAGTAGATATTAGTAAGTATAATCAATGTGTGTACATTGTTATGAAACAAGTTTTCTTGTATTGAATAGCTACCACAGATGTGGAGATTGTGACTGTGTATAGAAGGGAAGAAACCATTTACTCCATCCAGTGTAGCTACATTAATGGTAGCAATGCTCAAGGGTGTGTGTATGTCCTAGTGGGTATGGTAGTTGGGAACATCACTGGTACCATAGAGAGGACAAGCTCTGAAGGAGATGTGGTGGCTATATTTAATATTGGATGCTATAAGGAAGTGCTGGCCTATGACTGGGAGAGTGACAACACCACTGGTACCCTTCCTATCAGAGGGAACATCAACTCCAATGAAACTTGTCCTATTACAAGTATAATAACAAATATTTCAAATATAATTATTTATGAATCTATTTCTATAGAACCCCCAGATGATCCATCTCCTACTTCCAGTGTTAATATACTATTCATTGTCTTGGCCATTATACTTCTGGTAGTTCTGGTGTGTATAATGGTTGGAGTGTTATGTCTCTATAAGAAAGGTACATTACCTCACAAAGAACTGATTAATGAATATTGCATGTTAGTACTTGGCAAGAAAATGTTACTTTAAAATTCTTTGACCTTGGTAGTGTCTGTGACACTGTGAGTAGGTGAATTACTATGGGCTGGTGGTTTGATATGTATCCTCTTAGTAATAACAATTACCCCTTCCTCCTTCACAAACTAATTCTATTTTTTCCTGCTTTGTGATCAGGTTACTGTGTGAAGTGGAGGGAACACTGTATCGTATCTGCTGAGAAAGTAACTCCAGTTACAATTTGTGAGGTGGAATTAAATCAGGTACAATGTAAAAGGTTAACAAACAGGCTCCTTCCTCATGTAATAGATTATTCAGATTACATCATTGTCAATTGTACTATTGCTCTGGGCTAGGGATGGGGTTAGGGTTAGTACAATAACACTAGTACACAATGATGTAATCTGAATGATGTAATCTCTACTGTTACATGGAGAAGGAGCCAACAAACATCACCCACAGTCTTCATAATGAAGACTACACTTCAAGACACCTGATCAGTGGATAACTTAAGTTATAGGACAAATCTTTGGAAGGTAAATTGATGTGTATATGATCCATGAACTAAAACTAGAGCCTAATCTATCAATTATGACACTCCCCCAACCTGTTATACATGTACATATATGTACAACATAATTGTTATTCAAAATCTACACTCTCATCTTATAACTACATGTGATATATACATAATATACATTACTATAGAATGAAAATAACAGTGACTCAGACCAGTTGCACACAGCTGTAAGTTGATTTCTTACATACACAGTTGTAATAATTATGTATTATGTAGCAGCTTCAGGAGGGAATAAATGGAAATGGAAGTGTAGAAGAAGATGGTGGCAATGTGCTGTACAGTATTTTATCAGCTAACCAGAGGGCAGGTGATAGTAGTTTGGAGGAGGAACAAGAAAATTATTCTCAATTAAATTCTGTAAATAAAAACTACCCAAGAGTAAAATAATTACAGTCTATGAACACATGAATTTTATAGACTATAGTAATAATATGTTTTTGCTATAAAGTGCAAGCCGGTGTGAAACACCACCCATACAATACTGAGAGCTGTGTTAATTTGTTGCTTCCCATGTTGGAGTAAAGCTATAAACCATTGTGTGGTGATTAGACAGTTAGTTAACTATCAATTTACATTATGTTTAGTTGTATCCCCACTGAACCTACATAGCTACATGCTGTCTTGTGTCAGGAGTGGTATTACATGTTACTTGTCCCTGTTAAGTATCCAGATCTATCATACAGAAAACCCTGGTGCCTTCTTGGAGGCAGATAAAGTTGTTACAGCAGTGAGGCAGTAAGAGTATGAACTGTGTGCTCATTTTACACATATTATATACAATGTTAATTCCTAGAATCTAACACAAAGTTTATCGTGCAGGTTTAACATCTCACTCATAACTGCCAGATTTAGGGGTCAGAGATAACATCTATTTTCTAAAAACTGCAGGGTCCTGTGTATCAAGTTTTGGAAAGCATTCCACTACCTTCCAATAAAATCTCTGGCAGTACTGAGGATCCAACTGCTACTCAGCAAGACACATCTACAGTCATGTATAGTGTCCCAGAAAAACCAGCTCCTGTCCTAGAGAAGCCAGTTCCTTCTTCCCTGGAAGAGCCAGCCCCCATATATCATGTCCCAGACAAGCCAAATCCTATCCAGGAAGTGTCATCAGTACCCTCAAATAGAATCTCTACAGATCCTGGGGTTCCACCTATTCCTCCATTTTGTCCGCAAGACCCAATTCATGTGCCAAAAAAACCAGTGGTACCCTCCAATAGAATCTCTACAGATGCTGAGGCTCCACCCATTCCTCCATTTTGTGTGTGTGAGGAGTCAACAACAGAGATATCATCTCTAGGAACTTTACTATGAGACAAAATGAGACATTCACAGTTAACAATGAGTAGGATTTACATGCTGGTATTTTTCATTAGTATACTTATCCTATAGCGGATTTTACTGTCAATATAGCAGCTATTATGTACAGCTTGTGGATGAGTGGTATGCTATTGTAGTGGTCAGTTGTCAGGTATATAGAAACCTCTTTTCTGGGCAGTCCTGATTAAAGGAGTGGCCTTATTTTAGGACCCAGAAATTATATATGTACAATTTGAGATGTTAATACAATCAGGTGTCTTCATTTTCATAGATCAGAAAATAGAGAGGTTCCACTATAAAATATCTATGTATACTGTATCTCTCAATTATTAGGTTAACAATATTATGTACACCATAATTACAAAGAGTACATAAACACAGTGACACAGTAAACAAGGACAGGACACACTCCACTGTACTATTAATAGTTACAGCATTTAAAACTCACTACTACCATGTAACCAGTAAGTAGTTTAGAGATCTGATATTCACTGTAAGTAGGCCTGAGCCTATTATGGATTTTGAAAAACCTCTTATGCCTTTTTTAATGCAAAATTTTTCTAGTAGTGTTACACACATAGCTATATATACTCTCCCAGTTACTACTAGTATTGATTTAATACTGTCACTGATCACATACAACTGCAGGTACTGACTGTCATAATCCTCATTAGCTAATGTAAGATATTCCTCCCAAAACTTTCAATTCATTCCTATTATTATTAATGTTAAAGGTTTATCATGTTGTGATTTGATTCCATAAACTTGGGATTTAGTGTCATGTTTATCTACAACTGTTTGCTATGGGAAAGTATGTTATTCAGTTAATATAAACAGTATAACTAGCAGATGATTATCCTTAAGCCCTGAATTCAGTATCGATACTGTGTCTGCTTGTTCTCATTGAATCAACCAACCTCCTACCAGCATCATTATTAGTTCCATGGATATATTTTGTGGGGAGAAGGAGTATCCCTTTGTGATGATAATATATCATCATAGCTATCATCACTGGTTTCCAAAGATAGGACAACAACAAAACAGCAATAGTAACAACAAAAGATACTGACTAGTACTATCTATAGTAAATTATTATTAGTACTTTGTACTTGTAACATAAATATTGTGAAAGGTTGTTTGTTGAAAACAGGTACAGGAAAGGTATTGCTTGCATTGTTGCCACTAGCAGTCTGAAGATGGTTGCTTTATGCCACAAGTGGCAGAAAAAATAGTAGAAAAAAAGAGATATACATGGCATGATGCTTTATTCATACTTCTTTTCTGTGATCTGGTAATCAATCACCAGTGTTCAAATACTCAAAATCTGGTATGTACAGAAGAATCTATCAATACACAAGTAATGTGCATATCACTTAATAAAACTTCTCATAAACATTAATAATCATGGCTTATTATTATTATTATGCTACTGAGGTGATGTCAGTGTTGGTAGGTTTATAGATTTATCCACAATATTTTTGGAGCAAAAAATTGTCTGTGGATGGATCAAGGGCAAAAATAGAGTTCTGTAGATTTTTCTGCTTATTGCTGATTTTGTCCAATTAAAAGTATCCTTATGTTAAGTCAAGTTTATCTGTTTCTTCTTTGTGAATGTGGCAATCAATCATTCATCAGTCATGGTAGATCATAGTGTTCTTTCCCTTAGCCATACCTATAGCTATTTGGTCAGCAAATGTGGCACTTTCTGATCTTTTCATTGTGGTTTCACGTTTCATGTTGTAATAGCTACTATTAGGTATGATCCAGCCAAATTTTTAGGAGAGGGGACAATACCCCCTTCCCCCCCCCCCCAATACCCAATATTTTTTGTTGGGCGATTGCCTCCTCTGCCCCCCCCCCCCCTATTTCTCTACCTATGCAATCATCAGGTTTTTGGACGGCAATCTGGCAACACTTTGATGTTAACATTAAGTGTACACTTACATTGATGTGGTAAAGTATCGTCAGTGAGCAATCTTGCAATACTTTGATGTTAACATTACATAGGTGTAGGAATGAGATTTTGATTGGGGGGGGGGCACTTGTATGGAAATAAATGGCTAAGTGTGTGTGTCGGTGAAAATTTTGAGTGACCACACCCACTAGCCACACATTTTTAATACAAGAACCATATTTTTACCTATAAACTTCTCAGCAATATATACCTAGCTCTAGCTAATACTGAGCAGCTACTACTACATGCACAGGGGTGTAGACAACTTTTTAAAGACTGGGGGGGCTAATAAGTAAAGACAAAGAGTTGCAATTCAGCTCAAGGGGGAGGGTGCGATATGCCCCCTCCTGCACGAAGTGCAGAAACAAAAATTTTTTTCAAAATCCAAGAGGTGTAAGAGAGCAAATAAGAGTAATATTCAATTTTTAATATGTACAGGATAGGCTAGGCTTTATTTCACTTGAAGATAGTGGATTCTGTACTGAAACATCTTCAACATCACTTTCAAACTATATTTTAGAATGCACTAGCTGATCAATATTATTAGCTCACCAGTTCAGGCTGGCTGCTGGCTAATTCAGGCCTTGATTCACCTGGCTTTAAAGGAGTGCTAAACCACTATCTTGGAGATTCACTAGCTACTAGCAACTAGGCTAAGTGTCAAAATGTTACCATACTTATTTGTTAACCACTACTGTCATGGTAAATGCTGTTTACCAAACAACTACAATGCACATCATATGATATGCAGTTTACAAAAAAAAACAAAAAAAAAAACAAAAAAAAAAAGACAGAGCCTGAGGTATTATTACTATTGTCTAGTTGATCTCAAAAAATCTGTGGGGGCTTAAGCCCCCCAAGCCGACAAGCCCCCAAGCCCCCCTTGTCTATACCCCTGCTAAGAGAGACACCATAGGCCACAAATGTTGATACTAGGTATAGGGAGTTAATAAGCACTTATGTAAACTGCCTATTCATCAGCTAACTTTAAGTGGCTGCTTGAATAGGACCTTGATTCCTTCAAGCAACCTACAATCTATTTTGTCAGATTGGGAGGGGGGGAGGGGGGGGGGGCACTGAAATAATATTTGAATTAGTGACCCAAAATATTGGGGGGGGCACATGCCCCCAGTGCCCCCCCAGTTCTTACACCTATGCATTAAGTGTACACTTACATTGATCAAATTAGGAGCTTTTTGGGATGGAATTGCTGTAGCTGCACATATTTATGGACATGCATGTACAGTGGAACCTCTGATAATAGACCCTCCAATAAGCTGTCTAGTGGTGCTCTAATGTACACTATGAGTAGATCCTATTTCCAAAGTTCATGGGAAAGAGCAGTATGTAATGCAGTAATTGAAGAAGTGCTACACGTTACTTCAGGCCCTCAGTGTCTGAAGGCTGCTGGGAAGGTCAGCTGTCTGTAGTTGGTGATGGCTACACTCTGCTCTGTACCGTTTATGTGCCAAAGAAGCAGTTCTTCCCTGAATATAATTGCATCTGTTCATATTCCATCTATGGAGCAGTTTCTAATGTATACCCCAATCTGAGAAAACATAATAATTCATTAATATAATTTTATTCAAACAATTTAAAGTGAAAAATCAGCCAACCTCTAAGAGAGGACAACCTCTGAACAAGGGACAAAGTACCTTGGTCCCATGTTGTTGAGGTTCTACTGTACGTAGTTATCAGTTTTTTAAGCAAAAAATTGAATGTGCACAACACTGGTAGCTAATCTTACTAGTGTAGTTCTCTTCTGCAGCAGCTGAGCTTGTTTGTCCTTTTTGAGCCACAAATTTCTGCAGTTGAAGAGACTATTGAAACATTGATTAGCTATGCAATTACAGGAAGTGAATACAATACACTTAGCTATTAATTTCGTTGAGGAGTTTGGGCTGATAATAAAATTGATTTCAAAAGCATTATGAATAAGAATTTGAGAACAGCAATATAGGGAGACACTCTATTATAGTGTACTAAGTACATATTTACTTCACTGATTACTAGTCTTAGCTCCTTAGCAATGTGTGACTTAATTGCACATAAGTTTAACATTTAAAAGGCAAAGTTGCTAGGTACATATACATATTGATTAAGACAACCATTCTTATAGTGTAATACATAGAACAACTGTCACAGCTGTCCCTACTCAGAATTCGTATGCACCTTACAAATTACACACCTTACCAAGAAGTAATACATACCTTACCAAGTCTACACCTTACCAAGTATCTATAATTCGTGCATGAGAGCAATATATCGGCAATTAATATCACTACAGTAAAACCTTCTCAAGAGCAGAGAAGTGGACAAACAAATGGAACTGCAATACAAGCTTACTTCTGAATGCAGAAAACTCTTTCCTTCTATTTATTAATATGGACAAGTAAAAATTATTTACTAGGTGAATGAAACCTATAAGGATGCCTTAGGAGTTAGGACCATACAAGCAAAAAATTTCCAGTCCATAACCAGCTCTTCTATTGATCTCGGCACCAGTAACTTCAGCAAATCCTTTGTTAACTTTTCCTCTCAAGAACACTTCTACTGTAGAAGACAAATGCTAGGGAATATGACCTAGCTACAACCTGTCCTTTGAAGACTGCAACTGCATGAACGTCTTTGGTGTTGTTAGGCTCCCATTCTAATATCAAGATTTCGATCCCAGATAGCCATATTGTCATGATAACGTCTAATAAATGACTTTATCTCTAGGTTTGTTCCCTGCTGGTTGACTGCTTAACACCTCGTCTAAGCCTAAACTAAATAATATCTCTTAAACCCCACCCCTTCTTAGCATTACATGTTGGTTGAAGTCAGATTTTTTCTTGAGAGCAATGATTGTTTTAAGAGGCTCTTCTGTGTGTCCAGTAATTGATAGAGTGACCTGTGCTCATAATGTGTGTTACTAAACTGTGCTGGATGGATTATTCATCCCCAGCCTCTGCATTGAGTTAAACTCTATACAACTTATGACTAACTCTACGCATTTACACACATAGCAATACAACTAGCTATAAACTTTCTTGTTTGACTTCATTTTCTCTATAATATTATCTAGCTCCTATAATAACAATTAAATACTACATCTCAACCTCTCTCCAAAGGATAACAGCCCACAGGTTCCAATTTGTGAGGTATCACTGCATGTATATGCATTAAATAAAATGGTAGAATCTTCTCAAGATATATATGTGGTGACATGAATTTTATTGAAGTAACATACTTGCAGTAGGTGGTACAGTCACTTTGCCTGTTGCCAGTAAGTGAGTCAAAGCAACCTGTTGTCATTTGCTACAGTTGATGATTGTAACTAACTAGTGGTGAATTGGGGGGATGGGCAATCCCTGTGTTCTCTTCTTTCTTCACCATAAACTATAATTATTGTATGTTGAGTACCTCTCCTAAACAAATTCCTGGCTACACCCAGCATAAGTAGGTGGAGGAAGATGATTTTGAGCATGAGGGCAGGTCAACTAGATTATGCTCAAGAGTGCCACACTCTCTGACAATCATACTCAGTGCCATGTTTCATAAAAATTATTAATGTGAATTCATTAATTTTGTCTAATAACAACAACAACAACAACAACAACAACAACAACAATAATAACCTCTCTGCTACCTGCAATACAAACAATAATAATAATACATGTAGCTACCATCTAATTATCTACTTGGGGAACACTTTTCTCACTTGTGGGCTCTATTATGACCACAGCTGAAGAATAGATGAAAATAGGCTAGCTAGATACCACTGTCAGTACTATTTCCAGAGCATATAGATTCCCTCTGTCAAAGACTAGAAGAGAAATGAACTCCTGTAGAATGAAATTAGTAGCTATGTTGACATTATTAATTTTTCTAACTGTAGAAGTTGACCATTGAGGCTAGTAATTAGGCCACTCAACAATTGATGTCCTGATTAGAGAGATTGCTTCATTTTAGGACCCTGAAAAATCTTGTTATTAAAATACCTTCATTTTCGAAAATACTGTAAGATATGCTGTTCAAGGTTGACCCTAAAGACTAGCTATATATAGCTCACTCAGCAAATTAACATTGGATGACAAATACCTGAACTCCTCCCATTGATTCAAAATTAGTACCTGAAGACTGGAGATAAATTAAAATAAATAAATAAATAAATAAATAAATAAATAAATAAATAAATAAATAAATAAATAAATAAATAAATAAATGGATGGAAGGATGGACAGACAGACAGACAGACAGACAGACAGACAGACAGACAGACAGACAGACAGACAGACAGACAGACAGACAGACAGACAGACAAATAAATAAATATAATGTCTTGATTAACAGTAGCAGGTTAAAATATTTGCCTATGAAGTAATCTATATTACTGAGTACACATTTTCCTAACCATACTAACTCATTATTATGTAAACTTGTGTTTAGTTATCATCACTAACTTACACAAACCATTACAGTGAAAAGCTAGCTGTCTATAGGGGATAAACTACCTTCTTACAGAGACAGCAGCTTTGTGATACTTTCATTGTGCTTACTACTCTATATTTGGCTAAAACAATTGACAATGAATTAAGTCTGGATACTATATTCACAATAACTATGATGGATATAAATGAGGGCCAGTATATCTTATAACGGAACCCCTCTATCTATGAAAATGAAAACATCCCTGAATATAAATAAAGTTCAGCATCTTAACATAGGCCACTCTTCTAATCAGGACACTGTGTCTAGAATAGAAGTTCTGCTGTATACTATACGTACATATGACCACTGACCACTAAAATAGCACATCATGCACAAGCTCTACATGCAAAATTTGGAATTAGCTATATTGACAGTGATAATAAGTAATTATGATGATAGAGAAGACTTACAATCAATACCAGCATGTAAATCATATACTCATTGTTAACTGTGAATGTCTCATTTTGACTCATAGTAAAGTTCCTAGAGATGATATCTCTGTTGCTGACTACTTACTCACACAAAATGGAGGAATGAGTGGAGTCCCAGCATCTGTAGAGATTCTATTGGAAGATACTGCTGGTTTTTCTGATACATGATGTATAGGGGTAGGTAAGTTTTGCAGACAAATTGGAGGAGAGGGTGGAGCCTCAGTATCTGTAGAGATTTTATTTGAGTGCAGTGTTAACTCTTCCGGATAGGATTTGGCTTGTCTGGGAGATGATATGTAGGGGGTGGGTTGTCCAGGACAGCAGGAACTGGCTTCTCTAGCTAGGACATTAGATATGACTGTTGTTGGATCTTATAGGGTAACATGGATCCTGAGTAGTACTAGACATTATTTGGAAGGTAGTGGTTCCAGAATTGACCCTGTGGTTAGACAAGTTGCATGTAATAATACCATTCCCCAATACACTAACACAAGACAGCATGTAGCTATGTAGGTTCAGTGGGTATACAGCTAAACAAAATGGCATGTAAATTGACATGTTATCTAATCACCACACACTTAAAGGGTAGGTAAAGTTGTTTTTTTTTTAAATGACACCAAAACCTTCCTTGGGTGGTGCTTAAACACTGTAATGAACATTATTTGTTCACACCTTACTATGGCCACAAAACAAGGCACTAAAAATGCACCTAATTAAAATTTATTTCTTGTTTTGGGTGGCACCTATTGATGAAGTAGATGTGGGGAGTCAAATTGCAGTGCCATGTGGTTGTAGTTGTTGTTGTAGATGTAGTGGTGAGTGACAATGGAAAGGTATTGTGTTGCATTTGGATGTTCTATATTATAATCAAAATAAGAAGGATGTCCTCTTCAAGTTTCCAGTAGATAGCAAGCTTAGAAGAGCTTGAGTACAGAGAACAAGGGATAAGTGTAAAAGTCCCAGTGAACATTCAGCCCTATGTAGTGAGCATTTCTCTGAAGAATGCTTTGTGCCAACATCAGTCCTATCCAAAAAGATAGGCCTGAAAATGAAGCAAATGACCAAACCTGATGCCATACTCACCATTTTTTCACAGCCAGCACCTACTACTAGTACAAAACTAAAGCAGCTGTTGCTTAAATAAAAGAGAGTGTGCCATGAGGGTAATTTACAGTAACTACTAAACCTACACAGCTATTAACTGAGATTGGCTCAGCTGAGGTCACCAGGCATTACCATAGATTCCTGTAGTATCTATTGAGACAGAAGCAACTATGTACAATGTTGAAACTAATGATTTATCTTAATAGAATGAATTACACATAATAAGACATCTGATAAGAAAAAAATGATGACTCAAAAAAACTAGTCTCTAGCTATTGTTACATTGTGACATTAAAGATAGTCTTCCAATGCTTGATTTTGATCAGTATCAAATGAGCTTTTAAGAATACTAAAAACTCTCTTCTCTATTGCAGCTGAAGAAGGCTGACCAAAAATTACCTTCTTGTGCAGCTTGCTAACTCATGTGACGAGTCATGTCACACATGTGCCTTGGTTTGTGTTGTTGGGTTTGTGGTTGTTTCTATGGAAACTGAGCATAATTTTGAGCATAATACTTACATTACAGTGGCATAATAAAAAAGTAGCAGAATAGCAAAAAATGAGCATAATTAGTAAGACCCTGGTTATCAGCTGTATTTTTACATCACAACAATACATGATTACATAAGATCACTGAGTGACTGTTAACATAATAACAATGAAATGCACAGGAAAATCTATGCATGGGTATTGGGCATAGTTAGGGGTGTGGCATCCTGTCCTGGAAATTGTTCTAGAAAGGTTGGCATGTATGAGATTGACTTATAGCAGCACTGTTAGCAGCTAAACTTCATTGTCTGTACTCTTTGAGATCCTAAATGATTTTTCAGCCTTTGAACCACAATGTGCTCTGACCTATTGGGGACAAATGAGTAACCCTTTAGGGACCTGGGGACAAAGCTCCCAGAAGGGGACTATATTATCCCCAAAGTTTGGGGACAGTTGGCACCTATGCAGAGTAAATGAATTCCTGTAGAACAAGAATTCCTTTCCAAAATTTAATTAGCTGCTTAGTTCACTCAGCAATTCAGCATTAGGGCAGAAGCAGAGGGGACACCTGAACTCACTTTCTCAACAATTCATATCTACTAGCTAATAGCTATGATCATGTGATGGTGTATGTGTCTATCCATCTCATCTTGAAAAAAAATTATGTCAGTGTCCACTTACTTTGTACTTACAGTGTCAGTATTCACAGAGGTGCCTGGTCTCCTGGACCTCTGATAACTCCTCTTGGGACACAAGTTCTACTTACCTGTTACGTCACAGAATCATAGATAGTATGGAGATACCTTCCACCAGGTGTAACAAATGCAGAAGTTGTAGTGGATGTTGATGAAATCCTCAGGACCAGGGGTATTATGGTAGAAAACCCCTCAAACACAACTTCTCATCTTATTGTGAATGGAACAGAGTGAAATAGCCAAAGTTCATTTACTTGTTTAGCTATTAAAAGAGATGATCCAGTCAGAAGAAGTCGAAATAGACGTGTTGAAGTAGTATTTTATGGTATGAATAATATTATAGTAAAGTGGTAGATAGGTATTGGATAGACTCCATTATATTACAGGTCCTCCTTCAACTCCCATTAACCTAACAACCACTGAGAGAGGAATGGGATCTGTAAGGATATCCTGGAATCATGAGACCATATATAATGTGACAGTGAACTTCACACTAAATATCACTAACCTCAACAACTCTAAGATTGGGTCCACTATAGTGTAAAGAATACAGCAACAATACTACATATTTAATATGGAGGATCTCTCACCTTGTGATGACTATAGCTTCCAAGTGACAGCAGTGAATTATGCTGGGGCCAGTGAACCCAGTGAGATAATCACCAGAAACTTCCCCTCATTACCTGACCTATCTCCTCTAGAGGACTCACTCCATCATTCTCTTGTGAAGGGTGCAGAAGGAGTGATATGCTGAGTGTCATGTTCCATGTAAGCATCATTGTAGTGTGTGTAGCTAAATCTTGTTCAGGTAACTACATCACTGTGTCCAGAGATAGAGTTACCAGTGATGAATTATACTCTAACTTTGGAGGATTCTGAAGGGAATAGGATGGAATCATCATCAGTAATAAGACAGGGACTATTGAGATATTATTGATGGAGAACTCACACTCTATTCCTATTACATCAAGTCTACTAATGAGTTAGGAAGTAATACATCTACTGCAGTAGATATTAGTAAGTATAATCAATGTGTGTACATTATTATGGTTGGAAGTTCTCTTGTATTGAATAGTCATCACAGATGTGGAGATGGTGACTGTGTGTAGAAAGGAGGAAACCATCTACTCCATCCGGTGTAGCTACATTAAAGGTAGCAATGCTCAAGGGTGTATCTATGTCCTTGTGGGTATGGTAATGGGGAACATCACTGGTACCATAAGGAGGACAAGTTCTGAAGGAGATCTTGTGAATATATCTAATATTGGATACTATAAGGAAGTGTTGGTCTATGACTGGGAGAGTGACAACACCATTGGTATCCTTCCAATCAGAGGGAACATCAGCTCTAATGAAACTTGTCCTATTACAAGTATACACAACATCATATTATTCATTTATCTATTTCTATAGAACCTCTGTCTAGTGTTGCATCAACTTCCAGTGTTAATTTACTATTCATTGTCTTGGCCATTATACGACTTCTAATTGTTCTGGTGTGTATAATGGTTGGAGTGGTATGCCTCTATAAGAAAGGTACATTAAAGAACTGATTAATTTGCTATGTTATTGCTTAGCAGGAAAATGTTAGTTTGGGAAATGAGTTCTTTAACCCTTGTAGTGTCTGTGATACTGTGAGTAGGTGAATTACTATGGGATATAGGCTGATGGTTTGACTTGTATCAACTTAGTATGTTGCTACTTAACTCACTTTTATAATGTTTACTCTTATCTCCTTCACGAACTAATTCTATTTTTTCCTGCTTTGTGATCAGGTTACTGTGTGAAGTGGAGGGAACACTGTATTGTATCTGCTGAGAAAGTAACTCCAGTTACAATTTGTGAAGTGGAATTAAATCAGGTACTATAGCAACAGTGTTAAAGGTTAACAGTCTTCATAATGAACAATCTCTGTACACTTCAAGATCAGTTGTATAACTTTTATGCTCTTATGTTAAAGGAGAAATGTAAATTGTTGTGTAATGATCCCAGATAATACAGAACTAGAGCCTAGCCTGCTAGAAACCATTAATTATAGAGTACAGTACAATAGAGAGACACCTCTCCTCCTTTGTGAGACCAGAGACCACCAAAATCACAACCAATATCATACTATACATATTACACCACTTGACATGCTAAGTGCACTATAGTTCAGGAAGAACAAAATGATAACTTTAAGCAAAAATTGAGTATCTATAGTGTTAAGATGTCTAGCTACGTACATGTATGTGTATTATATGTACCACACATACATACATAATATTTTGGCCCCACCCAATACCCCACCCACCTCTAGTGGGAGACCACCTTTTTGAGAGACCACTCTCTGATGTTTGATTTGAGGGCAGTCTCTCAAAAGAGGGACTACTACACTCCCAACCCGTTATACATGTATTTATTAATATTAAATCAACTTATTGTTGCATGTATATTACTACAGGTTGAAAGTAACAGTAAGAACGCAGACCAGTTGCACACAGCTGTAAGTTGATTTCTTGAAATAATTATCAGTACTATAAATTATGTAGCAGCTTCAGGAGGAAAAAGATGGAAAAGAAGATGGTGTGAATGTACTGTCCAGTACATTATCAGCTAACACTACCAACAAGGGGGCAGGTGATAGTATCTTGAAGGAGGCATCAGGAATGTACTCTCAAATAAATTCTGTAAAATTAATAATGAAATAGTTTTAGCTACCTGGCCTTAATCTATTTAGAAACCAACAGTATAGTCTATGTGTGGTGATTAGACAAGTAGTTAACAGATCCAATCTAGTTGTAGCTAGCTCTATCCACTGAACCTACTTATTGTTCTAGTCCTAACTACAAGTGCATTTGGAAATGGTATTTTTTATGCAGCTTGTCTGACTACAGGGTCCTGTGTATCAAGTTCTAGAAAACATTCCACTACCTTCCAATAAAATCTCTGGCAGTACTAAGGATCCAACTGCTACTCAGCAAGACACATCTACAGTCATATAATAGTGTCCCAGAAAAGTCAGCTTCTATCCTAGAGAAGCCAGTTTCTGCTTCCCTGGAAGAGCCAGCCCCCATATATCATGTCCCAGACAAGCCAAATCCTATCCAGGAAGAGTTATCAGTACCCTCAAATCGAATCTCTATAGATCCTGGGGCTCCACCTATTCCTCTATTTTGTCTGCAAGATTTACTTATCCCTGTTCATGTGCCAGAAAAACCAGTGGTACCCTCCAATAGAATCTCTACAGATGCTGGGATTCCACCCATTCCTCCATTTTGTGTGGGTAAGGAGTCAACAACAGAGATATCATCTCTAGGAACTTTACTATGAGCCAAAATGAGACATCACAGTTAACAATGAGTAGGATTTACATGCTGGTATTGATTGTAAGTCTTCTTTATCATTAATTATATCAATTTCTATATCACTAGCAATATTACATTTAGCTATTATGTAGAGCTTGCAGTGTCCTGATTAGAGGAGTCGCCTCATGTTAGGACCCTGAAATTATGCACAAGTTTGTTATTAGAGTGTCTTCTTTAAAATAGAGGTTCCACTGTAGTATATACTGGCCCTCTCATATTATTTTGACCACTCCACGTATCCACCATAATTATTGTGACACTTATTTAGTAGCTATCCAGACTTAATCAACTGTTATAGCCAATACACAGTCTACAATGATTGTAGTAGCTTCTGGAGGTAGTTTATCCGGCATAGACAGCTAGCTTTTCACTGTAATGGTTCGTTTAAGTTAGTGATGATATAACTAAACACAAGTTTACATATGAGTTAGTATGGTACTTAGGAAGATGTGTACTCAGCAGTACTAGCCATAAACATTACTTCATAGGCAAACATTACATTAAATCATGCTTTTTGGAATGCCCATTGAGAACAATTATTGTCAGTGGCTGGAGTTACATGTGATCAGTGACTGTTAATGTTAGTATCACTAACTGTTAATGTTAGTAGTAGCTAATATTTGTAAGCAGTATAATTAAGTTCTGAATCCAAACTCTTATCAGCATCATGTGCTCTCATTTAATCAACCAACCTTGCCAGCATCATTATTGGTTTCATGAATTTGTGGGGGAGAAGTCATAACTATCCCCATTGGGCTACCAAAGATAGGACAACAACAAAGCACCGATAGTGACAGCAAAAATAGTAAATTTTTAATGAAACTTATCATAATAATATTAGTGCAACACACAAATTAGGTATACCAACATTGTATATACACAATAACACAGCACCAATAGCAATTAGAATGTAAACACACTAGCTACCAGCCAGTAAAATAATTAGCTGGATCTTATAGAATCTGTCATAGCCAGATGTCCCTACTCTCTTTGTTAGGAACAATTAACTATCATAGCTGTTTCTACTGTCATGCATGGAACATCTGTCACTGCTGCCCCTACTGGCTATACATCACACAAAAATATATAGAACATAGCTAACAGTATAAAAAGTATTGAACATAATCTGATCCTGGAACATATCAACAGCTATGACAGTTGTATAATGACAAGTAGAATATCTGTAACAGTTGCTCTATACACAACAAAAATAACAAACTGAAAATGTATTCAAAACGTAATCTTTTTCTAAAAAGGTAGAGAGACATAGTATATAGACATATCAAGCACTCAAGCCTAAACATTTGGCAGCAGGCATGACTTCTCTATAACAAGAAGATCATGAGCACAATGTTTCTACTCTTCAAGACAGTGTCTCTTCAACCACTGATCAGTGTGTTACTAGTTCTTGGAGTATGTGGTGTCACAGTTTGTGAAAGTGGTAAGTGAACTATAGATACGTATAATAGCTACTTACAATAATGATGAATGATATGGCCAGACTTTGTTTCTCTGGCACTATACAGCAACTTGCTGTGTGTGATTAAATTAGTCCTTGATTTCCAATGGGCTGGAAACCCTTAGCTATATAGCTACAATTCTTTGGCTTTACATTGTCCAATTGTCAGTTTGCCCTTCATTAGCACAAGTTGACAGCAAACTAGCTACTAGTTTTAATTCTTCATTTGAGAAGAAAAGGACTGTAGAAAGGAGTTGGCTTGCAAAATGGCCTTTCTTACATTATGATGAATCTGTTTTTTGTCACACTTGTTTGATGGGACTATGGTGAGTCAAAACCTATCTATGATCCAGGAGAACCTCAATTATTAATTCTAATGATACATAAAGAAAGGACTGATTCACTCAAAATGAAGACTATACAATTCACAGCACCATACTCACAGTCACAACATTATTATAATAATTATAGCTAATAAAACCACACCAACTTACTGGTCTGACCAACTATAATATTGCTTGCTACAGCTTGGGCTCGCAGTCTTCTCATTAGCTAATATAGATAACTGTCACACTAATAGCTACGTATAGCTAGCTACTGTGCTGATAGACACCTAGTTCACTCAGTGTATATATTTCACTATGTAAAAAATTAGTTTGATATGAAAATAATTATTATTTAGATGAAGACATGAAATTAACTACTGTATAACACATTAATATAGTGGGTAAAGTATTAGCTCCATTTAATTATACACTGTTTTGGAAGGTAAATATTTTAGCGGTTCAGTTATAGTACATAGTACATAAGATCATCTAAACTACTCTAGCGGAACAATAAATTAGCGGTGAACTTACAAACGCTAATCTCGATAAATATAATTACCCAGCTAAAAATTTGTGTTATACAGTGAATTATGTCACTGACTGTAAAAGTGGTGGGATGACTTGCTGTAAGTGGTTCATTACTGAACAGTTTCTACTGCTGGATAGACCTGCCATTATAGATTAGTGATACTGTTCAAAAACCTTACATTGCCTAAATCCATAGACCAACACATTCAGTTTACAGGTTTTACATAATCCAGGTTGATGGTTTATCACTAGTTCAAATGTTATTCAAAAACTAACTGCTATATTATTATTAGTTATAGCTAGCTAGCTCACTCAGCATCAAATGGTAGGTAGCTACCGGAATCTCTCCCATTGGTTCAAAATTAGTGCCTGAATGCATGAAGACTAACAATAAATGAAGTACGCAGAAGTTACGACTGATAAAAACAGAGACTGATTACTGTCAATTTATACTGTCATGTGATTACATGTGTGTCTGTACACTTTTCCTGAAAACATCCGTGTTAGTGTTCTCACTTTGTGTCTACAGAGTCACCATTCACAGAGGAGCCTGGTCCTGGACCTCTGAGAGCTACTCTTGGGACACAAGTTCAACTTACATGTTCCGTCACAGAATCATACAGGATAGTATGGAGATACATTCGACCAGGTGTAACAGATGGAGTAAATGCAGTGGATATAAATCAATCCTTCAGGACCAGGGGTGTTGTGGTACAAAACCCTTCAAACACAACTTCTCATCTTATTGTGAATGGAACAGAGAGAAATAGCCAAAGTACACTTATTTGTTTAGCTATTAAAAGAGATGATGAAGTCCAAACATGTCCAAGTAGACATGTTAAAGTAGTATTTTATGGTATGAGTAATATTATAATAAAGTGGTAGCTACATAGGTATTAATTAGACTCTATTATATTGCAGGTCCTCCTTCAACTCCCATTAACCTAACAACCACCGAGAGAGGAATAGGATCTGTAAGGATATCCTGGGATCATGAGACGTTATATGAAGTAGTTATCAACTTCACCCTGAATGTCACTAACCTCAATTACTCTAACATTGGGTCCACTATAGTGTCAAGAATACAGCAACAATACTACATATTGACTGTGGAGGATCCCTCACCTTGTGATGTCTACAGCTTCCAAGTGACAGCAGTGAATGATGCTGGGGCCAGTGAACTCAGTGAGATAATCACGAGGAACCTCCCCTCATTACCAGACCTATCTCCTGTAGAGGACTCACTCCATCATTCTCTTGTGAAGGGTGTAGGAGGAGTGATGCTGAGTGTCATGTTCCATGTAAGCATCATTGTCCAAGGTAGTGTGTGTAGCTAAATGTCAGATTAATTTTGTTCAGGTAACTACACTGTGTCCAGAGATAGAGCTACCAGTGATAAATTATACTCTAATCTTGGAGGATTCTGAAGGGAATAGGATGGAATCATCATCAGTTACTATAAATAATAAGATAGTGACTATAGAGATATTATTAATGGAGAACTCACTCTATTCCTATTACATCCAGGCTACTAATGAGTTTGGAAGTACTAATACATCTACTACAGTAGATATTAGTAAGTATGTGTACTAGCCATGTAATATTGTAGATGGAATTTTACATGTTACAGTTACCACTGATGTCCAGAATGTAACTTTTAGTAGAAGAGAGGGAACCATCTACTCCATCCAGTGTAGCTACATTAACGGCAGCAATGCTCAAGGGTGTGTCTATGTCCTTGTGGGTATGGTAATGGGGAACATCACTGGTACCATAGAGAGGACAAGCTCTGAAGGAGATCTGGTGACTATATCTAATATTGGATACTATAAGGAAGTGCTAGCCTATGACTGGGAGAGTGACAACACCATTGGTACCCTTCCAATAAGAGGGAACATCAACTCCAATGAAATGTGTCCTGTTACAGGTAACTAATGATTCTACATGCTCCATTGTTAATGATTCTAGTATTATACTTAAGATCTCCCCTCTACTAACACACAGTCTACTCACACTCCATCAGTACAGTCTACTGGTATAATTGTGGTATTGGTTATTGTTATAGTTATTCTGGTGGTGATAATAATTATTATTACTACTATAATGATTATCACTGGATGTCTTCTCATGAAAGGTATGTACTAGCTATAGCTATAGTTTACTCTGGCTAGAAGTCATTATAGAAGTGAGTACTGGTAAAACTATCTGAACTGAACTACATAAATACTGCAGTGCTGACATGTGTATAAAATAAATAAAATTTTGGAACAAGTTCTTTGATCTTTGTAGAGAAGCTAGCATCTTAGCAGGTTCTCCATCCAGTTCATTATGTATGTATTTCTTGGCTAAATTGAATTTAATAATGCAAGTGAAGATCTAATGATGCCACTCTTCTTATCACAAGTAACATTAGCTAGCTAGCTACATTTACTTGTAAGCAGTTATTTATGTCAGTTTGTTTAGCTATGTACATAGCTAGCTAGCTAGTTACTTAGAGATACTTATTTTTCTCCAGTCTAAATTAATTTAAAAAAAACTCCCAACAAATCTCCCAACAGTAGTCAGTAAATATAGGACATGAGATTAGCTGATTGACTCTCTTTAGTTGCTACTGAGTATCTCTAGTACCTTTCTTATTCCTGATCATTGTTAATATTACTATCAGGGGTATTCAGTGCGGTTTTTTGGTTCTGAGACGGTTTCAGTACATTGGGGTCATGACTGCTGGCCATTATGGTTTCTTTTCAAATGCACTTTTCTGAATCAGGCATGTTTGGCTCTGCTTTATAGAGGTGGTCTTCTTGGAGAGTTCTAATAGTGATTTACAATACACACACAATAATTGTCTATATTATATGTACTGAGTAGTAACTGAGATTATCACACAGGGGGGTCAGCTTTAAATACATTGGAACTGGTAATGTAGCTAGTTATGTTGATTTAGAACGTGAACCACTTTAGTTTTAGTCTCTGCAAAACTTTTATAGTTCTATTTTAATCTCTTCTTGTTGTACCGTATTTCCTGAAATTTTCATTTATTAATAATTAATTTTTCAAATTTTCATGTTGTTTTAATTTCAGAAGAGCCTAGTGAGCCCAGCATGCTGTGCTGTGGATCTCCAACTTTTTAAATTTCAGCAAATATGGTATATCTTCATGAATTGTATAAATTAAAATTACCTTAATTACGTAACACTAAAAACATAAATACTATTCCATGCTACTTGGTGTTATGTTTATAGTAGCTGTTAATTATTTAAATGACAAAACTCTCACGTATCAATTACAGCAAGGAAAAATATCAAAAGTGGAAGGAATACAAATATTATGTGTGGAGAGAATGCTTCATATGGTGTTGTTAATGCAGAGAACAGGTTAGATTTTACACATTATCCTCTACTTCTTTAGCTACTCCATTACTTTGTATAGGAGGGAATTGACTGATGATCTTTATGCTACAGTCCAGGATAGTCCCCAAGACATTAAGGTAATTAATCTGTCCTCTGTCTGTCCAGTACATCTGAGCCATCTTTTAATTAACCTGTCTGTCCATAGCTATGTCTCTCTGTTTGTGACAATGCTAGTGTGAATTTTTAAATTCAGGATGAAGTGTGTAAAGAGAATCCATCCTATGGTGTTTCAAAAAAATTTACTTGAAGATAGAGTATGCTGAACTGTACTATATGTATAGTTAGTCCTTGTGTAAAAAGACAGTGTATTATTATACATCCACACTATTATACCTACTGCATAACACTATAGAATAACTTTCACACTCTAGCAGCTACAATGCTTGTTAACTACATTCAGTGTTATTATAAGTACTCATATTGAAACCTGTAAGGTGACAGTATACCCTGTGCCAGACCTGGGCATTTTATGGCTTGAGAGAGTCACCAAATCTGACCAATTACATTGGCTGTCCCTGCCTGGTTCACCTGAGGTCAGATAAATTGGAACATAAATCAAAACATAGGCCTCCATTTATGCTGTTCATGCAATATGGCTGTGTTGCTGTTATTTTGAAAAGATTGCCAGACAAACTCTATAGAGCAGCCTAACCAAATACAAACCTGATTCAGTTTACCATAGAACTAGTACATTTCTTTGAGAAGCAGCCACCTACAAACTCCAAAAAAAGGCCACAACCTGACCCCAATAACACACTGAAGCTGTGCAAATTTCAAGAACCATAAACCACACCTACAACTTAAAAAACATCAATGGTCAGTGCCCTACTGGTGCCCTACCACATGTTTAATCCTGGCTACGCCACTGCCTCTGAGACTAATAGGTATAAAACGTGAGACTTAGGACTAGACTAATAGGTAAAATTTTGAGCATAATTGAGCAAAGTCTGTCCAAGCTGACGAGAGCCACGGAAGCAGCCCAGAAAATTAATGCTTTAATATTATACCTCGCAATAATAACAACATTTGCGATTCAATTTGCCCAGAGAGCAGCTGACTCTACACGCAGCAATTTTTTTACGCAGTGTCTAGAGTCCCGGCAACGGGAGCGGTAGTATTGAGCTAAGGGATTGGTTCGAGCTAGGTTCAGTGTGAATGTCGCAAGGACAATTATGTCATTATCCCTTTCGCTCCCAAAAGAGTGTAATTTTACACACTTTTCAACCGTCCATTACTCGGACCCCGTCGGCACCAGGACGTCCTCCTGCCGCCAACCTTTGACTGTCGGCATCGGAAGTCAGAATAATGGGTTGTGGTCCGTCAGTTCTCAGATGTTTGACCATAGGGAGGAGCTGCCTTTGATGTTTCTTTGATGTTTGCTTTATATGGACTTAAAAAAAAAATGAAAAGAAAAGGAGAGTGGCATAGTGCATGGGGCAGTGCCGTACAGCATCGTCGGTGTGAGAGAGGCCATAATCAGGGCAGCAAGAATCTCCAAGGAGCTCATCCATTCAGCCTTGATCTCTGCCGCCATCCACCGACCTTGCGCATGCACACAAACCTTTTGGCTCGGGGGCGCGCCCTACCTAGCTACACATTGCCTAGTGACGACCAATGCCAAAAAAAAAAAAAAAAAAAAAATTCTACTCATAGGGTTATTAGAAGACTGCGCGAATAATATAATTATTGATGCTGTGCTTTTTATAAAGTGTTAGAGAGTTGCTCAATGCACACTGCACTGTCAAGCTACAAAGCTTGTTTTCCATCGTTCTTCTGCTCCCTTCAAATCTTCTCAGACTTGTTCTTCTGCTCCCTTCAAATCTTCTCAGACTTGTTCTTCTGCTAATTGTTGTTTTACATTCCTAAGCCTCAATTTAAAGTCTGGCAAACAATTCTGTAAGGACTATTCTAATCAGCACATTAATTTTTGTTCCTATCTTATCAGAGATCTTAGACTTGCACAACCATTTAGTAAAAACTTGATTGAGTCAGTTGTAATTTCTGTGTCCACCTCAACCACCTAGCCCATTTCTTTCTTTTGTTTACCTATTTTTGGGGTGTTAATAATAATAATAATAATAATAATAATAATAATAATAATAATAATAATAATAATAATAATAATAATAATAATAATAATAATAATAATAATAATAATAATAATTGCATATAGAAAATTAATGGTTTGATATGTGACAATTTTTCTTCTGAGTTGTTGCTATTGATTCCTCATTAACTGCAACTGCTCTCTGTTGTTGGTTAGTGCCTAGCTATATATCACATATTTGACCTAATCACAAGTTAGTCACTAGCTAGTTCCCTAGAGGGCAAAGTCCAAAAGCTTGTGTATATGATGGGGGGCAGATTTTTTAGAAAATGAATAAGCTAATAAGCTCAGGCTCTGGCTATTATTATTATTATTATTATTATTATTATTATTATTATTATTATTATTATTATTATTATTATTATTATTATTATTATTATTATTATTATTATTATTATTATTATTATTATTATTATTATTATTATTATTATTATTATTATTATTATTATTATTATTATTATTATTATTATTATTATTATTATTATTATTATTATTATTATTATTATTATTATTATCATCATCATCATCATCATCATCATCATCAATAAAATTATTGCTGGCTCTTTCTCTTTCTTTGTGCGCTTCATTTACTGTTGTGAGCCACAATTGGCGACCCTGCCAGGACTACTTACCATAAAAGAAGTAAATTGAGCTGTGTGAATGTCCCTGCGTGAAGTGAAGGCTTTGTCTGAGACTTCAACTGAATTTAAATTTTCAAAAACTCGTTCTGGGAAAGCTATTGGGTTAGCTATGAGCGAAGAAAGTTCTTTGGAGAGGCAAGTAGAGCAGCTTCAAGCTGACTTGGCAATTGCTAATAAAGAACTGGTAAAAAGGGAAAAGCAGCTCAAGGATATTGATGCTACATGCAGCAGACTGTTTCAGCAGCTTTGGAAGCTGAAAACAAAGCCAATGAATACTATAAAGAGATAAAGTATCTTCAACGGCAGTTGGATGATGAACGTATTCAAGCTGAGCTATCCATGTTGCGAGCTGTTAATGAACTTCACCTCAAACATCAGCATTCATTGCAAATGGAGAAGGAACGGTTCGATAGAGAATATGACAAGATGGAAAATGACTTCCAGAAGGAGCGAGAATCTCTACTGAGGAAAATAGCCTCACTAGAGGAAGAAAAGAGACTGTCAACCACTGGTACTGTGGATGATGGAGAAGTCTCTGAAAATGATGATATTCCCACTGAGGGATATATGTTCACAGAGGAGGAATCTCTGAGGACGGATGGAACAACACTTCCAACTAAGGAAGATGAGCATAATCCAGAGTCTGTAACTATTGACACTGTGAGTCAAGGTGTTACTGTAGGGACTTTGGATGGAGTAGTTATGTCAGAAACTACTCCAGTCATTACAGCAGCTAAGCTGGGTAATAAAACAAATATTTTAAGTGCACCAATGTCAGTTGGCCTAGAACATGTAGTTCCTGGTGTTGTAGGACGTTCAGTAAAAGTAGCTTCTGGAACAGCTCCAAGTAGAGCCACAGAGAGCAGCAGATTACATTCAGATGGTGCCATATCTGAAGTCAGCAGTCCTCGTATTGGTTCAAGTAATAGCATAGCTAGTGATGATGTCTCAAGCACTGTTTCTAAGCTTCTTCAAGTTCAAATTGATGCTATGGCAGCTCAAACTCGTGCAGCTGCCGTTCAAAATCTTCCTGCTTTATGTAGTTACACTGGAGAAGGAGAGATGCTTTAGATGACAACTTTGAGCGTTGGATTGAATGTTTTTGTGAACGAGCTGCAGTTGCAGGTTGGAATTGTGAGCAGAAACTCTATTACTTAAAATTTCATCTGGATAAAACAGCTAATGATGTATTCAGGATGTTACCTGATGAAGATAAAAGTGATTTTGATAAAGCGGTTAAAGCTTTACAGAAGCGGTTCAAACCAGCAGATATCGAAGAACTTCGTGGCCTAGAATTTCATCACCTGATACAAGGTGAGGACACAATTGAACAGCTTGGAATGAATATCCAACTCCTGGGAAGGAAAGCTTTCCCCACTATTGTTGGCAAGGATTTTGATCGCCTTCTCAAGGGTCGATTCTTTCAAGCACTCTTGGTAAAATGGCAGAAGAAACTAGGAGCACCTAAACCTGATGAGACCTTTCATCAACTTTATGACCGAGCTAGGATGCTAGAGCAGTTTGAGAAGCAGTATGAATTCTCTGCTCAGACACAGTCAGAGTATAATAAGCAAAAAGCTCATAGGATTACAAAACCCAGAAATTCAACTTTCAGCGTAAACCGTACATTTAATTTTGATGACCAGATTTCCAAATGGCAGGGAAATGGAACATCATCTGTGGAACGTCGCTGCTACAAGTGTAAAGAGGTGGGTCACATTCATCAGAACTGTCCACAAAAATCAGAAGCCCCAGGAAGATCTACATTGACCCAAGGAAAGTATTCAGAAGCCCAAGGGAAAACAAGATCACAAGCCAAGAGTACAGTGAAATCAGTAAATGCAGTAGAAGACCTCACAGAAGAAGAACTTGAAAAATTACTGATGGAACGTAGATTAGTTCGAGAACAGCAGTTACTGAGCAGTGAAGAATACAGTGGAGCAAGAACAGTTCAAGCCTCAGAAATTCATGAACAGGCAGTGGGTTCAACCCCAAAGTTGGATGTACTAATCGAGGGAGTACCAGTCACTGCTATGGTGGACACTGGAGCAGAGTCTACCATAATATCTCGTCAAGTTCTCCATTCCATTGTTCGTCACAAGTGTCAACAGGGACTTCCTGATCCAGTTCTAAGTAAACCATCTGTGCGACTGTTTGGCAAGGATGGACAAAAAGGAGGTCATGAGTTAACAGTTACTGCACAGCTTACTTTGTCCTTCAGTGTTGATGGCAAGAATGCAAGCGTGCCCACATTTGTGCAGCCGGAGAGTGAGCAAGAGTGTCTACTTGGCATGAATCTCATCCCTAAGCTTGGAATCAAACTCGTTCGTAACAATGGGGAGCCAGTTCATCAGTTATCTAATGATTCAGTTTCAGACCAGGTAGAAGTTTGTCTAGTCAAGACTGCTGCAATACCTTGTCAACATGGTAAGATTTTGACCGCAACAATATCTGGACAAGAGTATTAATACCAAGGATCTTGAATTCATACCATGTCAAGACACCTTCAAGGCTTTGGGAATATCTGTTAGAGAATCTCTGGTTACTTCACAGGATGATGGCAAAATTTTGATACCAGTTCAAAACTTCCAAGGGATCACAGTGTGCATCTGAATGCAGGAACTAAACTAGGAGTGGTGAAGGAGATGGCTACTGAGCCATGTGTAATTCCTGTTGTTAAAAGTAAAAATACAGTTCTAGATGATCCTATGTCAAGTGATGTTGACTCATGCACTAGCAGAAATGCTGCTGTTACTTCAGTGTCAATTACTCCTGAACGTGTGGATGAAATTTTGGCATGTTTGGATCTCCCAGTGAATGAGTTACTGGAGAGTGAAGTGAGTAAGTTGAAAGCTCTGGTAATGGAGTTTGGAGATGTGTTTGCACTCAATGAAAAAGAACTTGGATGTACTAACCTCACTAAGCATTACATTGACACTGGCAATCATTGTCCTATCCGACAACAACCCTACCGAACCCCTGTGGTACGGAGAAAGAAAGTAGCTGAAATGGTAGAAGACATGAAACATCAGGGAGTTATTCAACCTTCTTGCAGTCCATGGGCAAGCCCTATAGTCCTTGTTCCAAAGAAGGATGGAAAGTTAAGATTTTGCGTTGATTACAGACGTCTCAATGCTATCACAACAAAGGATGTCTTCCCGCTACCTCGAGTGGATGACATTCTTGATGCTTTAGGAGGGGCCAAATATTTCTCTTCCTTGGATTTACTTTCTGGTTATTGGCAAGTCCAGTTAGATGAAGAAGCTGTAAAGAAGAGTGCTTTCATAACTTTCAATGGGTTATATGAGTTCACAAGAATGCCTTTTGGACTATGTAATGCCCCAGCCACCTTTCAAAGGCTGATGCAGTGAGTCCTTGGTGGCCTGCTTGGAAAAACCTGTTTTGTTTTTCTGGATGATGTCCTTATTGCTTCGAAGACATTTGAAGAGCACTTGGAGTATCTGCGAGCAGTGTTGTCTCGATTTTGTAGTGCTGGTCTTCGGTTGAAACCTCAGAAGTGTACTTTGCTAAGAAGAACCATCAAGTATTTGGGATATATGATCTCACCAGAAGGTATTTATCCTGATCCAGAGAAGACAGTGAAAGTGGCAAATATTCCTACACCATCTGATGTTTCCCAAGTGAGACAATTTTTAGGATTGGCATCCTACTATAGAAGATTCATAGCTAACTTTGCCAAAATTGCTAAGCCACTACATGATCTAATGAAGAAGGATACAGCATTTGATTGGAGCCAGGAGTGTCAAGAAGCATTTAACACATTGAAACAGTTATTGTGCTCAGCTCCTGTATTGGCATATCCAGAATTTGGCCCAGGAAAATGTTTTATTTTAGAGACTGATGCTAGTATCAGAGGATTAGGAGCAGTATTGTCTCAGACCCAAGAAGATGGATCAATTCATCCAATTGCCTATGCTTCGAGATCTCTTGACAAGCATGAGCGGAATTATGGAATTTCTGAGTTAGAAACATTGGGTCTAGTCTGGGCAGTGCGTTACTTCAGAAACTATCTGTTAGGTCATCCATGTATAGTTTACACAGATCATGTTGCTTGCCTGTCTATTCTTAACACTAACCGACCCTCTGGTAAACTAGCAAGGTGGGCACTCACTATTCAAGAGATGGACTTGACTATTCAGCATAAGCCTGGGCAGAAGAATCAGAATGCTGATGCACTTTCACGTAACCCTGTGGATGCCACTGTGGGGGCTTTAGCTGCTATTGAGGGGGAGGAAGAGTTACCAGCAGAGACAATCTCTTTGGATATGAATACAATACAATCTCTACAGCAAGCAGATCAATTCCTATCTCCAATGAAGGATGGAAAACTCCCACTTGATGATAAGAAGAATTGTGCTGGAGAGCCAGTACTACAGTTTACTGGACAACATTCTTCATCATGAATCACCAACTCATACCTGTGTGGTGATACCGAAGGGACTTCAAAAGGAACTTATAGAGGAAGCACATGGTGGATTGTTTGCTGGTCACTTTTCTGAGAGGAAAGTATATGACCGACTCCGCAGATATGCCTGGTGGTATGGCATGAGAGCTGACGTCCGTCGATATTGTCGTGGTTGCCTTGTATGTGCAACAAGAAAGGGTTCACGGAAGACATTTAAACCACCATTAACTCCAATTCCAGTTGGCGGTCCATTTCATCGTGTGGCAGTAGATATTCTTCAGTTGCCTCAAACTATCAATGGTAACAGTTATGTTGCTGTTTTTATGGACTATCTTACTAAGTGGCCCGAAGCCTTTGCTATAGCAGACCAGACTGCTGAGACCATAGCAAGGCTATTCGTGGAACAGATTGTGTGTCGTCACGGTATCCCAGAACAACTCCTATCAGACAGAGGTGCCAATTTTCTTTCTTCCCTGATGCAAGAAGTCTGCAAGTTACTGGGGGTGAAGAAGCTTAATACTTCTGGATACCATCCCCAAACAGATGGTCTCGTAGAAAAATTTAATTCGACTTTAATCAACATGATTGCCAAATCATCTGAGCAGAACCCATGTGATTGGGATAGCAAGTTGCCATATGTCTTGTTTGCATACCGGACATGTGCTCAAGAGTCAACCCGAGAATCTCCTTTCTTTCTAGTGTATGGGCGTGATCCCAGGATCCCTACTTCTACTGTGCTTTCGCAGCAGAAGAGTGTATATGAAGTTGATATTGATGACTATAAGCGAGAAGCTGTACTTAACTTAAGTCAGGCATGGAAGTTGGCACAAGGAAACATTAAACGAGCCCAGGAACAACAACAAAAAAAATATGACCGCAATGCAAAGGATGTTAACTTAAACATCGGTGATCGTGTAATGGTTTATATGCCTTCAGAAATGCAAGGGAAAAATTGGAAGCTGGCAAGACCCTTCCATGGACCTTACCGAGTTATAGCAAAGACACCAAACAATGTGGAAGTTTGTATAATAGGTGATCCAACAGCCGACTCAATCTTTGTGTCCTTGGATAGAGTTCGTCTGTGTTACCCTGAGCAAGGTAACAAAACCTGGAAAGGGTCTAAAGAAAAGCAGAAGAGACGTGTGATTACAAAACGAATTTCCAAGTCTGATAAGTCGAGCCACCTTCATGTTGGACCCACTACGAGGTGAATGATACATACATGATCAACTACTTCAACTATGTGTCATAATTGGCTAACTATATTACTCTCACTATCATTATTCTTATCATGTCGGGACGACTTGAAACTCAGAGGGGAGAATTGTAATGCCCTGGTATTATGTAGCTATCATGTATTTATTCTTGTATCATTCATGTACATAATTATTGTATTTTATGTATGTAGTACTGAGCATGCTCAGTGTGTTGCTAGGCTTAGAATATACAATAACAATAAAATTATTGCTGGCTCTTTCTCTTTCTTTGTGCGCTTCATTTACCTTGTGAGCCACATGGACACAGAAATTACAACTGACTCAATCAAGTTTTTACTAAATGGTTGTGCAAGTCTAAGATCTCTGATAAGATAGGAACAAAAATTAATGTGCTGATTAGAATAGTCCTTACAGAATTGTTTGCCAGACTTTAAATTGAGGCTTAGGAATGTAAAACAACAATTAGCAGAAGAACAAGTCTGAGAAGATTTGAAGGGAGCAGAAGAACGATGGAAAACAAGCTTTGTAGCTTGGCAGTGCAGTGTGCATTGAGCAACTCTCTGACACTATAAAAAGCACAGCATCAATAATAATTATATTATTCGCGCAGTCTTCTAATAATGACGTAATTGTCCTGGCGACATACATGATGCATGCATTCACACTGAACCTAGCACGAACCTTAGCTCAATACTACCGCTCCCGTTGCCGGGACTCTAGACACTGCGATTTTTTTATTATGCGCAACACTCCTTGTGGTCCAGGGTAACACCATAGGATTTGTATTAGTCTCCTGTATCTCTCTATGGGGCACTACAACAGACTAAACTGGCATCTGGTAAGAAGGGCCTCGGTAAGAGCTGCTAAATGATACCAAATGCGCATAATTTGAAATTTTTTTTAGCCGAGTTACGCATGTTTTTATGAGGCTCTCGTCAGCTTGGGACAGACTTTTAGTGTCCGATCCACTGCGCAATTGACACCCGTGCGCGCAGTAGCTATGACTATCATGTTCTTCATGGCCTGGACGCAGTCCTTGGTCAGTGTTTTGATAATTCTTGGTCCATATAACGTCACTGGTGAAAGTGGTAAGTTTATAGCTAGTAGCTAGCAAATTCTCTAGGGAATATTCGTGAGTGTTAAGTGCTACTAGCTACCAAGATACAGCAATTGTAAGCCAATTTCATTTCATCTCTATACTATGAATATTATTATTATGTCACTGCTCTTTCTACCACTGCCATAGTACATTGCCTAAGTATAGACCAGCATATCCTTTTTGCAGGTTTACGTATTATACAGTCAGCTCCATTTGATGGTTCCTTGTATAACTAACAATCCTACTGGTTAATCTCATTTGATGGAAAGCTTTCTGGTAGTGAGCTTTCCACACTGAATCAGTCACTCTGATGGCTAACTTGTAGCTGGATAGTCTTGTGGGATGGCCCCTTCAAGAAAGATTAGGGTTCTGTTTTAGCACCTATATCAATCTCCTCCTGAATACTTTCACTGTTTATGTAGTCCATGTGAAGTTAATTGCTTTATCTATTATGACTGTATCACAAACAATGAATAATAAGCTGCCACAGTCAATCAGGGCTATGGACACCCTCTAGATCAAATTTGCTTTAGGGACATACAGGTCACACCCCAACCACACCCACTAGCCATACCTATAAAGGTGTCATCAATAATTGTAACCAATATATACTATTTAGGTTTGATAGCTTTTTTGGAGGTAGTTTTCTTGCACTCTGTGAGCAATTCCGGTTGATTTATAGCAGCACTGTAAGCAGCTAAACTCCATTGTCTACACTCCTTGAGATCCTAAATGATTTTTCAGCCTTTGAACCACAATATACTCTGGCCTATTGAGGACAAATGAGTAACCCTTTGGGGACAAAGCTCCCAGATGGGGACCATCCCCGGAGTTTGGGGACAGTTAGCACCTATGCAGAGATTAGGTGGTAAATGAATTTCTAAAGAACAAGATTGATAGTGAATTCCTTTCCAAATATTTTTTGGTAATTAGTTGCTTAGCTTACTCAGCAATTCAGCATTTGGGGAGAAGTGGAGGGGACAACTGCACTCACTTTCTCAACAATAGTTACGCTATTCATATCCCAATGATCTACTTATAGCTATGATCATGTGATGGTGATGGTATGTGTGTCTATACGTACATCTCATCTTGAAAAAAAAATAATATGTCAGTGTCCTCTTACTTCGTACTTACAGTGTCAGCATTCACAGAGGAGCCTGGTCCTGGACCTCTGATAGCTCCACTTGGGACACAAGTTCGACTTACTTGCTCAGTTACCAAGTCATACAGGATAGAATGGAGCTATCTTCCACCGGGTGAAGAAAATATGAGAAGTGATTTTACAACAGATATGGATGGAATAGAACAATATCTCAGTACTAGAGGCATTATTGTGGAAAGACCCTCAATCACAACCTCTCGTCTTATTGTAAACGGAACAGAGGAAAACAGCGGCAGTTCTTTTTCTTGTATAGCTATTTTAACAGTGACAAATAGAACAGCGAGTAGACCTGTTGAAATAATACTCTATGGTATGAATAATTAGTGGAGTAATAATATATACACTGGATTCATCTACTCTTCCATAACAGGTCCTCCAACTAACCTAAGAACAACTGAGAGGGGAATAGGATCTGTAAGGATATCCTGGGATCATAAGACCATATATAACATGACAGTGAACTTCATATTGAATATCACTAACCTCAATAATTCTAACATTGGGTCCACTGTAGTGCCAAGACTACAACAACAATACTACATATTGACTGTGGAGGATTACTCACCTTGTGATGTCTACAGCTTCCAAGTGACAGCAGTGAATGATGCTGGTGCCAGTGAACCCAGTGAGGTAATCACCAGGAACCTCCCCTCATTACTTGACCTATCTCCTGTAGAGGAGTCACTCCACCATTCTCTTGTGAAGGGTGTAGGAGGAGTGATGCTGAGTGTCATGTTCAATGTAAGCATCATTGTTCAAGGTAGTGTGTGTAGCTAAATGTCAGATTAATCTTGTTCAGGTGACTACACTGTGTCCAGAGTTACCAGTGATGAATTATACTCTAATCTTAGAGGATTCTGAAGGGAATAGGATGGAATCATCATCAGTTACTGTTAATAATAAGATAGTGACTATAGAGATATTATTGATGGAGAACTCACTCTATTCCTACTACATCCGGGCTACTAATGGGCTTGGAAGTAATACATCTACTGCAGTAGATATTAGTAAGTATAATCAATGTGTTGTGGTGGTACACACCACCTTGATCAAAACATCAAGCATGCAGGCCATTATTAACACATTGGAACCTGAACATTCCAGGACTCATTGAACTCTTATGTGTGAATAGTTAAGCTAGGTGTAAGTGATGCATACACACTAGATATAAGTCTCTCTGCCATGTTTGTGTAGTAGTTGTTGTTGTCTGATATAAAAAGTTATATAGCTAGTAAGAGAACTTGTTACAGTGGTGAAGAGAACTTGCTACAGTGTGTACATTATTATAATTGTAAGTTTTCTCGTATGAAATAGCCACCACTGATGTGGAGATGGTGACTGTGTGTAGAAGAGAGGGAACCATCTACTCCATCCAGTGTAGCTACATTAAAGGTAGCAATGCTCAAGGATGTAGCTACATCCTTGTGAGTATGGTAGTTAGTATCACTGGTACCATAAGGAGGACAAGCTCTGAAGGAGATCTGGTGAATATATCTAATATTGGATACTATAAGGAAGTGCTTGCCTATGACTGGGAGAGTGACAACACCACTGGTACCCTTCCTATCAGAGGGAACATCAACTCCAATAAAATATGTCCTATTGCAGGTAACTATAATGATTCTACATGCTCCATTGTTAATGATTATAGTATTTACTTAAGATCTCCCCTCTACTAACACTCCATCAGGACAGTCTACTCACACTCCATCAGGACAGTCTACTAACACTCCATCAGGACAGTCTACTGGTTTATTTGTGACATTGGCTATTGTTATTCTGATGGTTGTGGAATAGCTAACACTATAAAATTGACATTGGTCTGTAATATGTACATTGTAGCTAGTGGTCCTGCATAGTATCCTTTGTAGTACACGAACCTGTCACTCACATTAGTAATAGTAGTGGGGATAATTATTATTACTAACTATCACTGGATGTGTTCACATATGAATTCAAACACACAAGTGGCCCAAATTAATTGTGTAAACATGACACTGTAACTACTAAGTTCAGTTGTAAATTTAATTTCTATATAGCTAGCTATACCTGTTCAATTACACAAAGATTACAAAGTAAGGCTGCTTATTATAATCATGCTACAGTGAAACGCATAACTAGCTAAAACAAAGACTAGCTAGTGTGGTTATGTACATGCTGCATTCACTCTTGTTGTGATACACAATGTTGATTACCCTTTGCCTAATGTTATTAATGGTGCGAGCTTGCTGATGATGGTAGCACAGAGACCTGCTTTAGCAATTGCTTTAGCAAAAGTTAGTACTTCTTTCTATACATTTTAACTGACAACTTTGAATGTGGATAGCTATCACTAGCCAACTCAACCCCCTAATCTCACTCAATGTGTAAGGTATAGCTAACAGTTGCATATGCAACTATTGTCCATGGATGAAGAATCTGGTCTTGACTATTAATATATAGCTAACTGAAGTGAAATGCCAAGTGATAGAGTATCAATGTGGTTTGGGAACATAACTGTAGCTAAAACAGTAAGAATCATCTAATTACCACAATAATAATAATATTATAATACTACCTGATTAAAAATTTGCAGCTGTAAGTGCATGTAAACTGTTTTCTACACTACTTCACCCTTAGCCCCAATGCCTCAGCTGCCTCTGAGAGGTGAGTTACCAAATCAAAACCTTACCAGATTATTCAGATTCTATTGCTATGGGCTCTATAGGGTGGGTAGATGTGTACACAATAGTACACAATTGACAATGATGTAATCTGAATGATACTGTTATATATAATGGAGAAAGATCCTCTATTTTGTGCATGAGGTCAACATACAGTAGCACAGCAGACAACTCTTCATGTTTACTAGCTACATGCACTTATTATGAATCGTGTGGTAGTGATGAATTTTTTCTGGCACTGCTTATAATAGACAGTGATAACTAAAACATTCATGAAGATCATAAAGTGAGGTGGCTCAGTCATTGTAGAGGTATGGTAATGTAATGAGAGTACAGTAATAAATTCCTCTACCTCTAGTACATAATATTTACATAGGCAGTGGAACCATGGGGGCAGGGGGGGCACTTACCCCCATTCTCTGGCAGCTATGGGGGCAGTGCCCCCCATTCTAAAATCCATGACATAGCAATTTTACACAACAACATAGCCATACAATAGGCAGTGCTAAAACCTAGTCCACTCTTGTAGTTAATTTAACAGACCAGCTGTACACTGATAATCATTCATGCTTGAAACACTAAATTGCTTCTTGGTCACCACTGCCACCAGTGAACACTTGTTTTCAGTTTTATGACACGTTAAGACATATCCCAGTTCCACAACATCACATACACAAATTAAAAATTAACTCCCAGACACTCAAACTCTCATTGACAAAATTATATTTTCTATTTTTATGTCATCATTGAAACATATTATTATTATAGTAGGAGTGTGATTATTAGAGTGTGACACTCTTGACTGAAGATCTAGTTGACCTGCCCCCATACTCAAAATCATCTTCCTCCTCCTGTATATTATGATGACTCCTTCAATGTTAACAGAACTACTTCTTTGTATTAGCTATCAGTGTTACCAGGTTGCTGTCTAAAAATATCTACAGCAAGGGGAAGGATTCTGGAGGAATGTACTCCCTATTGTATGAAGCTGCAGAAATCACCATTTTCTAATTGACACTTTGACACTGTTATGAATGATCGTTTGATATAGTGTTCAGCCACAAGCAGAAAAAACCACAGAACTCTTGATCCGATCCACAGACAATTTTCTGCCCCAAATAGCTATCCACAGATTGTGGATAAATCCATGAACCTGGCAACACAGTATTTTAAAGAGCTAGGTATAGCTAGCACAATTTTTGTAGCTAGCTAGATAATAGCTAATGGTGATACTAAATCTAGCAAGTACCTGCACACCGGACACTCCCCCACTCCCAAGACTTAATTCCAGAAGCTTTTATAGAGCTGAATCTATAGAGGCACTTGGTGTATAATGTAGCTAATAATCTCATGATGTACTAAAGGACACAATGTCATTCCCAGTCAGCTCACTCTACCACCCCCCTCTGAGATGCGAGCTTCACAGATGCAACCCTTATATAGTTAGTTGTGGCAGTAGCATGTTAGCTTATGAATTATTCATAAACATGTACATAATGTGACTATTTGAGTCATTATAAAAGAAGGAATAATGATAATCATAATAAAAGTATTGATTCTGGAAGATCGATATGATTACTGTCAGTCATGATAATAATAAATTGCTTGTTAAATACAGTTAAATACTAAAAACCACTCACTGCAGTTAACAACATTGTAGCTATCAATTGTCATTAATATTATGTGTCTTGAAAAAAATTATTCCGAGGACAATACTGAGAAATGGTAGTATTTTCTTCTTTTCTTCTTGGTGAAGCATTAATGAGCTTGGTCAAATTCAAGCTTCGAATCTATACACTCTCTCCAAGTTTGGCATGGACTGCAAATGCTATAGCAACCAAGTTGCTGCTGCATGTTAGGTACAACTTTGAACAACATGAAGCACAACATCACCCTCATCTTCTTCAGACCATGTTCTACGGACCTTTTCGGATGATTTTTTACAATAATATCACGTAAAAATGCATGCGATGCAAACAGGAAACACTACTACCACGCCTCTTGGTTGGAAAGAATAGACCCATTGCGTGTGATGTCACAAATGACATCATCACTTCCTGTCCGCCATCTTGGAGGACATGCAGCTGAAGAATGGTGAACTTATGTGCAATTGTAGGCTGTGGCAAGCGTTCTGATAGAGACAAGGGGGTTAGCTTCTACAGACTACCAGCTGAGGTTACTCACCAGGGAGAAAGAACTCAGGAACTGAGCAAAAAGAGAAGACATTTGTGGCTATCCAGAATTCATCGTGCTAACTTTCAGCCATCTGCTCATACCCGTGTTTGCTCTAGACATTTTGTACAAGGTAGAGCTAGCTTAGTATTTTGTGGATAAGATTGATAGCTACTTTTTTCTATAGGCGAACCAAGCTCTCTGTACGAGGAAACTAGTCCTGATTGGGCCCCTTCACTTTATCTTGGTGGGGCACCAGAACATGAAGCCACCATCTCGGTCAATAGATACCAAAGGGTTGTTGAAAGGAGAGATAAGAGGAGACTTGAAGCCTGCAGTGCACTTCTTGCTCTCTCCCAGGTACAACAACTGCCATCTTAGCTAAAAAAAACATTAGCTATACTAGAGTGCATTGAATTGTGTAGGAGGCAGAACCAGATGTACCTGATTCGGTTTCTGTGTCGTGTCAAACAGAAGTGGACTTTGTTTCAAAGGAGGAGCATGATAAATTGCAAGAAAACTTTGAAAGTTTGAAGAAAGAGTGAGAAATTAAGGAGAGAGCACAATGACATGCTAGTGAAAAGCGCGGAAGAAAGGGCAAAGGAGAATGAAGTGCAACTGAATATTTTTTTATGCTTGGTAGTACTGATACTTGAATCACTGCTTACACAGTTAGCAGCCTTTTTCTTCTTGCCAATGAAATCTATATCTTTAACAGGTGCATAAGAAACTGAGCGGATGGCTGGTGGCATTACCCAGTAAGCACTTTTTTGTGTCACAGTTAAAGAGTCCCTCTTTTCCACTCCAACAGCTACCACCCAGAGTAGTGATGCCACATGGGAACAAGTTTCCCCCAACCCAGCCATACATTCACAGTGGCCAGCTAATATCTTTCCATCCATCATGCTCAACACCCATGGAGTTAGTGGCTTCTCATTCATTCTTTGGGAATGATTAACCTGAAGTTTAAACACTAGCATAAATCAATGCTGCTTTAGAAAACTCCCTAACCTTGCCAATGACAATCTGTTTATTTCCAACTTCCTTGACAAGAACTTGCCTCACCCAGCCTTTAACAAAGTTCTGATAGGAGTCAAGACTCTTGTAATTTAGCATATCATTATCTGAATAGGGACTTGGAGTGAGAATAAGGTGCACACATGCACATGCGAAATTGCTGGCCATAGATCAACATCATCTTTCCATTCATTCTTCACTTCATATGGATCAATCCCATCTACTAGCTTAACTTTATCACTGTACCTCTTCTTGGAATCATTACTTGCCAGGGAAGAATAATAACCAGGCAAAAAGCCAGCCATCTTGCCTGCCTACCTTCGCAGCCGATCTTTGTCCTCCAGCCTGTCCCTCCAACATGGCGGTTAGCAACGGTTGCTACCTAAAACTACAGGAAGTGGGTGTGGCTGCAATGGGTCTCTATTGCGTGGCCGCATACGAGCCTGAGTAGTTCGGGTCACTGCAAAACCTGGACTCTGGACTCTGGATTGGACTGGACTGGACTGGACTGGACTGGACTGAGCATGCGCATAGCGAGCGTAGGCGGATCAAGTGGATCGATACTAAGTGGAGATCGTTTTTTTTTGTTTGGTTTGTTTTTCCTACCCCTGGACAGTTATAATTTCTAGTGAGTCTGAGGATTCCGATTACAATGGTGCGTTGCCAGGAGCTAACAGGTAATCTGCACAAACCATTAATTTTAGTTAGCTGCCAAGTAGTGAAAGGGCTAATTCCCAAACCTTTTAGCTTAAACCCTTAGCCGTGGCTCTATATGAGAAATTCACCACAGCTTCATTAAGAAATCTGTTTCTCCTAATACCCCCTGTCAATGAATTTTTTAGGCACATGCCTACACCTATGTGTATTAAAATTTTTCGGTACCTTTTTGAGGATTTAAGAGTGAGAAACATTTAATTTGTCTGGCCTTATAAGTATGCATTGTAGTGCTAATATTTAATTAGATTTACCTCTACAGTGTTATATACTCTGGTGTTTACTCCATCAAAAAGGCCACCTTCTCCTGATTCTGGTGGTGAAGATTAGGTAAGTGTGTATAATACCATCATGATTTAGCTAGTTACTTTTATATTCCTGTATTTGCAATAATGTAGTTTTGAGTGATGATGATCAGTGGTCAAGACCAGCTAAAGCAGATCCTCCTTGCAAGAAAATGTATACTATAGCTACTTAGTGTAACATCTGTTGAGAGAGGTTATGACCTTTTAACAATATTCATATGGGCAGGATTTCAGTTTAATAATACTTTGGTGTTAAGTATGTATGTACAAATTGCATCCATACAGCTGTTACACTAGAGTATATGGAATAGGATGTACATAACAATAATTATATTCTCCCTCACACTATTATTATTATAATTATTTCTTGATTATGTATACTGTTTTTTTTGTTTGTTTGTTTGTTTGTTGTTTTTTGGACTTTACTTCAAAGGCCTTGCTAAGATTTTTGATTGTAGAGGACTGGCCTACTCTTGTCTAATTATAGAATATTTAGAAGTATTCCTAGATGATGTTTATGAACATACCACCATTTTTATAAGCATAGGGTCAATTATTTGATGAGAAAACGTTTTTCAGTCAAATATACTACAATGATGATAAACAGCTTCCTAAGACAGCATGTGGATCATCAATTGATCAAAAATAACTCTAAAGTTATCAACCTCTCATCTCTGTTCCACTGACACCACTACCAACAGCAGCACAACCATCACCTCCAGATGTAAATCTAAATCCAAGTTTATAAAAGGCAATATGCATGTTTGTCAGAGATATAGAGGGAATCTCAAAACTTGCAATGGCGAAATACCAAGTCCTCCATTTGATTTTACAGTGGCTCGTGCTTATCAAAATTAATGGAACTCTTATTACACCCATAAGGCCAACTGTATAGTTATATACCACTATCATTGTAGAGCAGAATACATCAAAACAGCTGAACCCAGTTTCATACCATTCGAGTCATGCTTTCAACAACAATAATAGATTTTGAGTAGGAAGTAATTGTCAGTCCAGAGTCCAGGTCTACACTGATACTTATTAATGGCTGCCTTTTTGTTGGAGTGAACATGAGAGTAACAGTGTAGACTACTGACATAACACAAGGTTCCTAACTGGCTGCCACAGTTAAATTCTTTGGTTAGATGAGTGATTAAGATTTGGATTAAAAGGTTTGGGAATTAGCCTTTTCACTACTTGTTAGCTAACTAAAATTAATGGCTTGTGCAGATTACTTGTTAGTTCACGGCTGGAAATTATAATGATCTCCATGGGAATAAAGTACAAACAAAACACTCTCTCTTGATCTCTGAAAAAAAGTAGTCCGCCTACGCTAGCTAGAAATTATAATGATACAAAAAAGCTACATTAACGGTAACAACGCTCAAGGGTGTATCTATGTCCTTGTGAGTATGGTAGTTGGGAACATCACTGGTACCTTAAAGAGGACTAGCTCTGAAGGAGATCTGGTGACTATATCTAATATTGGATACTATAAGGAAGTGCTGGCCTATGACTGGGAGAGTGACAACACCATTGGTACCCTTCCAATAAGAAGGAACGTCAACTCCAATGAAATGTGTCCTATTACAGGTATATAGCTAATGATTCTACATGCTCCATTGTTTATGATTATAGTATTACACCTTAGAGCTCTTCTCTACTCACACTCCATCAGTACAGTCTACTGGTATAATTGTGGTATTGGTTATTGTTATAGTTATTCTGGTGGTGATAATAATTATTATTACTACTATAATGATTATCATTGGATGTCTTCTCATGAAAGGTAGTACTGGTAGAACTATTAGGCTAATCCAGAAACTCTGAGCTGTTAACTACATATATAAAAATTGCAGTGCTGACATGTGTATAAAAGAAATAAATTTTGGAACAAGTTCTTTGACCATTGTTGAGAGGCTGGCAGGTTCTCCATTCAGTTCATTATGTATAATTATTATATTTTTTGTCTAAATTGAATTTAATAATGCAAGCGAAGGTCTAACTCTGCCAGTCTTCTGTTCACAAGTAACATGTACTGCTACATTTACTTGTAAGTATCAGTTTGTTTAGCTATGTACATAGCTACTCATTAAGAATAATTAATTTTCTTCCGTTTAAATTGCCAAAAATCTCCCAAAAGTGGTCAGTAAAATTAATATAGGACATGAGATTGATTGACTCTCTTTCTCTCTTTGGTTGCTGCTGAATATCTCTAGTACCTTTCTTATCACTTATTATTGTTAATATTACTATCAGTGAGTGTGGCAATTGTTTTTTTGAGTAGTGGGTGTGTATTTTTTTGTTCTGATACAGTTTCAATAAATTGGTGTCATGACTGCTGTCCATTATTCAGAATTGGTTTCTGCTATATATAATGGTACTATTTCTATGGTAAACTGAATCAGGGCATTTGGTTGGCTGCTCTATAGTGGTGGTCTTCTCGGAGAGTGGATTTTACTGTGCACACACAACTCTCTATAATATTATAATGAATGTAGTAACTGAGCAAGGGGGTCAGCTAAACTGATGATGTAAGCTGTTTACTCTTATCCTGTGAACTAATAATATTGTGAGAATTTCATTATCTGCAGATAGAATTTCAATATGAGAGTTTTACTTTGTTCTATAAATTTGCAATTCTTTTCTTGCTACTGAAATTTGTATATATCTTCATGAATTGTAATTTCCGACATTAGCTAACACCAAAAATTTGGTTCATGATTTTATGCTGCTAGGTGTTATGTTTATAAGCAGCTGTTATGTTAATTATTTTCTTCTAACTGAAACATAATGACAACCTTATTCATGTATCAACAGCAATGAAAGTTTAACCCTTACAGGACCATTCAGGATGAAGTGTGTAAAGAGAATCCATCCTAGAGTGTTTCAAAAAAGTTTACTTGAAGATAGAGTATGCTGAAACACTAGCTAGTCCCTGTGTTAAAAAGACAGTGTATTATACATCATAGCTAAATTACCTACTACATAACACTAGAATGTTCAGGTTGACTTTCATACTCTTAGTCTTGTTAACTGCATTCAGTGTTATAAATAAGTATATACTCATATTGAAACCTGTAAGGTGACAGTATACCCTGTGCCAGACCTGGGCATTTTATGACTTGAGAGTCACATCTGGCTCTTGGCTGTCCCTGCCTGGCCCACCTGAAGTCATAGCTAAATCAAAACATGGGCTTCCATTTATGCTGTGCAAGCAATAATATTATTATGGCTGTGTTGCTTGCTGTTTTTTGTTTACATAGTGAGATGCTCTCAAGTTGTAGCAACCAATTTAAAATAGCTAATGTTTTCTACAGCAAGGAAAATTAAGTTCAAGTAGCTAATTGTTGTTATGGTTCTCCAACACAACTCAGGTTACTCAAGTGACCCCTTGTAAAAATAATTAATTACTCACCCCTATACCCTGTACTTTATGCTATCCTTTTCCGGCTGTTATTATTATTTTTAACATTACATGGCCACAAGCTAGCTACCTGCCAATACTCAATGTGTCTGCTATACTTCTATTTTAAAACCACCTGGTCACCTTGTTAAGCATGACTAGCTAGCTAACAAGTTCCTATTATGTGTTCATTGAGATTGGTCTACTTAAATCTGTCAATATAGCTTGATGTTTAATTATTAGTTACAACAGCTTAAAGCACCAAAATTAATTGTAAACATGCATGGCACTGTAATGTGTGTCACAAATCCCAACCCTAAGCTCCTGCCTCAGTATGTAAAAATCCCAACCCTAGCTCCTGCCTCAGTATGTTAAAATCCCAACCCTAGCTCCTGTTTCAGTATATAAAAATCCCAACCTTACCTCCTGTTTCAGTACATATGTAAAAACCCCAACCTAGCTCCTGCCTAAGTAGCTATGTAAAAATCCCAACCTTACCTCCTGTTTCAGTATGTAAAAAAACCCCAACCCTAACTCCTGCCTCAATATGTAAAAATTCCAACCCTAGCTCCTGCCTCAATATGTAAAAATTCCTGGCTATTCCTCTGGATTGTAGCTTATAGAAGCTACAGTGCAACAATGCATAATTCTCCCCAAGCAAAAATTTCTACTGTCTACATATTAATTCTGTCTGATAAATGTGGCCAATATCTACCTGATTTAAATTAGTCTCTAAGTGATATGGGCTGCCTCTAGCCTTACTGAAGCTTAACATTATTGTTGAGCTAAGAGAAAAAAGAAAGGTGAGGGAGTTCAAACCACCTGAACCTGATTTAGCAATGCCTTTATGTTTGGCAGGGTTGTAATGCCCATTCTTTTTATTATGCTGGAAATCATGCCCATAGTTTCACCACTAACTATTATAGTATTACAAGTATTATAATATTATTAGTTTAAAGATTGTCAGTGGTTGGAGTTGCATGTGATCAGTGACAGTGCTAAATCAGTGCTTGTAGTAACTGAGAAAGTAGATGTCCTAATGCCAAATATTATTCCCCAAAACTTTCAATGTTTAGCCTTCATTCATGTATTAACAAGTAATAGAAAAAAATTTATCCTAAATAAAAATGGGTATGTAGGGTTACCAGTAAACATTTTCTTGCAGCCAACAAATCCCTACATTAGCTGCCAAAGAGCCCCTGTACAATGGCTTTTAGCTATATAAAGCTAAGATGAGGTTGTACATAAAGTAAGCTGCTATGAGGAACTATAAGTTACTGGTACCAAAGAAGCAGTTAATGTAGGGATTTGTTGGCTGCAAGAAAATGTTTACTGGCAACCCTACATACCCATTTTTATTTAGGATAATTTTTTTCTATTACTTGTTTGCATTCCTTTTTTTATTAGAGCAGGTAGCTAGCTTGTATAACTCTAAAGCAACACTTCCTTTAATTTAAGTTGCATTCCTGTTAGCATCAGAGTACACTCACTCTGACCCCAGGCTATGAGATCGGGACCAAAGAATGCATGGTAGCCCTTGAGAATAGTGAACAATTTCACCTTCAGTCATCAGGCTCCACCATGCAACATGTACGTACTTGGTACCAATGGTGGGAAGCACTCAGTTACTACTAGTGGCTTAAGGTCTTTGTTGTGCTGTACACAGTGCACTCAATATTAGCCATAACCACAAGTGTAACACATCTAGGTTGCTGTGGAGAAGCCAGGCTGAACCTACAGTGCAGCATCAATGGCTGAACCACCAATGCAGCATCTAACTCGCCGGAAGAAAAGGAATAGGAGAGTCCCTTTCCAGGCTGCAACAGTGCAACACAACAGTTACAGCTAATAACTAGCTAGAGTAAAACACAACACTGACTGTAGGTGTGATATGAACACTATAGAGCTGTCCAATGAAGTAGAAGCAGAACAGTGCCAGGGGCGTACGCAGGGGGGGTTCAGTGGGTTACAGGTAACCCCCCTTTCAAATTACTAATGATATTCATAGTGCATGTGCAGGCATGGAGGATTGGTAGGGTCAATGGGCACCATCAAATTTTGGGTTGTTGCAGGGTAGAATGTAGGGCCTGGGCCTGGGGGTGGGGGGCAGCATGATTTCACCAGCCCTTATTAGGATTCTGAGCCTGATGTGACATGCATGTACATAGTAACCACAAGTGTGCATTGCCTGCATGCTGTAGTGTTAGAATACCAGCTGTACTATTAACTGCTGCATGTCATTGATGTCAAATTGTGTCATGCTGTTGACCAAAGTCCATCAAAATGAAGAGACAGTGTTGGGCACTCTCTTAACCTTGCTATCTTGAATTCATGTAGTGTTCCCCTATAAGGAATTGTATTGACCAAATTAAGGGCTTCACACTTTGGATAAAATATTCTGCAAAGAGAGAAGACCTCCTTAAAGCCATTACTGGTATGGTAAGAGATCCCAAGTTGGCACAAATAGGGCTTCAATACTTAATGTTTGTGTTACTCGACTGGTTGAGAATATTGATGGTTGGGAAAGATTCTCACAGTATTACCCCTTTCTTATTGAACTTTGTGAAGTGGTTATATATACGTATATGGTAATAGTGAATTTTGTAAATTTAATGATGGCTGGTCTGCAGAAGACAAGAAGAATGCTCTTGCACATCTAAAAGCTCTAGAGTCTTTTGAATTTGTCTACTCCCTAGTTACTCTTTTTCGGTCTCTTTCTTACATCAAAGAAGCTGTAGTCAAACTTCAAGGGAAAAGTCAAGACCTAGTTTCAGGCATGTGTATTATTGAGCGGTGCAGCAAGGAGTTAATAAGAGAGAGGGAAAGAATTTTTAGACATTCTTCTAGACTAGCACAGCAATCAAATATACAGATCATGCAGCCACGCACAAATCAACGATAATCCAAACACTACGTCAGTAGAAAACTCTCTGTAGCTATTCCCTTTCTTGATCACCTCATAAGTGATATTGGTTCAAGATTTAGTGAGCATTCCAAGTACTTTGCAAGGCCTTTTGCCAATCAATATCACTAGTAGTACAATATTGAGCCAGCTATTGCTCTGTATTCTGATGATCTTCCCAATCCATTGATTCTTGATGAAGTATTACATTGCTGGAAGTTAAGATGGCTAGAAGTATCCCGACAGGGAAGACCAGAGACACTCAGTGATGCACTCAAGCAATGCTCTCCTGAACACCTACCAAATATTAACACACTGCTGAAACTTTTTGCTACACTACCTCTAAGCTCCTGTTCTTGTGAAAGGTCAGCATCCGCACTTGCACTTCGCTGACTGAACAATTACCTTCGAACCACACTGACTGCTGAGAGGCTAAGTGCATTAGCTCTCATTCACATTGCCTATGAGACTGAGATCAATTTAGTAAACTATACCTAGAAAAATATCCTTGTAGAATTGAGTGTGCTAGCTTGCTGTTTCAGTAAAGATTTTGCTAATTAAAATGAGTGTGGTTTGAACGTTTTCTGGGTGTGGTTTGAGTCTGATCGTACGTTATTATTATTATTATTATTATTATTATTATTATTATTATTATTATTATTATTATTATTATTATTATTATTATTAGATGAACAACCAGAACAAAGGTCAGTTTTTAGTTTTTCGTTTTCTAGACTTCTGTAGGGAGTTAAGAGCTGTGCTTTGGTAAGGCTTTCTGTTCTGGGGAGGGATTTTAGAAGATTCTAGCCAGAGTTTTAGTTTGTATTATTGTATGACCCTTGTCCCGTCAACCCTGATGTTAAAGGTTTAGATTTAATAATAATTATCATGTATGTTGTGATTAATGATTCAGAATGTCCTATAAACTTGGGATTTAGTGTCCTTATCAAATGTTTATCTACAGTTGTTTGCTGTGGGAAAATATCACTAACTATTATTCAAGTATAATTATAGCTAGCTAGCAGATAATTAAACTAGCTCAGTTATCTTTTGCACAATTTTAATACAACACAACTCACAACTCATAACTAACGTAACTGACAAAAAGGAACTATATGAACAAGGTTAAAAAGTAAAATAACAGGATATATAAATAACCACAGATCTATTATACCGGTGTCATAATGTATTACGTCCTAGGAGAATTGCATCCTACCAGGACATTATATGCCTAGGATTTACATCACAGATATCTTGCGACTAGGGTCTTAGAATTATGTCCTAGCTTACCGAATAACGTCCTCGTATATGTACTGCATCTACCACCTAATAATTTAGGTGTTATGTATAACAATTAAATGACTCATGTTATTTTATACTAATGTCAACTTTTCAGTCCAGAAGAGATTCAGCAACGTTATTTATATTTAATCTAAATACTACCTATTACACAGCTATAGCTGTACACAAGCTTGATAATAACAATGGGCATTATAAATATGCCCAAAACAAACAAACAAACAAAAAACTATGTAGCTAGTGTCAGGTTAGCAATAGGGCAGTTAAACATCTACTCCAATTAGCTATATGGACAAATTGTGTCCATTTGTCCATTACTTAAAGGACCTCTGTTTCAGCTCACTAGTTGTCTTAATAATATTATCATGTTCATGTTAAAGGTGCTGATAGGAGACATCATAATTAATTATTATAATAATATTGTTCTACATTACAGTACAACATGATTATAGATTTATAATATCTTAATAAGCTACCAGATTTACTATACAACACCATTGATGGATAAGAAAGATAATTACATAGCTAGCTAGCTAGCTAACTGATGACAATATTGCAGAAATTGAATAACTAAAATTAATGCTACTTGTATGGAGAAATTCTACAATCTCTTTCACCTGATAGTATAGCTGTGGTTTTTCCAATTCTGGGATGTTTTTCAATCCCAGGTATGTTGAATAGGCTCTGTTTACAAAGTACAAGCTATGCTATAACCCAACGCCAGGCTCTAGCCTTTATCTAATCAGCATTTAATGAATATTTACATGTAAAGTGTTAGCTACAATAATTTTTTTACACTGTCTGTGGCCCAGCTACACAAAACAATGTCACAAGGTGTTGAAAAGGGGGGGGGGGCAATTGCCCCTTTTGCAACATAAATACGTCTACACTGATCAATCTGTTCTAACTAAAGGGAGTACAGTAGCTAGTATTATGGAGTCACCAGAAAAATTCTCATTTAGTGAAGTATATGTCGTATCTTGATGATAGACTAAGTACACGCTGTTTACTATGTAGGTCGTGGTAAGACTGAACGAAGGAGAAACTAACTCAATACTCTTAGAACATTCTATGTCTCTATTGCACAAAACAATCACTAGCTATTTATACATAACTGATAATGATAAAAACGTGATCACAATAATTAAATATTTAATATACCGGTAAATATACCACATTCCTCTCCCCATAGAGAGTTCACACATAGCTAACTAAGACACACATGAATCATAAGATGCACACAACAAAGACAATAATAATAACACAAAAGATTGATAGCTACCATGTTGGTTCATACCTACTTGGTGGATATCGGTTTCGAGTAGGATATGTACGAGTGTTCGATGCACGAGGTATAGGAGTATCAGGTGGTGTGATAGTAGTATCTTGGTGTGTTAAACCATTACTAATGCTTGGATTGGTAGGTACATCATCCTGGTCATTCTGATCAGAATTGTTAGTAGATGGTACTGATTCCTCAGTAGAAGTGGGTAGTGGCATAGCTAAATCTTCATTTACAGGATTTCCTGTAGATACTGAATCTTCATCTTCCATATGCCAGACTGGTTTTGATCTGGTCAAACCCGACTGTTTTTTAGGCCCAGTTCCCTTCTGGCTAAGGCAAGCCCTCTGCATGTGTCCTGTTTTTCCACACTTTCGGCATACAATGTCTTTAGTGACTTTACACTTGGGAGCAGTGTGCCCAGCTTTCCCACAACGATAACAGGTAAGTGATGCTGTAACTCTATGCAAATTAGCATCTCCACTAGTACCTCCACCATGGTCCTTCTTGCCACCGTTTCTCAGTAGCTTTATGTTCTTATCAGCAGTCTCCAGTCCTCTAGCGATTTCTACAGCTCTTTTGTAAGTCAGGTTCGGCTCAGCTAGCAGTCGTTTCTGAGTAGTGTCATCGTTCACCCCACAGACCAATCTGTCTCTGAGCATATCTTCCAGAACTGTCCCGAAGTTACAGTGTTCTGAGAGAGCACGAAGAGAAGCAATAAAATTTGCAACCGACTCGCCTGGCTTCCTAGTCCTTGTATGAAAACGAAATCGTTCGACTATCTCGGATGGCTTAGGGCTAAAGTGTTCTTCCAACTTTTGCACTAGCTCCTCGAAAGGTATATCCCCAGGTTTGCTCGGAGCGACAAGGTCTCGCAGCACCTTGTAGGTAGTTGCACCAACCACTGCCAAAAAGACAAGATCGTTTCCTCTCCGGCGTCGTAATGGCGTTGGCTTCGAAAAAATGGCTAAGTCTCTCCACATACTGCGGCCAGTCCTCTTTGTGGTGCTCGTATTCTTCAACTCTGCCCAGGGTCCCCATCACCACTGGTGCAGCTGCAGTAGGTGCTCCTCCGTCTTCAGTCATCCCGTCTCGTCGCCAATAATGTCGTATCTTGATGATAGACTAAGTACACGCTGTTTACTATGTAGGTCGTGGTAAGACTGAACGAAGGAGAAACTAACTCAATACTCTTAGAACATTCTATATCTCTCAATGTCTCTATCAATCACTAGCTATTTATACATAACTGATAATGATAAAAACGTGATCACAATAATTAAATATTTAATATACCGGTAAATATACCACAGTATATGAGTATATACTTTCAGGAAACTACCCACCAAGCTGTTCCATGAACTAAAAAGAAGTTTAAGAAGAAAAGCAAATAATTTTAAAATTTATAATGGTCAGCTCTACTACATTGGCAATCAAGAGAAAAGGAAAGGAGTGACTGTCTCTAAGACCTCCACATCAAGATTTGTTATCGAAAAAAAAGAACAACAGAGACTGCTTAAAACAATTCATGAAGACCGTCACTTAGGTATGACTGTAGTAACAATTTAGCTATCTTACTGTGATTATTTATCAGGAAATACTAGAGTTCTTAGTGCACTTACGTACTTCAAAATACTATTGGCCTGGGATGTACAATGATATTGAAGTTTTTATTGAACTTTGTGATAACTGTCAAGGTAGCAAGCCAAAGCTACTGGGTCATTACACCCAATCCCAATTATTTCTAAGGTTTGATAAGGATAGCTAATGTGCCTTGATTTGGCATGCAATTTAGATTTTCATCAACAGCTGTTTTGTAGGCATAGCTACAATGTGCATCAAATTCGCTATTGTTTGAACTTCTTTCAGGCCTGGCATCAGCTTGGAATGGATCTTATTAACTGAAACACTCACAGGAAATAAATATATTTTGACAGTAACTGATTATTACACTAAGTGGGCAGAAGCTACTCCTCTTCCATCTAAAGAAGCTTGTGGTGTAGCTGGTTTTCTTTACAAGGTAAGGATTTTGTCATAATATAATAAACTAACTACTGGCCCTTGTGGCTAATTTTGACAGGACATTAAAATTTCATGATTTAAAAATAGGCAATCAAACCCATTATTAGAATATGTACATCAACAACGTAATAGCTAGCTACCATAATTTTACTTATCAGATATTTTGCCGCTTTGGTTGTCACAAGATCATCATATCAGACCAAGGTCATGAATTTGTGAATGAAGTTTCCAAACATTTGTTTGCAAAGACTCAAACCCAGCATAGGGTTACATCAGCATATCACCCTCAAACAAATGGGCTCACTGAACGATTTAATCAAACTTTGTCTTTTTCCCTAATTGCAAAGATTAATGAAGACCAAAGCAACTGGGATATGTTATAAATATTCACCATATTTTATGATGTTTGGTCGTCATCCAAGGCTTTCCATTGATGCTGAGTTTGACCTCAATGAAGAATCTTATTCAGAACCATCAGAAAGAGATATTGAGCAAGCAATGGAGAACCTTGTGAAAATACACAAAGATATTACTGCTAAAGCTACTTTGAATATTTCAGAGGCACAAAAAATGCAAAAAGACTATTATGATCGAAAGCATGCACCTATATTGATGAACAAAGGTGCGCAGGTGCTAATAGAAAATACTGCTCAGAGAGAAAGAAAGGGGGGGAAACTCTGCAATAAGTGGCTTGGCCTTACATCATCAACAGGCACATTGGAAAGGGAATATAATAAATTATGAACTTCAAACAGTGAGAGGCACAGTATTGAAGAAGAATTAAGTATAATGTAAACAGACTTAAGTTATACAAAGAGCCAAGTACAGAGGAAAAGGTTAGAATCAGTATATTTTTACTTCATCTTATGATTATTACCATAGGAAGAAAGTGAGGAAGGAAAGGATGATGACAAAGATGAGGTGTCATCTCTCCCTCAGAACTTGGAAGCCAAGATTGAGTTATCAGAGGAGACACAGGTTATTAACTCTAATTTTGCTTGTGTATTATTACTGTATCTGAGAGTGTAGCTACATAGCTATAAGTTTCTATAGTCTCACGTGCGCCAGACTCTTACATTGAGAGAGAGTCTGGACAAGTTCCATAGACAATCTTGTTGTGCACAGTCAGCAATTATTGACATCATACACAACTCTATGACACGATATACGTCGCGAATTTAGTAAAAGTCTGCGCTTTGCTTTTAGTGTGAGTACTCTGTAGGTACACATGCACTCGCACAGCTAAAAGTACGCAAAAATAAACATTCAAAAACTGTAATGTATCGTGACGTTTCGCGCATGCCCGCCACAAGATCGTTGGCAAGTTGAAACAAAATTGTCTATGGAACTTGTCCAGACTGTAAGAGTCTGGCGCGCGCGAGACTAACTAGCTATATCAGTATAAAAGTATTCACTTATAGGAAAGTGTAAAGAAAAGTGATCCAGCCATTAAAAGTAGTAATGACACAGTTAGTTCACCAGCAGAGAAGTTAGTCCCTAAAAAACAGCAAAAACACCCAGCTAAGTTCAGATGTCAAATTGAGCCACCCAAAAAAAGACGAAAAGTTCAACAACCATTTACCTCAAGGATGTGGAAAGAACTCAGGAATGGGGAACAACTTATGGATGAACATATCAACATGGCTCAAGGGCTACTAAAAGAGCAATTTCCCTTCATTGGTGGCTTCCAAAATTGTCTCCTATCTCAAGCTTGAGGGTTTACTCCACAAGAACAAGAATCTATACAAATCCATTTCGTGGCCGGAAATCATTGGTGCGTGTCCAGTTCTATTGGAAAAGAAATCACTGTATATGACAGTAAACTTGGCAATACTTTCTGCTCCTCCTTCACACACCAGCTGGCACTTATCTACAAGCCTTTAGTTGAAACTAAGGATAAAGATGGAGAAGAAGTTGAGCCTGAATTAGCAGTCATGATCTCTGATGTTCAACAACAGAAGGGCATGGCTGATTGTGGACTCTTTTCTGTGGCATTTGCTCTACATTTAGCACTAGGAGATGATCCTTCATGCCTCCTTTTTGAGCAATCTCTAATGCGTCCACATCTAATTAGGTATAATTATTGTTCTAGTAGCTACATGGCTAATAATCCATAGAAAGTTATAATAGGAGGTGGAGTTTTAAACATTAATTTAACTCCTGTTACTCACATATATAAAAGGGAACTATCCATTGAAGATGAAGTAGGGGCCTAACTATCCTGGGGGGGGGGGGGGGGGGGGGGGGAACACAGTTTATTGTCATGGATTCTATCAGTAGTCTTAACTTTTAGGTGTTTCCACTGGAAAAAACTAGAACCTTTTCCTTGTAAAAAGGTATCTGCTATACCAAGTCACCTATCTGGAATGAATGGCAAATTGCCTTTTCGAAGTATTGAACTATTTTGTACATGTATGATGCCAGAAGACTAAAACACTAACATGGTTTGCTGTGATGAAGTGTATTGGTCTTATTGAATTACCAACTCAAAGAGAATGGATCTGTAGATCATGCAAATCGATGTAATTCAACTCTATTAGCCACTAGCTACTAAATGGCATTGTTGTTGTTGTTATTGTTGTTATTATTATTATTATTGTTATTGTTGTTATTATTATTATTATTGTTATTGTTGTTATTATTATTATTATTGTTGTTGTTGTTATTATTATTATTATTACTGCTGCTATAGTATATATCAATATCATCATTATAGAAATAATATTTATGTAGATAGCTACTTATGATGTCATACATTGTCAAGACTCTTTTCTACAGAGTCTCTGGCTACAACAGCAAAGAGAAGTGTGAAATTATTATTACACAATGAGTCACCTGCACAAAACTACTTTGGCAACTATCTTATTTACCCTTCCTAGGTAGTTAGATAGATTGACCACTGCCTGAAGGTTTTTATTGCAGGTAGGACATTATTCCTTAGCATAGGACGTAAATCGTTATTGGCTTGCATCCCCTAGGACGTAAGAACTGCGTCCTAGGGACGTAGATAGGTAGAGGACGTAAAGGCTGGTTCACATCTTAACGCAGAGCCTTGCGTCATGTAGCGTCTCATCACATAAAGACGTGATGCAACTCTAAACTTTGCGTTGGAGGTGTTCACATAATTACCCCTTTCGCTACACTAATTTTGGATTTTTTTTTATTTGACATTGGTTGTCACTAGGCACCGGCACCCCAGGCAGCAAAAGGTCACGCAGGTCAGCATGACGTCATGCTGGCGGCTAGCAGATCAAGGCACAAAGAATGAGCTCCTTGGAGACTCTTGCTGGCCTGCTTATGGCCTCTCTCACACCGACGATCCTCTACGGCACTGCCCCATGCACTATGCCACTCTCCTTTTTTTTTTTTTTTTTTTTTTAAAGTCCATATAAAGCGAACATCAAAGGAAGATCAAAGGCAGCTCCTCCCTGTGGTTAAACATCTGAGAACTGATGGACCACAACCCTGGTCCGTAGCAACTGGTACGGCTGGTACGGCCATGGCCGTACCACTTTTCAGAGAACTTACTAATACTAAAAACTAAAACTCACACTTAGAACTTCACTCTCCTGGCTGCAGAGTAAAACTTACACTAGCTGTTCTAAATAACGCACACTCATTAACCACACCCCCTTACTAACAGCTGATTGTGGTATTGGTTTGTGGACTTCACCAGTTAACCAGCTGCAAGGAGAGCTAAAGACTTTCATAGGTCAGGAGGCCATTATGGCTACTAATTTTACTGATAAGATCAAAGATGTACCAGATAATCCTTACCAACCAGTAAATATTTCTTTCCCTTCTCGTACATTTGGAGTTAGTAAGCTAGTAAATAGGGCATTTCAGCAATCATGGTTCAAGAAATTTACTTGGCTTCACTATGATGTTACTTCTGATAGTGCTTTCTGTTTCACTTGTTGTAAGGCTTTTAAGCAAGGTAAACTACGCTGCACAGGATTAACTGAACATTCTTTCATAATCAATGGCTTTGTAAATTGGAAGGATGCAACCCGAGCTTTTACTAAGCATGAAGCCTCAAATTTTCACAAACAAGCTGTTGATTCTCTTTTGGTTAAAAGAACCGTGGGTGAGTTACTTTCTTCTCAGCATGCAAAGGAGAAAAAAGACCATTGTGATTACTTAGTACAAGTTTTGTCAGCTATCCGTTATCTTGCTCGTCAAGGCCTTCCTTTGCGAGGTGATAAAGAAGAAATAGATTCCAACTTACACCAGCTTTTCCGTTTGCTTGCAGTAGCCAACCCTACAATATCTTTTTTGCTAGAGACCAAAAGATCTAAATTTACATCACCTGAAATCCAAAATGAATTAATTTGAATAATGGCACAACAAATCTAACGTGTAACTGTACAGAAACTTCAGTCTAGGTACTTTGCCATTATGATTGATGAAGCAACTGATGTTTCTAATTCAGAGCAGGTGGTGATTGTATTACGTTGGGTTGATGATAGCCTTTCAGTACATGAGGATTTTATAGGGCTTTATAAAACAGATTCTACTACTGCAGCTACACTAGTGGCACTTATTAAAGATGTTCTTTTACGCTGTAATATTAGCATTAATATGTGGCGTGGCCAGTGCTATGATGGCGCCAGTGTAATGACAGGAAAAAAGAATGGTGTCTCAACAAGTATTACAAAGGAAGAGAGTAGAGCCCACTGTTATGGGCATTCCCTTAACCTGGCTATAAATGATACCATAAAGAATTGTAAACTAATGAAGTCTACTATGGATGCTGTAACTGAAATTTGTAAGTTAATTAAAAAATCACCCAAGAGGGATGCAATGTTTTTGAAGTTAAAGGAGTCCATTTCGCCTGATACCCCGGGTTTTCGAGTGTTGTGTCCGACAAGATGGACAGTTAGAGCCTCTTCCTTACAGAGTATCATAGACAACTATGAGGTACTTCAGGGGGGTTGGGAAGAGTCTAAGGATTCTTCACTGGAGAGTGAAATTAGATCTCGAGTCATTGGGGTTGAGTTTCAAATGATGAAGTTTGATTTCTTGTTTGGTGTGCTGCTGGGAATATTATTGCTCAGCTATAGCGATAACTTAAGTAAATCTCTTCAGCACAAGTCAATGTCAGCTGCAGAAGGACAACAATTAGCCAGATTGACACTAGAGGTTATTAGGAAACTCCGTACCCGGATAACTTTCAGTTGTTTTTCACTAAGGCTGTAGCTTACCAAGAGAAGCTCATGCCTGTCTTCCACGTAAGCGTCATGCACCAGCTAGACTTGAAGTTGGATCCTCAAGTGGCCACTTCCCTCCTACAGTAGAAGACCATTATAGAGCTATCTACTATGAAGCACTTGATTTAGTAATTGAGGGTATTAGCAATAGGTTTGACCAGCAGGGCTATGGTGTCTATCAAAATATAGAGGAGCTTGTATTGAAGGTCTGCCATTTGAGGATGAATTAGAGTTTATTAGTAACTTTACAAGGATGATATTGACAAGGTCCAACTTCAATGTCAACTTCCCATGTTACATGGGCTAATCAAGCAGGCTATGGAATCAACTGATTGTGATAGAGATCTCAGCATTTCGTATGTGGTCAAGGTGCTGTCTGAATTGTCTTGTGCTCAGAGGGTGGCTTTTTCTCAAGTGTTTATAGTCATGAATCTTTTGTTAGTACTTCCTGCTACAAATGCAACCTCAGAACGGTCTTTTTCTGCCCTCAGAAGAGTGAAAACATACTTGAGGTCCACTATGACTCAGTTGAGGTTGAACAATCTCCTGATTCTGCATACCTACAAGGATGAGACGGATTCACTGGATTTGAAAGAAGTAGTAAACGAATTTGTTAGTGTAAGAGTCAAGATCACACTTTTTTGGAACATTCTAGCAGACTATTGTTTTACCTTTTTTTATTATGCTCTGATGGTTAATTAAAAGTGGGTGTGGTTAATTAATAGTGGGGTGTGGTTAATTGAAATGGGGGTGTGGTCAGCCGTACCACCTTAAAAGTGCTTGCTACAGCTCTGCTGAACCCATTGTTCTGACTTCCGATGCCGACAGTCAAAGGTTGGCGGCAGGAGGACGTCCTGGTGCCGATGGGGTCTGAGTAACGGACGGTTGAAAAGTGTGTAAAATTACACTCTTTTGGGAGCGAAAGGGTTAGACGTCTGGATAGGATGCAATTCTTCTAGGACGTAATAATACATGAGTTCAGTGCGCAGGGGTAAATGATAACCACGTGCACAACATCGATAGCACCACGCCCCATGGTTGGCAAGAACAGCTGACTGGCATAGTTCAATGAAGTAAAATCAGCTAAAATGAGCGACTATTTCCAGCGTTTGAGCGGTGATGAAAAGGTCAGGTATGAAGACAGGCTAGCCAAAGTGGGCATTTCAATTGGAGATGACCCCTACCTTTCAAATGGTAACTTTTCGTCTGACATGCTAGCATGGCCTTGTGTGGAATATGGCCACATATTCAGCTACCTGATCATTCGCCCTGGTGTCTACACACTAGAACAACTTCTCTCCTGGAAGCAACTGGAAGGCTATAACTACTTTCAAAGTTATTATGTCAGAACTGTGTGGCTGAGAGTGTTTGATGTCAACAAAAATATCTGTGTCCTGAAGGCCTTTTTAAACCTGAGTCAGTGTACACCTGATGAAGCTTTGGTGATCACCACAACAGATGGTACTGTGATTACAGGCCATTGTACTAGTATGGCTGGGTAAGTTATGATCTAGTTATGTACTAGCTACATAGTATTACAGTTACATTTGTTTACATATAGACTTTCTGAAGGCTGCTCACTTGTTGCAGCAATATTATTAAATTTTAAAGTTGAATGTGCTGTGAGATTAGGCTATACTTCCCAAGCTTGCCAATGGGATGATGTGTACTGTAACTAGAAGGTATGTATAAAACAAACATTTTGATGGTAGCCATTATGATTAATTTTTTGTATCAGGTTGACCCAGCTCCAATGGCCTGTGACAACTCATGCCGAACCATTTTGAGTGTTGGACTGACCCGCAAACCACAAGGAAAATGGTTTTGTAGCAGTCAATGTAAACAACAATCAATGAAGTCATAACTATTAACTATAATAATAATGGTACAATACATGGAGATAGATTAGTTAGAGCTACACATGTAACTAAAATTTTGTCTAAGTTAGAAAAATCTTCTGCATCATCTTTATGGCTGATTACAGTGATAGGTAAAATTCCTTGTAAAATGGTATACTTATTCTTTAAAAGTCCAATCACCCGCTCCACATGAATCCTAACCCAAGCCAACCTTTGAGAAAATTCAACTTCTCTTTGGCTCAGCTGTGATTTTCCTTGAGTGAATGATGGAATCTCGAGTTTTGCCCCATATAGCCGTAAATCCTCTGAAATTAGTAAACCCCCTGTCTGCCAAAATGGTGTCACCAGGCTCTATCAAATCTAGAAATCCACTCCTTTGAGTGATCACCTTGTCCGATACCCGACCACCCCATACAGTAGACACAAAAGAGATGGACCCTGATGGACTTATAGCGATTAAGAACTTGGCGGTGTTATGCTTCTTATAGTATGTCTTACCCCTAGCTTCATAGGCAAAAGGTCGCTCAATGAAAATTTCAGAGCAATCTATGATGCATCTGGTTAGTGGGTATGTTTCCTTAAATATTTGAGGCATATTGTCTTGAACAATTTCCTTCGGTACCCATTTGATTAAAAATTTTAACCTCATAGCCATTACATCAATCCATAAATTTATTATAGTAGTAACAGTGGACTTTGCTATGCCAAACCGGTAAGCAATATCTTCAAGTAATAAGTTCAGGCGAAGGCGTACTAAAACAAGCAATAATTCATCCCTAGGTTGTAATTTAGAATTAGCTGACCACTTTTTGGGGACATGGGAGATCAAAATTGAGTAAACATGTTCAAACACATCCCAAGAAGGTAATCCAGTGTAAAACTTGGTCATAGAGTCATTACCCTCTATAAACAATGCACCAAAACACTTCAATCCATGTAGGTCTGTCTGTACACTTTTTCCAATACCTGGGGTGCACACTTGAACACACTGTGCTACAGTTGATGCACTAACAGTTCGTGTAGACACATTGGTAGTAGCTGAATCATGCACATTTGGACTCTCAACATTCATATTCACTAGAGCTTCAGCAGCTGCTGTGGTGGCTTCTAATTCAGCAGCCTTTTCCCTTCATTGCTGTAGACGTAGGTGTCGTTCATTCTGCCTCTCACTCTATGATCTAGCATTGCGCTTAAACACAAAAATACTTGGTACATAGTCCACATGAAGGGGGTCATCACTAGACTTTCCTAAAGAAGTTGAATGAATAAAACTAGCAAGCAGGCTAACTACCATACTAACCTGTTGTGAAGTGTTGCCCACATATCCTGGTATGCTTCCTCTTCACAGCAGCTATCCACCTCCTTCTTCTTTCAGGCTCACATGGGAATCTAAAGAAACCAAGGGTTCCCAGCCTCACAAATCTGTTAGTACAGCCATAAGCACAGCAACTAACGACCATCCTAGATCTTTTGCCAACCAGTGGGTGTGCCGCTGGGCGTGTCTAAGAAATAGTAGCGCGGCGGTGTGCTTCTGAGCAAAGCACAATGCAATGAACTCATGTATACGTTATGACACCGGTGTCATAAAAATGTATTACGTCCTAGGAGAATTGCGTCCTACCCAGACGTGTATATGCCTAGGATTTACGTCTGGAGGACGCAGATATCTTGCGACTAGGGTCTTAGAATTACGTCCTAGCTTACCGAATAACGACGTCCTCGTATATGTACTGCATCTAACACCTAATAATAATTATTTAGCTAGGTGTTATAAACAATTAAATGACTCATGTTATTTTATACTAATGTCAACTTTTCAGTCCAGAAGAGATTCAGCAACGTTATTTATATTTAATCTAAAATAATACTACCTAGTACACAAGCTTGATAATAACAAGATGCATTATAATTATGCCCAAAACAAACAAACAAAAACAAAAAAACAAATAAAAAACTATGTAGCTAGTGTCAGGTTAGCAATAGGGCACTTAAACATCTATTCCAATTAGCTATATGGACAAATTGTGTCCATTGTCCATTACTTAAAGGACCTCTGTTTCAGCTCACTAGTTGTCTTAAATATTATCATGTTAAAGGTGCTGATAGGAGACATCATAATTATTATAATAATATTACAGTACAACATGATTATAATAATAGCTATCTTAATAAGCTACCAGACTTACTATACAACACCATTGGTGGATAAGAAAGACAATTACATAGCCAGCCAGCTAGCTAACTGATGACAATATTATTGCAGAAATTAATGCTACTTTTATGGAGAAATTCTACAATCTCTTTCACCTGATAGTATAGCTATGTGGCTTTTCCAATTATTCATAAATCAAGTTTATTTAGCTACCTGCAGTTGCTTTCATCATATTTAGTGTTGTGTCTTGATGAAATTGTACAATATTAGCTTAAAAAGCACTAGTGGTAGCAATAGAGAAACAAGGCTATTACACTTCCAAATGAACAAAATGCTTGAATGTCCCTTACTATAATACTGCTGCTATAGTATATAATCATCTATAGAAATAATATTTATGTTACTTATGATATCAGATGACATATACATTGTCAAGACTCTTTCTACAGAGCCTCTGATACTATAAAGAGCAATGAAGAAATGTGAAATATTACACAATGAGTCACCTGGATAAAACATTCAAAGAACTTCTATTTAGCAACTATCTTATTTACCCTTCCTAGGCAGTTAGATAGATTGACCACCGCCTGAAGGTTTATTTATTGCAGGTAGGACGTTATTCCTTAGCATAGGAGGTAAATCGTTATCGGCTTGCGTCCTAGGGACGTAGATAGGTAGAGAACGTAATACGTTATGACACCAGTGTCGGAGGATTTTCTGTCCCCCTGAAAAAAATGTCCCCCCCGGACACTTTTTCTGTCTGCCCCTAGGATCAATTGTCCCCCGCTTGCAGAACGTTTAAAATCTTGAAGCTATGGCCACTGCTGCAAGGAAATAGATTATTAATTGCTATTTCAGAAGTGCATATTGCGAGGAAGGCAACAGATCATTTCAAGGGATCACCTTAGATAGAAAGACTAAAGTTGTAAGAACATTAGGAAGTTGCTATTCTAGTACAGAAGATTAACATAATACGTACTTGACTGCCTGTAGCTCTTTTATACTTTCTCTGTTGATAGGAGGACACTTAGGAAGGGATAAAACCATGAAGAAATGTGTAGCAGGTAGGGTTCTATTTATGTCAAAAGGTGTGGTACTTGCCAGTGTGTTGTAGCTAATGATGCCAAGTTTCTTCACCCAATTCCTGAAATATGACAATAGATGTGGTATACAAGTAAATTGAGGTCTGACAGTCTATATCTAGTTTGGTATTGACTTTTTGGTCCCCTTTCAGTTATCCCTTAATGGCAATCAATAATAATTATCATATTTTTTCCAAATGGCCAGTAGTCAAACCAGTCAAAAAACTGACATTCTGGCTGGCTATTTATATAGAATGATAATAATATGTTGTTAATTGATATCTAATGACTAGCTAGCTCCTGCTGCTGCATGTGATGCATCTGTGGAGTTATTATTGTGACATTCATTGCCGCGACCACTGAGGCAAGGGGTATATATACTAGGGGGGGACAAACTGTCCTAGGATATTTTGTCCTAGGGGACAACTTTAGTGGGGACAGAATTTCCTCCTACAACGGTATTCAAAACACGTACTCCTAACCCTTTCGCTACACTAATTTTGGATTTTTTTTGGATTTGGCATTGGTCGTCACTAGGCGCCGGCGCCCCAGGCAGCAAAAGGTCGCGCAGGTCAGCGTGACGTCATGCTGGCGGCTAGCAGCTCAGATATCAAGGCACAAAGAATGAGCTCCTTGGAGACTCTTGCTGGCCTGCTTATGGCCTCTCTCACACCGACGATCCTCTACGGCACTGCCCCATGCACTATGCCACTCTCCTTTTCTTTTCATTTTTTTTTTTTTTTTAAAGTCCATATAAAGCGAACATCAAAGGAAGATCAAAGGCAGCTCCTCCCTGTGGTCAAACATCTGAGAACTGACGGACCACAACCCATTGTTCTGACTTCCGATGCCGACAGTCAAAGGTTGGCGGCAGGAGGACGTCCTGGTGCCGACAGGGTCCGAGTAACGGACGGTTGAAAAGTGTGTAAAATTACACTTTTGGGAGCGAAAGGGTTAGTCTAGTCACTCCAAGGTCAAGAGTTCACTGCTGAATGAAATTGACCCATATCTCTACGCAAATCCCAGCCCACACCTTCATTTCTTGCACAATTTCAGACAATGCCACAAGCTTCAGACCACACACCCTTATGTGACATCACAACGCACCTTATACCCTTATGTGACATCACAACACACCCTTATGTGAGACCATCAACAACAGGTCATTTTTGACCTCATGTTGCTTTAGTCAACTAAAACTATAAGTTAGTACCAGCTATTAGTCACAAAACTGATCTCAATTAGTCAAAAACTAACTAAAAGTTGTCATACTAAAGCTTACATTGACCATAACATTAATCACTAAGGTTGACCAAATCTTTGTAATACTCTTTGTGACAAGACTTGCTGCTGGTTTCACTAACAGTTACATTATTAAAAAAATAATATCATCTTTGAATCATAGATGTTTTGGAGCATGGGGGCACACCCTGAATGGGAATGAGGTTAGGGGTGGGCAAGGACTCCGTGCTATAGAATACCATTGGGTAGGAGACTATCTAGCATGATTTGTTACAGGAAAACACTGTAGGCTTTCCAAAATAGCTTAGCTTACCTAAATTAACAATTTTAGCAATACAGGTGTACCTAGTTCACCAGTGTGTGTATGAAGAAGCTCGTGATGACATTCTTGATTCTGATCATAGGTATGACTCTATGTGATGAAGAGATGAAAAGGCTATGCTCTGCAGTCTCTGTAATTGTAAAGAAGCTATACCAAAGAAGAATGTAAAGTTAAGAATATTCAATGGAATAACACATTTCAGAAATTGCTTGCAATGAAGTTACTTTAGATGCTGAAAGGTTATATAACTAAATTTGGCATATAGGCTAGCATGTTCCTTATTGATCTGCATGTTTAACCATGGGTGGGTGGAGGGGGCATTTCTCCCATGCTTCCTATGCCTATGTGAATTCACGCAGTCTTCTCAAAAGTATTATAACATAATGATGTTTATTAATATAGCTAATCTTCACTAGCTACTGAAGTTAGTTTTGATTTGAATTTTTTTGAGTCTAGAAACTTTTGGGGTAGGTGCAAATTCCTTTATCTCCTCATGTAATCCATACCTACATAATGATAATTGAGAGAGCTTATAAAATAAAAGAGGAAAGGAAGGAAGGTGGGGAGGTGCCCCCACACTCTACCTATAGAGTCTACAGGCCAGCTAGATACACATCTGGTTCCACGCCCCTCTAAACACACCCAGGGTCTTCACACACACCCTTCTAGCGGGCCACAAGGGGGTTCCCCCTCCTCCTTCTGAGAGGTCTACAGGATCTAGACACACCTCCAAATCTCTCTCACACACACACACACCCCTTAACTCCCTAGGTCAAGTGGGGGTTCAGCTGGACACACCTCCACTCCCACACCCCTCTGGAGGGTCTCCACACACCCTTCTAGCGGGCCACAAGGGGGTTCCCCCTCCTCCTTCTGAGAGGTCTACAGGGTCTAGACACACCTCCAAATCTCTCTCACACACCCCTTAACTCCCTAGGTCAAGTGGGGGTTCAGCTGGACACACCTCCACTCCCACACCCCTCTGGACACATTCAGGGTCTCCACGCACACACCATTCTAGCGGGCCACAAGGGGGTTCCCCTCCTCCTTCTGAGAGGTCTAGAGGATCTAGACACGCCTCCAAATCTCTCACACACACCCCTTAACACCCTAGGTCAAGTGGGGGTTCAGCTGGACACACCTCCACTCCCACACCCCTCTGGACACATTCAGGGTCTCCACACACACACACACCCTTCTAGCGGGCCACAAGGGGGTTCCCCCTCCTCCTTCTGAGAGGTTTACAGGATCTAGACACACCTCCAAATCTCACACACACACACCCCTTAACTCCCTAGGTCAAGTGGGGGTTCAGCTGGACACACCTACACTCCCACACCCCTCTGGACACACCCCAAGTCTACACACACCAATGTCGAGGTCGAGGGAGTCTCGGGAGGGGTGTTCCCCCACAACACTCTTTCCTAGCTTCTACAGGCAAGATAGTGATTCTGTGGGCTGGACACACACCCTAGGCTCACACTTCTCAGCTCAGATATTAGCTACGGAACTTACAGCTGCTATCAATGTCACTGTCCACTCCTTCGCTTAAAAGCCTGGAGCCCCAGAATTCCAATCCATATTGCTAGGTCCTCGATACTAACCCTTTCGCTACACTAATTTTGGATTTTTTCTGGATTTGGCATTGGTCGTCACTAGGCGCCGGCGCCCCAGGCAGCAAAAGGTCGCGCAGGTCAGCGTGACGTCATGCTGGCGGCTAGCAGCTCAGATATCAAGGCACAAAGAATGAGCTCCTAGGAGACTCTTGCTGGCCTGCTTATGGCCTCTCTCACACCGACGATCCTCTACGGCACTGCCCCATGCACTATGCCACTCTCCTTTTCTTTTCATTTTTTTTTTTTTTTAAAGTCCATATAAAGCGAACATCAAAGGAAGATCAAAGGCAGCTCCTCCCTGTGGTCAAACATCTGAGAACTGACGGACCACAACCCATTGTTCTGACTTCCGATGCCGACAGTCAAAGGTTGGCGGCAGGAGGACGTCCTGGTGCCGACAGGGTCCGAGTAACGGACGGTTGAAAAGTGTGTAAAATTACACTCTTTTGGGAGCGAAAGGGTTAATGTCATTATTATGTATAGCTAGCTAATATACCACAAACATTACAAGCTGGCATGTCTAGAGAAAAAAGATCACAGACGCAATGTTTATTGATCGAGGCAGCGTCTCTTCAACCACTGATCAGTGTGTTACTAGTTCTTGGAGTATGTTGTGTCACTGTTTGTGAAAGTGGTGAGTGAACTAGCTATCTACTCTCACATTAGCTATATAGCTAGCTATTAACTATAATGATATGGCCAGTCTGGCACTAGACAGCACTTGTTGTGCTTAGTGATTAGTAAGTCCTTGACTTCCAATGGGCTGGAAACCCTTAGCTACATTGCCACAATTCTTTAGCCTTCACTGTCCAATATTGTCGGTTTGCACTTTAGCTAATTATTATATAGCTCAAGTTGACAGTTTCTAACTGCTGGTTGTCTTGATGGCACTAATCTTTTAGGGCTTAAGCTTCTCATTAGTATATATCATTTAGATAATTCTTAATCTGTCACAATAACTACATAGCTACTGTGCAGCTACACACCTAGAATCTAGTTCACTCCATAATTAGCTATAAATTCATCATGTGATTACATGTGTATCCCCTTCAGTGTCAGTGTGCTCTTATTTTGTACTTAAAGTATTCACAGAGGAGCCTGGTCCTGGACCTCTGAGAGCTCCACTTGGGACACAAGTTCGACTTACTTGCTCAGTTACTGAGTCATACAGGATAGAATGGAGCTATCTTCCACCGGGTGAAGAAAATATGAGAAATGATTTAAGAACAAATACTGATGGAATAGAACAGTATCTCAGGAACAGAGGCATTACTGTGGAAAGACCCTCAAACACAACCTCTCATCTTATTGTGAATGGAACAGAGGAAAACAATGGCAGTTCTGTTTCTTGTTTAGCTATTTTAACAGTAACAAATAAAACTGCTAGTAGACCTGTTGAAATAATACTCTATGGTATGAATAATTAGTGGAGTAATAATATATACACTGGATTCATCTACATATGAACTCTCTTCCATTACAGGTCCTCCTTCAGCTCCCATTAACCTAACAACCACCGAAAGAGGTATAGGGTCTGTAAGGATATCCTGGTATCATGAGACCATATATGAAGTGACAGTGAACTTCACATTGAACGTCACTAACCTCAACAACTCTAAGATTGGGTCCACTAGAGTGTCAAGAATACAACAACAATACTACATATTAACTGTGGAGGATCCCTCACCTTGTGATGTCTATAGCTTCCAAGTGACAGCAGTGAATGATGCTGGGACAAGTGAACCCAGTGAGATGATTAACAGGAACCTCCCCTCATTACCTGACCTATCTCCTGTAGAGGAGTCACTCTACCATTCTCTTGTGAATAGTGTAGGAGGAGTCATGCTGAGTGTCATGTTCAATGTAAGCATCATTGGCCAACAAGGTAGTGTGTGTAGATTAATCTTTTTCAGGTGACTACACTGTGTCCAGAGATAGAGTTACCAGTGATGAATTATACTCTAATCTTGAAGGATTCTGAAGGGAGTAGGATGGAATCATCATCAGTTACTATAAATAATAAGATAGTGACTATAGAGATATTATTAATGGAGAACTCACTCTATTCCTATTGCATCCTGGTTACTAATGAGTTTGGAAATAATACATCTACTGCAGTAGATATTAGTAAGTATAATCAGTGTGTGTACATTATTATGAAAACAAGTTTTTCTTGCATTGAATAGCCACCACTGATGTGGAGATGGTGACTGTGTGTAGAAGGGAAGAAACCATCTACTCCATCCAGTGTAGCTACATTAACAGTAGCAATGCTCAAGGGTGTATCTATGTCTTTCTGAGTATGGTAATGGGGAACATCACTGGTACCATAAAGAGGACAAACTCTGAAGGAGATCTATTGAATATATCTAATATTGGATGCTATAAAGAAGTTCTGGCCTATGACTGGGAGAGTGACAACACCACTGGTACCATTTCTATCAGAGAGAATATCAACTCCAATGAAACTTGTCCTATTACAAGTATAATAAAAAATATTTCAAATAATATAATTATTGATGAATCTATTCTATAACCCCCAGATGATCCATCTACTTCCAGTGTTAATAATTATTCACTATTCATTGTCTTGGTCACTATACTTATGGTAGTTCTGGTGTGTATAATGGTTGGTGTGGTATGTCTCTATAAGAGAGGTATGTTACCTAACAAAGAACTGATTAATGAATGTTGCTATGTTATTACTTAGCAAGAAAATGTTAGTTTGGGAGGAGAGTTCTTTAATCTTGGTAGTGTCTGTGATACCTTGAGTAGGTGAATTACATATGGGCTGATGGTTTGACATGTATCATCTTAGTATTATTATTATAACAATTATCAATTCCTCCCTCATATACTGATTCTATTTTTTCCTGCTATATGATCAGGTTACTGTTTTAAGTGGAGAGAACACTGTATTGGATCTGCTGAGAAAGTAACTCCAGTTACAAAGGTTGAATTAAATCAGGTATACAATAGCTACAGTATAAAAGGTTAACAATCTTCATAATGAACAATCTCTATACACTTGAAGACACATGATCAGTTGTATAACTCTTATGCTCTTATGCTAAAGAAAAATCTTTGTGAGGGTAAATTGATGTGTAATGATCCATGGACTAGAACTAGAGCCTAACCCACTCCCCCAACCTGTTATACATGTACATACATGTCCAAAATAATTTACATTTTCATCTTAAAACTACATGTGGCATATAATAACATTACTATAGAATGAAAATAATAATAAGAAGGACACAGATCAGTTGCACACAGTTGTAAGTTAATTTCTTACATATACAGTTGAAATAATAATATGTACTATAAATTATTATGTAGCAGCTTCAGGAGGGAAAAAATGGAAATGGAAGTGTAGAAGAAGATGGTGGCAATGTGCTGTACAGTATTTTATCAGCTAACCAAAGGACAGGTGATAGTAGTTTGGAGGAGGCACCAGAAAATTATTCTCAATTAAATTCTGTAAATATAAAGCTACCCTAGATAACTGAAGTAAAATAGTAACAGTCTAGCATGTAACTATGAACACATAAATTATTTTTATAGACTATAGTAATAATATGTTTTGCTATAAGGTGCAAGCTGGTGTGAAACACCACCCATACAATACTGACAGCTTTGCTAATTTGTTGCTTCCCATGTTGGAGCAAAGCTATGAAAGTCTGAACCATTGTGAGGTGATTAGACAAGTAGTTAACATATCAATTTACATTATGTTTAGTTGTATACCCACTGAACCTACATAGCTACATGCTGTCTTGTGTCAGTGTATTTGGGAGTGGTATTACATGCAACTTGTCCCTGTTAAGTATCCAGATCTATAATACTGAAAACCTTGGTGCCTTCTTGGAGGCAGATAGAGTTGTTACAGCAGTGAGGCAGTGAGAGTATGAGATGTGTGCTCATTTTACACATACAATGTTAATTCCTAGAATCTAACACTAAGTTTATCGTGCAGGTTTAACATCCCACTCATAACTGCCAGATTTAGGGGTGAAAGCTATTTTCTAAAAACTGCAGGGTCCTGTGTATCAAGTTTTGGAAAACATTCCACTACCTTCCAATAAAATCTCTGGCAGTACTGAGGATCCAACTGTTACTCCACAAGACACATCTATAGTCATATATAGTGTCCCAGAAAAATCAGCTCCTGTCTCAGAGAAGCCAGTTCCTGCTTCCCTGGAAGACACATCTCCTATATATCATGTCCCAGACAAGCCAAATCCTATCCAGGAAGATTCAACACTGCATTCAAATGAAATCTCTACAGATGCTGAGGCTCCACCCATTTCTCCATTTTGTGTGTGTGAGGAGTCAACGACAGAGGTATCATCTCTAGGAACTTTACTATGAGACAAAATGACAGTTAACAAGTAGAATTTACATGCTGGTATTTTTCATTAGTATACTTATCCTATAGCTGATTATACTGTCAATATAGCAGCTATTATGTAGAACTTATGGATGACAATATGCTATTGTAATGGTCAGTGGTCATGTGTATGTATAGGAACCTCTTTTTCTGGACAGTCCTGATTAAAAGAGTGGCCTTATTTTAGGAGCCAGAAATTTGAGATGTTCTAAATACAGTCACGGTGTCTTCATATTTGTAGATCAAAAAATAGAGAGGTTCCACTATAAAATAGCTATAATAATAATGGATCTCATTTTATGTACTGTCTTGACCACTGCTATCCAGTAAACATCTAAACTAGCCTTACATGGTGGCCAAAGTCTGTGTTCCTGTTTACTGTGTACAATAAATTCCTAAGATAACATACGTTGGCATAAAGATAAACTGTAACCATTCCCCCAAAATTTAATTTAGAGTTATCAACTATTATCTAAACATTAATAGTCACAGCATTTTAAACTAACTTGTAGCATTTAGCCAGTAAGTTGTTTAAAGGTCTGTAAGTAGGCCTGAGCCTATTATTAATAAAAACAACAACAACAACAAAAAAAACACCTTTTGTAATGCAAAATTTTATTCATAGTTTCACCACTAATAATAATGCTTATTATAATAATAATTATAGTAATGTTACACACAAGTATACACTTTCCCAGTTACTACTAACATTGATTTAACACTGTCATTGATCGCATACAAATCCCGGTACTGACATTAGAACAACACAGCTAATGAGGATCATGAGTCTATCAATAGTCTATAATAATATATTCCTCAAAACTTTCAATGTTTAGCCTTCAATGTTTGTGATTTGATTCTATAAACTTGGGGATTTAGTGTCCTGTTTATCTACAACTGTTTGCTATTGGAAAATACCACTTAACTGTTATTCAGTTAATGTTAGTAATTATGTATAGCTAGCAGATAAGCCCTGAATTCAGTATCAACACTGTGTCTGTGTGCTCTCATTTAATCAACCAACCTCTTGCCAACATCATTATTAGTTCCATTGATATATTTTGTGGGGAGAAGGAGGATCCCTTTGTGATGATTATATCATCATAGCTATCATCACTGGTTTCCAAAGATAGGACAACAACGAAACAGCAATAAAGATACTGACTAGTACTATCTATAATAAATTATTATTAGTACTTTGTACTTGTAACATAAATAATATTGTGAAAGGTTGTTTGTTGAAAACAGGTACAGGAAATGTTAGGTAAGGTATTGCTTGCATTGTTGCCACTAGCAGTCTGAAGATGGTTGCTTTATGCCACAAGTGGCTGTTTATAGTAGAAAAAAAGAGATATACATGGCATAATGCTTTATTCATATTTCTTTTCTGTGATCTGGTAATCAATCACCAGTGTTCAAATACTCAAAATCTTGTATGTACAGAAGAATCTATCAATACACAAGTAATGTGCATATCACTTAATAAAACTTCTCATAAACATTAATAATTATGGCTTATTATTATTATTATGCTACTAAGGTGATGTCAGTGTTGGTAGGTTTATAGATTTATCCACAATATGTGAATTTTTGGAGCAAAAAATTGTCTGTGGATGGATCAAGGGCAAAAATAGAGTTCTGTAGATTTTTCTGCTTATTGCTGATTTTGTCCAATTAAAAGTACGTATCCTTATGAAATGCAAGTTAAGTCAAGTTTATCTGTTGTGAATGTGACAATCAATCATTCATCAGTCATGGTAGATCATAGTGTTCTTTCCCTTAGCCATACCTATAGCTATTTGGTCAGCAAATGTGGCACTTTCTGATCTTTTCATTGTGGTTATTATTATTATTATTATTATTATTATTATTATTATTATTATTATTATTATTATTATTATTATTATTATTATTATTATTATAGTTGTTATTATTATAGTTGTTGTTGTTATTATTATTATTATTATTATTATTATAGTTATTATTATAGTTGTTGTTGTTGTTGTTGTTATTATTATTATTATTATTATTATTATTATATTTATTATTATTATAGTTGTTATTATTATCACATTATTGTTATTATTGTTATTATTAGTAATAAATAAATAAATAAATAAATAAATAAATAAATAAATAAATAAATAAATAAATAAATAAATAAATAAATAAATAAATAAATAAATAAATAAATAAATAAATAAATAAATAAATATTAATAAATAAATAAATAAATAAATAAATAAAATGTGTAACAAGTGTAGCAAAGAAGATTAACAATGAACTACTGACAAAGTCTATAATAGCTACCTTCATATTGTATCAAAAACAAAAATACAAGGGACAGAATATCCTAGGAATTTTTGTCCCCCAGGGGACAATAAATACTAGGGGGGGACAAACTGTCCTAGGATATTTTGTCCTAGGGGGACAACTTATCCTAGGAAATTCTGTCTGGGGGGGACAAATTTAGTGGGGGACAGAATTTCCTCCTACACCGGCACCGAATTTGACTCCCCACATCTAGCTACATCATCAATAGGTCCACCCAAAACAGGAAGTAAATTTTAAGGTGCGTTTTTAGTGCCTTGTTTTATGGCCATAGTAAGGTGTGAACAAATAATGTTCATTACAGTGTTTAAGCACCACCCTAGGAAGGTTTTGGTGTCATTTAAAAAAAAACCTTTTTTTTGCTTTACCTACCCTTTAAATCTCTCACTATGTGGCTCAGGTGTATTAGTCATACCTATCACCTTCTGAGTTGGTTCTGGTTGTTCTAAAGGTTGTGTTACATATCAGTCTTGGCAATATCTCTTTGAAAACTTCGGTAGCAAGATGAAGCATGGTATTTCATGACTATAGAGATGAAGCATGGTATTCATCTCTATAGAATAATTCAGGATCAAATTGGCACTTGAAACTTGGGTCAAATGGATATGTAAGTGCTGAAATTCTTGGTGTAGTATAACCAAGCAAAGGGAGCCAGCAAAGGGACACAAACTCTCTCTAATTGTTGTCTAGAAACCTGCAGGCCTGACATAGCTAGCTACATAATTATACATAGGTGCCGCCACTGCCACACACCACTATAATTTCAATTACATGTACATGTATTGCTAAAAGTACTAACTACAGAAGATAACAGATACACCTGCAACTAAGAACATGCCAGCTGCAGTTTACATAGACACTTGTCCTTTGTTAGTCCATTTTAGCCATTTCCTAAATAATAATGCTAATTTTTTTGCCTATTATTCCATTCTACAATTCCTCTAATAATATTCTAAAATAATTGCCCATTATTCTGACATAATTATCAAAGATAAAGTCATCCACGTGTAGTAATGTGTTATTTATTGTATGTACTGTAACATAATTGATAGTTCAATATAGTCTTCCAGAGATCTTCTCTAAATGAATTGGTGAGAAGAGAAAAGGCTCTCTCTGCTGATGCCAAGGATGGCTGAATTAAAAGTATTGACTGGCAGGCACTTGACCTAATAGAAATGTTAACAGCAGCTGACATCAGTGACACCACTGACATGATACCTATTATTTCCCTATTATTCTAAAATATTTCCCTATTATTCCAATTATTTTAGACCATGCCTATTATTCCAAAAGCAATGCTAGCATATTTGGGCAATGGCTAGTCCATTCATCATGTACACTGCATGTTACGTATGTTAAAGTGCAGTGTTATCACATTGTATTGTTACAATAATTATTGGCATGTCTTTTAATATTATAGGGATCATGGAAGGAAGCATTAAAAAATTCATTCCAAGAAGTCACTCTCTAACACCTACCAAAAAGTTGAATAAAGAAGGTATACATTTTTGACCAGTTAGCTACATGAAATTGATAGCTGCTTCTCATGTCACATTGTCTAGCAGGTGACCTCTTAAGCACCTTATTAAGAAATTGATAGGTGAACTTGAGATGACAGTAATTGAATCTAACCTTTTTATTAATCAATGTTTATTTCTACAGATAAAACTGATTGGATATACTGTTAAAACTATTGTATCCAAGGGCCGGGGCTGGCCAGCAAAGAATTGGATATTTATGATATATATTAAAGATGAACAAATAGCACCACCTTGTCATTAGCAACATTCCATCTCTAGAGTAACATTATGTTATTGTGTTAATTTTTGTAAATTCAAAATAACATTATTATAATAGTAATCACATTTCACACTAATAATAGTCTAGTAGGGTATGGCTAGATAATAGTCTAGTAGGGTACGGCTAGACAATAGTCCAGTAGGGTACGGCTAGACAATAGTCCAGTAGGGTAAGGCTAGACAATAGTCTAGTAGGGTACGGCTAGACAATAGTCTAGTAGGGTACGGCTAGACAATAGTCTAGTAGGGTACGGCTAGACAATAGTCTAGTAGGGTATGGCTAGATAAAATTACAAGTGCTATATCAAGCACTTGAAGGGTGGAATATAACACCCTAAATGTTTTCAATCGGTTGGATCAAGCACCCAGGTAGCTGCAAACTGAACACCATAAAGTGTTCATAAAGCACTTGATGCAAGTTTCTTAAACACTTTCTTAGGTGTAAATTTACACTTCTTCAATATTATAGAACACCTTAGGGGGGGCTTCAGCTTCACAGCACTTAGAACACTCTTAAAGGTGTTCAAACAACACCCCATTTTTAACAGTGTACTATTGCTGTTTTGTTGTCCTATCTTTGGAAACCAGTGATGATAGCTATGATAATATAATCATCACAAAGAAATCCTCCTTCACCCTGCCAAAATATATCAATGGAACTAATAATGATGTTGGCAAGAGGTTGGTTGATTCAATGAGAACACACAGACACAGTGTTAGGTCTTAATGATAATTATCTGCTAGCTATACATAACTGCTAAAATTAACTGAATAACAGTTAGTGATATTTTCCCATAGCAAACAGCTGTAGATTAAACAGGACACTAAATCCCAAGTTTATAGAATCAAATCACAACGTGACAGAATTATTAAATTTAAACCTTTAATTAACGTCAATGAAGGCTAAACATTGAAAGTTTTGGGGGGATGTCTTACATTAGAACAACATAGCTAATAAGTCAATCAACAGTCAGTGCCTGGAGTTGTATGTGATCAGTGACAGTATTAAATCAATGCTAGTTGTAACTGGGAGAGTATAATTATACTTGTGTGCAACACTACTAGCAAAATTTTTCAAAATCCATCAGGCCTACTTACAGTGAATATTAGATCTCTAAACCACATACTAGTTACATGCTACAAGTTAGTAGTGGTGAGTTTAAAATGCTATATTGAATGTTTAGATAATATTGTCAGTTAATATCTCTAAATTATGGGGGGATAGTTATAGTTTATCTTGGGATTTTTAATGTACACAGCAAGCAGGGACACAGACTTTAGACACCAACTAAGGCTGGTTTAGAGGTTTACTGGATAGCAGTATGCCAGGACAGTACATAAATTACATATCTATTATGTCTTAGTACACAATTTACAATGACACTTGACACAAGTACGTAATGAATCAGGAGTCCAGTCTTGTCAGAGTAACTCGACTCAGCAGGTACGTAGGGATATCACTATACTGGTGGAGTGTGTCCAGTATATGAGATAGGTTAAAGTTTCAGTAACTGACGATAGAGTATAACTTCTACCATGATACTATCATGGTATTTATGTACTCTTTGCATACGAATATTAAGTAAGTTTCAAATAATTATGGTGTATATACATGGTTAACCCAATAATGGAGAGATCCAGTATATAGCTAGCTATTTTATAGTGGAACCTCTCTATTTTCTGATCTATGAAAATGAAAACACCCTGACTGTATTTAGAACATCTCAAATTGTATAATTATATAATTTCTGGTCTTAAAATAAGGCCATTCCTTTAATCAGGACTGCCCAGAAAAGAGGTTTCTATACACCTGACCACTAACCACTACAATAGCATATCGTCATGCATAAGCTCTAATAATAGCTGCTATATTGACAGTATAACTAGTCATAAGTATACTAATGAATATTACCAGCATGTAAATCACTCATCGTTAACTGTGAATGTCTCATTTTGTCTCATAGTAAAGTTCCTAGAGATGATATCTCTGTCGTTGACTCCTCACACACACAAAATGGAGGAATGGGTGGAGCCTCAGCATCTGTAGAGATTTCATTTGAGTGCAGTGTTGAATCTTCCTGGGGGGGGAGGGAGTTCAGGTACCCCCTCACCCAATGCAAGTAACCTAAAAAATAGCATCAAGGGCCAACCCCTATAATTGGGACGTAATTCACATACCAATCTTACAGGAATTTATTACCCTTCTAGTCTTTGGCAGAGGGACCTAAATAAAACATTATAACATTAGCCTTCTCATCTATTCTTCAGTTGTGGTCATATTAGAAACCACAAGTGCTCCATAAACAGTGAAAGTATTTTCCCCAAGGGGAGAATGATTAGACACTTCCAATTTTTCAGAATGGACTGGTCTATGAGACTATCTAGCTACAGTAGCTGGCTATGAGAGTGATAGATTTAGAATATGGGAAGCTCACCCAACACTAGGCCTTTGTAGATTATGCTGGCATAATAATAGGTACCAAAAAGAACTGAGATGAGACCACACAATTTTGGGAGTGACATCATAAGATGCAATGTGATGTCATCATTAAATTTAGGAGTGCATGACTCAGCATGACTCATGACTCAGTGTTATGTTGCAGTACAACTACAAGAATTATCATAGTGAAGTGTTAAGTTTATGAGAAGATTTGAAAAGAATAGTGGGCACAGTTTTTTTTAAATACAAGAATAGAATAATGAATAAAAATTTGAGCATATAATTTACGAAGACTTACCCAACACCTCCAGAAAGCTTTATGATAGCTGGTAATTTAATAGTTAGTTCTTGAATAACATTTGAACTAGTGAGAAACCATCAACCTAAGCTAACTGTAAAGACTGTGTTGGTCTATGGACATAGGCAGTACAACTATATCAGGTCTAGCCAGCAGTAGAAACTGTTCAGTTATGACCCACTTACAGCAAGTTATCCTACAATCAGTGACACAATAATTCATTCTTTATTAGAACCTTTTTTCAATTTCATGTCTTCATCTAATTCATATCAATCCAATTTACAAAGTGAAATAAAATAGGTTTTCATTATTATATGAGTGAACTAGATTCTGGGTGTCTAACTCTCAAGGACTAACTAGCTAATCACTTAGCACAGTGTAGTAACCTTACCCTAGATTTAGTACTCATCAAAATCTTATTATTTTACGGACTAAACATAAATCACATTTACAGGAAATATATAATAATGAAAACCAAAAAAGGAAATGATAATACGTAAATGAGATAATATAGCTAGCTTAGATAGATAATCACTACATTTCCTCCCTCCTTAAAAAAAAAAAAGTAGATAAAGATAACACACACTAACAGTACTGATTATGGTACCAGTTCGGTTGAGCTCTGTTTCGAGAAGGATATCGAGCAATAGTAGGTGGAACTCCAGTGGAGGTCTCTGTAGATTCACATGTATCCGGCTCAGTTCCATCTACAGTGTTTTGCTCTAGGAGTGGAGCAACTTCTGGTTCTGTAGACTCAAGAACAGGTGGATCTAGGAACAGGTCAGAGTCTTCCTCTTCGAGTTCTGGAGTAATGGGTATATTCACTTCACCTCTTTTCCTCAAGTGATCCTGATGGTACTTCATGGTACGGCTGTTTTCGATGTTGACAGTAAAGGACAAAGGTCCAGACATCCGGGAAATGATACCAGGTAACCATCTGTCTCCCTGACCATGGTTCCTAACAAATACTCGTTCTCCAATAGCAAACTGACAAACTTTAGATCCTTTGTCGTGATTAACCTTCTGTTGCAGCTGTTTCTTAAGAACTCTCTCTTCCATAACTGGTTTGAGAACATCCAGACAAGAACGTGGTTTTCGACCCAGTAGCAATTCAGCAGGAGCAGTACCTGTTGTGGTGTGAGGGGTTATTCTGTACTGAAACAGAAACCTAGACAGCTGGTCTGTTAAGTTGTCACCGTGCTGTTTTGCCAAACCTTCCTTTACCACTCTCACTGCACGTTCAGCAAGTCCATTAGATGATGGATGATATGGTGCTACTCTTGCTTGTCGAATTCCGTTTTTTTGACAAACTTTTGAAATTCCAATGCTGCAAATTGTGGACCATTATCAGACACGATTGTATTGGGGATCCCAAACTGAGCAAACAGTTTCCTTAGTTGTTGGATTGTTGTCTGAGCAGAGGCTGTCTTCAAAGCAATGGCTTCAATCCACTTAGAATGAGCGTCAATCACCACTAACACCATCCTTCCTCCTATGGGACCAGCATAGTCCACATGAAGTCTAGACCATGGCCTTGTTGGCCAGCTCCATGGCTGCATTGGTGCTGATGGGGGTGATGGCTGACTCTGTTGGCATTTGTTGCAATTCTTCACCATTGTCTCTATCTCTTTGTCTAATCCAGGCCACCAGACCAAACCACGTGCTAGAGACTTCATTCTTGAGATTCCAGGATGACCACAGTGTAATTCTGCTAACACACTTTCTCTTCCCTGTGGGGGAACAACAACCCTGCCACCCCAGACAAGACATCCACTTTCTGCCGACAGTTCTAACCGTTTTGGCCAGTAGGGGGTCAGGTCATCGTCTTGCTGATTAGGCCAACCTTGCAGAACATATCTGAAGACTCTAGCCATCAGTGGATCTTTGTTGCTATTTGTGCAGCAGTGATGGGTGCATTCTGCAACTGGTCTACCATGAGAACAACTTCTGCTGGAGTAGTTGTCTGAGAAGGTACTTCTGGGAGAGGTAGTCTACTCAGTGCATCAGCATTTGCGTGCTTAGTCGTGTTCCTCCAGGTGATGGTGTATTCATATGATGCCAATGTCCAAGCCCAACGTTGAATTCTGTTGGCTGCCTGCTGAGGAATAGCTTTGTTCTCTTTGAACAGTGATAGAAGTGGCTTATGGTCAGTTTGGAGAGTGAAATGATGTCCCCACAAGTACGAGTGGAATCTTGTAACACCAACCACACAGGCAAGGGCTTCCTTCTCTATTTGAGAATACTTTTCTCTGTATCGCTCAAAGTTCGTGATACGAATCCGATCGGTTTTTCTGAACCATCTGGCATTTTGTGCGAGAGCACAGCTCCCAGACCATAGTCCGATGCATCACATGCCAACTGAATATCAAGGCTTGGGTTGAAATGTACCAGGACTTGGGAAGAAAGCAGGAGTTTCTTAGTTTCTTCAAATGCATGATGTTGAGGCTTTTTCCATTGCCATTTCTCCCTCTGTCTCAACAGTTTATAGAGAGGAGCCAGGACTGTTGACAAATTTGGTAGAAATTTGGAATAATACCAGATATGACTTTAGTTCAGTGACGTTTTGTGGCTTAGGTGCTTCCTGCACTGCCTTAACTTTCTCGGGCACAGGATGTAGTCCTTGAGCATCAATCCTAAACCCTAAGTAAGTGACTGATTCTGCCATGAATATGCATTTCTTCTCCTTGAGAAGTAGACCTGCCTCTTGAAGTCGCTTGAGAACTTCCTCAAGTGTGGACAGATGCTGATCATCTGTAGGTCCAGTCACTAAAATATCGTCTATATACACTGCCACAAATGGTATGTCACTTGACAGAGATTCCATAATCCTCTGGAATATTCCTGGAGCTGATGATACTCCAAATGGAAGCCTGTTATACTGGAACAGACCACGGTGAGTGTTTATCACCACATACTTCCGAGAATTCTTTTCCAAGGGGACCTGTTGGTATGCCTGTGACATATCCAACTTGGTAAATGTTTTTCCTCCAGACATCTTGGCAAAAAGGTCTTCAATCTTGTGAATAGGGTATTTGTCAAGTTTTGATGCTCTGTTTACTGTTTGCTTGAAATCACCACAGATACGGAGTGACTTTTTCTCTTTCTTTAGTACGGGCACAATGGGTGCAGCCCATTCAGCAAACTGTACTGGCTCAATAATCTCTTCTTTCTCCAAACGTGCCAGTTCCTCTTCGACCATTCCTCTCAAGGCATATGGGAGAGTTCGTGCCTTGCAAAATCGAGGTTGAGCATCAGGGTCTACTTAGATTTGGGCTTCATGGCCATTCAGTTTTCCTAGACTCTCATTGAATACCTCCTTGTACTTCTCTAACAGTTTAGTGAGTGGCGATCCTTCAGATACAGTTCCAATGGATTTCCAATCCAATCGAATTTTAGACAACCAGTTCCTTCCAAGTAGGCTTGGGCCTGCTTTTTTGACAATAATGAGTGGAAGTGTGGCTTGCTGTGCATTGTATTTAACAATGACATCAACTTCTCCAAGTACTGGTAGAGGTTCTCCTGAATAGGTGTTGAGGCACACTGAAGTGGGTTTCAGGACCTTTTTGAGTTGCAACTGTTTGAAAGTCTCCCTTGAAACTAGAGACACACTAGCCCCTCTAGCGACTTCCATTGTCAAGGGCTTATCATCCAACTTTAGTTCTACTGGATAAGGTTGAGTTGCTTTTGAGTTGACAAGGTTCAAGGCTGTGATGTGGTTGAGTGCATCATCTGTCTCAGAGTCAGACTGATTTGGTAACTGAATTTGTACATTCTTAACATGCTGACCTTGGCTTCTTCCTCTATGGGGAGGAGAACCTTTGCTTCTCTTCTTAGGTTGCCCAGAATTCCTTTTCTGCCTACAAGCTTGCTGTATATGTCCTTGTTTACCACAGTTATAACACTTAGTACCCTTGAAAGGACAGTGGGCTGAGGGGTGGTTCTGTCTACCACATCTGTAGCAAGTTGGGCCAGCCTCTTGTCTCGTTACATTGTTAACACCTTTTGATGACGACTCACCCGGACCTGCACTGTTCTGGCTTTGCAGCTGCTTCGTCTTGGAAGCTGCAGACTCCCAGCTTTGTGCACGCTCTACCGCCTGGGAAAAGGTAAGACTATCCACCACCAGCAGCTTCTTCTGGATTGCTTCGCTGCGTAGGCCACAGACGAATAGATCACGGAGGGCTTCGTCCAAAAATGTCCCGAATTCACAGTGAGCTGACAAACGCCTCAGCTCTGCAACATAGTCAGCCACAGTCTCATTAGCTCCTTGTTGTCTCCTATGGAAGTTGAAACGCTCCAAAATCACTAATGGCTTGGGCTCATAATGATGCAGCAATACTTCAGCTATCTCTGGGAAGGTTGTAGGACCTGAAAAGTATTCTTTCCTAGGGTAGTCAGGAACGTAGCAGTCTTCTTGTCCTCTGCCACATTGTTGGCCTCCATGTAGAATGTCGCTCTCTCGATGTAGGCCGCCATAGTATCATTCTTGGGGTCAAACTCCTCAAGATGCCCAACTGCACCAGCTCTGACTGTAGTAGTCATCCCAGCCACTTGTCGCCAATTGTGTAGTAACCTTACCCTAGATTTAGTACTTATCAAAATCTTATTATTTTACGGACTAAACATAAATCACATTTACAGGAAATAATAATAATGAAAACCAATGATAATACGTAAATGAGATAATATAGCTAGCTTAGATAGATAATCACTACACACAGCAAGTGCTGTCTAGTGCCAGACTGGCCATATCATTAATTATAATGTGAGAGTAGATAGTTCACTTACCATTTTCACAAACTGTGATACCACATACTCCAAGAACTAGTAACACACTGATCAGTGGTTGAAGAGGCACTGTCTTGATCAATAGTAAGAGTAGAAACATTGAGTCTATGATCTTACTGCTCGAGACATATCGTACCAGCTGCCAAATGTTTGTAGTGGGTGGGCTTGAGTGATTGGTATGTCTAATTATGGACTATGGCTACCTTCTATTTTTAGAAGAAGATTGTTTTGAATACCTTTTCAGCTTGTTATTTTGTTGTAGCAACTGTCCTGATGGAGTGTTAGTGGACTGTCCTGATGGAGTGTTAAATTGCTAATGTGTGAGTCAGTGTAACATCAACTGATACACATTAGCACACTGACCAAATTTCCAAGGCTAGCCTACAAGCAACTGGATTATTCTATCTGAAAAGAATCAAAATGTGCCTGAGAATTAAGCACAGCTAGAGCATGCCTGAACAAATATTGCTTCATGTTCATAATATTTTAAACGGACCAGTAAACATAGAAAAAAACCTTTTTGGAAGCTATTAAACCATTATAATTATGTCTTTGACTTCAAGTTTTCTTCATGCAAAATTAATGCCTCCTATAAATCACATCATAGCAAGATATGGACATATGCATAATGATTTGATCAGTGTCCAGTGTTTACCCCCCCTGCAAATATAAACTTCATCTTTCTACTCCACTGCACTTTTTCTATTTGGCAATTGATGTTTTTTAAGTAGTGGGTGTGGTTTATGCTTCTTGAAATTTGCACAGCTTCAGTGTATTATTTGGGGTCAGGTTGCGGCCTTTTTTTGGAGTTTGTAGATGGCTGCTTCTCAAAGAAATGTCTACTACTTCTATGGTAAAGTGAATCAGGTTATTTGGTTAGGCTGCTCTGTAGAGTCTGTCTGGCAATCTTTTCAAAATAACGGCAACATAGCCATATTGCATGCACAGCATAAATGGAAGCCTATGTTTTGATTTATGTTCTAATTTATCTGACCTCAGGTGGGCCAGGCTGGGACAGCCAATGTAATGGGTCATATTAAATTGATGACTCTCTCAAGCCATAAAATGCCCAGGTCTGGCACAGGGTATACTGTCACCTTACAGGTGAGTACTTTTAACACCAGGGGCGGCATAGAAGGTAAGGCTGGTAAGGCATTGCCTTACCACTTTTGTGAGCCACAAGGAATTAGTCTTTAGAAATCACTGCAGCTTCCAGTGGCTAAAGAATAACTGAGTGACTCTAGCCCTTTATCAACTGATAGTGATTCAAATGTTGACTCCCTTAGAGAGCGGTGATGACCTGGAATCTACTCTCAGTGATGGTATTAACATTGATGCCACTGAACCATCTACTTCAGAAGTTCTAATGAAACCTCACCAGCCATGCATACAGTTTCCACAGAAAAAGTTTGGTAAAACCAAAATTCAATATAGATCATTTAATTCAAGGTGGTTTCATGATAAAAGGTGGTCAGACTGGCTACATTGGAAAGATAATAAAATTTACTGCCTGTTTTGTAGAAATATTTTTTAATGAAACAATTTACTTAATCAAAAAATATGGAAGCTTCATTCATTATGGAGTAACTGGAAAGATGCTACTAAAGCTTTTGAACGACATCGTAAAAGAGCTTGCTACAGAGACTACTTTAAAGTGGTTTCACCATTTAGAAGGATAGGGTATTAGTACTCAGCTTGTAAAACAAGTTAGTATTGAGCAAGCCAAAAACAGAGGTAGTCTTCATAAAATATTTACTTCAGTTGAGTATCTCGCAAGGCAAGGAATGCCTTTATGTGGCCATGATGAAGAAAAAGGAAATTTTATTCAGCTAATGAAACTTCGTTCTGATGACTGTGAAGATCTAAAGATGTGGTTGAAAAGGAAACGAGCCTACCACTACCCATGAAATTCAAAATGAAATACGTACTAAGTTTAATGGCCCACCAGATTGTAAGGTCAATCATAAAGGATGCTTCCTCTATGATGTGGTATTCAATTATGGCTGATGAAACCGTTGATGCATCTTTGGTTGAACAGGTATGTTAAAATATAGGTGACAAATAATATCTGCCCATGTCCGAAGCAGTAGCTATTAATGTGGTCTTGATAAGTGCATGTGTGACTAACAAGGAAACGTGTGCCTCTTAGTTTATGTGTGCCTATTAATTGGGTAATTTTTGATCTTGCCCATCCACTTCTTATACTGTGCTTTTCACATCAGTTGTCCAAAAGTCACTGGAAATACTTGCTACTATGGGAAAATCCTTTCTGTTTGGAGTTTCAGTATCAGAGAATATTACTGACACCTTGAGCAGAGCAATGCAAAAAAAGTCTCTATGTGCCAGTGAAGCTAAGCAATATGCTTCCATCACACTATCCAGCTTGAAAGATTTAGCTAAGATTAGATGCCAACTTTGATGTGTTTTGGCACCAACTGCAAGAGAAAGCAACACAATTAGACATCAGTGAACCCAAATTACCACACAAGCGTAGAGCACCTCAAAGACTAGATGAAGCAAGTGGCACTACTTACCATGATCCTACACCAGAAACAATGTACAGAAGATATTATTTTGAAGTATTGGACAAGATTGTGGGTGAAATAGAATGACGATTTGAATCACCATCTTTTTCTCTTTATACTGATATTGAAAATTTATTACTGTCAGCTGCTAAGGGTGAAAATACTTCCTGGTGTAATGAAATTATTACCAATATTACAACAGACTTTAAAGATGACTTGGTGGAACCTGAGTTGTACACTGAATTGTCTATGCTGAAGAATGCAATGGAAGGTGCTGATTATTCACTTGCTGCTCTGAAAGAGAAGATGTGCACCTACAAAGCATTCTTTCCACAAGTTACAAGATTGGTACATTTATTATTGGTTATTCCTGCCACCTCAGCCACAGCAGAGCGATCATTTTCTTCATTAAGAAAAATAAAAACCTATTTGCCCACTACCATGAAGCAAGAGAGGCTAAATCACCTTATGATGATTTATATTCACCAAGATAGAAAAATAAACATAAAACAAACAATGTCAGAATTTATATCATGCAATAAAGAACGCATACAAACTTTTGGAGCACCTACATTATAATCACAATCAATAATAATATGTAGTTTTCTATGTGTACCCATTTGCCTTACCAATTTTTTTTAACCCTGTGCCGCCCCTGAACACTGAATGTAATTAACAAGCATTGTAGCTACTAGAGTGTGAAAGTCATTGAATCTATACTGTTATGCAGTAGGTAATAGTGTGGATGTACGTATAATAATACACTGTCTTTTTTACACAATGACTAACTATATAGTGTAGTTCAGCATACTCTATCTTCAAGTAAACATTTTTGAAACACCATAGGATGGATTCTCTTTACACACTTCATCCTGAATTTAAAAATTCACACTAGCATTGTCACAAACAGAGAAACATATAGACAGACAGGTTAATTAAAATATGGCTGGAAAAAACAGATGTACTGGACAGATGGAAGATTAATTACCTTAATGTCTTGGGGAGTATCCTGGACTGTGGCATAAAGATCATCAGTCAATTCCCTATACAAAGTAATGGAGTAGCTATAAAGAAGTAGAGGATAATGTATAAAGTCTAACCTGTTCTCTGCATTAACAACACCATATGAAGCATTCTCTCCACACGTCATAATATTATCCCTTTTGATATTTTTCATTGCTGTAATTGATACATGATAGCTTTGTCAGTTAGAAAAAAATAATTAACAGCTACTATAAACATAACACCAAAGAGCATGAAATATTTATGTTTTTAGTATAGATACAATTCATGAAACTATAGAATAGGGGTTGGTGAATTATGCATAATTTTGAGCATAATAAGTGATTTCATAAATACTAGCATATACTAGCATAATTGATATATTATTTATGAGCATAATGAGGTATTTTTTGACAAAAAACAACAAAAAAAACCATTAGTTTCTATTGTACTGTAACATTAATGACAATTCAATATAATCTTCCAGTGACTGGCTTTGGGACTCTTTAAATGAATTTTAGAGATCACTAAATACTCTCTCTACGGTGATCTGGTCGTGTGTGTAGGATGTGGTTGTGATTGAGGTGACCTTTGGACCCTGTCTATGAGCATATTATTGAGCATACTATGAAAAAGAAGAGATTAAAATAAAACTATAAAAGTTTTGCAGAGACTAAAACTAAAGTGGTTCACGTTCTAAATCAATATAACATCACCAGTTCCAATGTATTTAAAGCTGACTCCCTTGTGTGATAATCTCAGTTACTGCATTCACTACATACTAGCCAGTACCCGCAGAAATTTCTGCAGCTTGTTGAATTTTTCACTCTCTCTTCTGGAAAAACTTTTTGCTGACCTGTTGGCTATGCAATTTACCACAAAAAAACTCAGTACTGTCAGCAGCATCACCATTGAATCCACCTTCAAATGCTCTTTTGAGTGGAGATTGATAGTTGCCCATTGAAGAAAATAAAAAGAAGAAGAAAGAAAAAGAAATAAAACTTATAATTAAAAAGAGAGGGAAAAAAGGAGAAAAATGTGGGTGCACATCCCTGGGATCGAACCCTGTACCTTTGGTACCGCGTGATGAACGAACAAGGGTATTATTATAATAGACTAGAAAGTACCCGCCACACAGTGGCACTTGGTGTAAAATGTACCTATGATATACAGATCAATTTCAATGGCATACTTATAGCTCACTCCACACACATCCCCCCACCCCCAACCCTACAAGATGTGAGCTTCTTAATTCCAGAAGCCTCCTTGAAGAGCTGAGTTGAATTAGAATCTAGCAAGTAGCTACGTACCTACCACACAGTGTTAGGTACTTGTTACATTACACACTTGGTGTATAATGTAGCTAATAATCCCATGATGTACCAAAGGACAAATTGAAATAAAGGAGAAGGCACTGTTGTACTGCCTAGGCTAGGGCTAGGGATTATATAGATAGGTGCTAAATAACTGCTTAACTATATACCTCATGAATTTAATCTGTGACACACACAAAATCTTCAGTGCAGCGGAGAAAGAAACAAAAAAAGAAAAAGAAAAGGTTAAAAAATGGAGGGAAAGTTATAAGATAAAGAAAAGAATAAAAGAGAAAATAAAGAAAAAAAAATTCCCTGTTGATTTGTCTCTAACAATTTCTGCGGCTTGTTGATTTTTTCACTCTCTCTCCAAAAACAACTTTTTGTTGACCTGTTGGCTATGCAATTTACCAGAGAGAGAGAGAGAGAGAGAGAGAGAGAGAGAGAGAGAGAGAGAGAGAGAGAGAGAGAGAGAGAGAGAGAGAGAGAGAGAGAGAGAGAGAGAGAGAGAGAGGAGATGTGGGTGCCCGTCCCTGGGATCGAAAACGGTACCTTTATGTAGTTTAGTTTGGCGTTTCTGAATTATAGTCTAATAGCTAGTTTTACCAGTTCTCACTTCTATAATGACTTCTATCGAGTAAACTATATAGCTAGTAACATACCTTTCATGAGAAGACATCCAGTGATAATCATTATAGTAGTAATAATAATTATTATCACCACCAGAATAACTATAACAATAACCAATACCACAATTATACCAGTAGACTGTACTGATGGAGTGTGAGTAGAGGGGAGATCTAAAGTGTAAATAAACAATCATGTATGTAGAAACATTTAGAATCATTAGCTACATACCTGCAATAGGACACATTTCATTTAAGTTGATGATCCCTCTGATAGGAAGAGTACCAGTGGTGTTGTCACTCTCCCAGTCATAGGCAAGCACTTCCTTATAGTATCCAATATTAGATATATTCACCAGATCTCCTTTGGAGCTTGTCCTCCTTATGGTACCAGTGATGTTCCCAACTACCATACTCACAAGGACATAGACACACCCTTTGGCATTGCTACTGCTAATGTAGCTACACTGGATGGAGTAGATGGTTTCATCTATTCTGCTCAAAGTTACATTCTGGACATCAGTGGTGACTGTAGCATGTTAAATATTCTCTTTTTGTAATGTTACATGGTAAGTACAAATACTTACTAATTTCTACTGCAGTAGATGTATTACTTCCTAACTCATTAGTAGCCCGGATGTAATAGGAATAGAGTGAGTTCTCCATTAATAATATCTCTATAGTCACTATCTTATTATTTATAGTAACTGATGATGATTCCATCCTATTCCCTTCAGAATCCTCCAAGATTAGAGTATAATTCACCACTGGTAACTCTATCTCTGGACACAGTGTAGTCACCTGAACAAGATTAATCTGACATTTAGCTACACACCTATGATGCTTACATTGAACATGACACTCAGTATGACTTGTCCTGCACCCTTCACAAGAGAATGGCGGAGTGAATCCTCCACAGGAGATAGGTCAGGGGGTAAGGGTAGGCTCCAGGTGATTATCTCACTGGGTTCACTGGCACCAGCATCATTCACTGCTGTCACTTGGAAGCTGTAGACATCACAAGGTGAGGAATCTTCCACAGTCAGTATGTAGTATTGTTGTTGTATTCTTGGCACTATAGTGGACCCAATGTTAGAGTTATTGAGGTTAGTGACATTCAGTGTGAAGTTCACTGTCACTTCATATAAGGTCTCATGATCCCAGGATATCCTTACAGATCCTATTCCTCTCTCAGTGGCTATTAAGTTAGTTGGAGTTGAGGGAGGACCTGCAATGGAAGAGAATTCTGTCCAGTGTATATATTATTACTCCACTAATTATTCATACCATAGAGTATTATTTCAACAGGTCTACTAGAAGTTTTATTTGTCACTGTTAAAATAGCTAAACAAGAAAAAGAACTGCCATTGTTTTCCTCTGTTCCATTTACAATAAGATGAGAGGTTGTGCTTGAGGGTCTTTCCACAGTAATGTTTCTGTTCCTGAGATATTGCTCTATTCCATCAGTATTTGTTCTTAAATCATTTCTCATATTTTCTTCACCCGGTGGAAGATAGCTCCATTCTATCCTGTATGACTCAGTAACTGAGCAAGTAAGTCGAACTTGCGTCCTAAGAGGAGCTCTCAGAGGTCCAGGACCAGGCTCCTCTGTGAATACTGACACTGTAAGTACAAAAAGTAAAAAACACTCTGACACTTGTAATCAGTATTGGGAGATAAATGTATAATTATGGGCAAAATTGACACTGCATAGGCCCCAACCATCCTGGAATGTCCAGGACAGTCCTGGATTTGTTGACGTTGTCCTGTGTCCTGAATTCACCTGTCATTTGTCCTGGATGCTGGAGTAGTAGAGTTAAGTACTACTCTATACTCTGTCTATAGACACTGACTGCAATAGCTATGAACTACTAGATCAGTAGTGTAGATCTGGTTGTTGTTGTCCTATATGTATGACTAGAGTGCATTGCAGTAGCTACAGATTCATGCATGCACAGTTAGCATCCTTGTACTTTATGCCTAAATTAGCCTAAATTAATTTGATGAGGGGGGGGGTAAGCTATGATTTGGGCGTGACCAGTGGGTGTGGCCAGTGTCCTGGAACTGGTTTTCAAAAGTTGGACCCTATGTTACAACTTTTACTCCATTTATTATTAGTTTTCACGCATTCAGGTATTAATTTTGAACCAATGGGAGAGGTTTTGGTAGCTAGCTACCTCTCATTCGATGCTAAATTGCCGAGTGAGCTAGCTAGTTTCAAGGACCAACCTCAGATGAAAAGGGTTTGATGTATTTTGCATATCAATCTTGCTATTACTCATTTTTCTTTCAGAAGGAGCTGGCCAGCAAGACTAACTACAATGGCTAGCTATCAAAGTGAAAAATTTAGAAAATGGGAAGCTCACCCAACACCGTCAAGAAGCTTAGCTATAAGATAGTTTGATGATAGCCAATAAGATAGTTAACTTTTGAATAACATTTAAACTAGTAAGAAACCATCAATAACCTGGGCTAACTGTACAACCTGTAAATTGACAGCGTTGGTCTATGGACTTAAGGTTTTTGAACAGTATCACTAATCTATAATGGCAGGTCTAGCTAGCAGTAGAAACTGTTCAGTAATGAGCCACTTATAGCAAGTCATCCCACCACTTTTACAGTCAGTGACATAATTCATTCACTATTAGTTAATTTCATGTCTTCCCAATAATTATTTTCATATCAAACCAATTTTTTACATAGTGAACTATAGTGTGACAGATTAAGAGTTATATCTAAATTGATATTATTTATAGCTATATAACAAGAAGCCTTAGCCCAAGCCCTATCAAGCAATATTATTAGTTGGTCAGGCCAGGAAGTTGGTGTGGTATTGTATGTGATTTAATTATGTGAGTATGGTGCTGTGTCTTCATTTTGAGTGAATCAGTTCTCTTCTTTATCATTAAAATTAATAATTGAGGTTCTCCTGGACCATGTAGTTGTACGTAGATAGATTTGGACTCACCATAGTCCCATCAAACAAGTATGACAAAAACAGCACCTTTTGATTCATCATAATGAAGGAAAGGCTATTTTACAAACCAGCTACTTTCTATTATCATTTTCTTCCCAAACAACCTGTAGAAATGAAACTAGTAGTTTGCTGTCAACTTGTGCTAATGAAGGGCAAACTGACAATACTTACCTACTGGACAATTCGGTGCTAAAGTAATAGAGCTAAGGGTTTCCACCCCATTGGAAATCAAGGACTATAATCACACACAGCAAGTTGCTGTCTAGCGCCAAAGAAACAAAGTCTTACCATAGGTATCATTAATCGTAGTTCACTTACCATTTTCACAAACTGTGACACCACATACTCCAAGAACTAGTAACATACTGAGCAGTAGTTGAGGAGACACTGTCTTGATCAATAGTAAGAGTAGAAACATTGTGTCCATGATCTTGTTGTTATAGAGAAGTCATGCCTGCTGCCAAATGTTTGCTGTGGGTGGGCTTGAGTGCTTGGTATATATAGATGTTTATATGCTATGTCTACCTTTTTAGAAAAATATTATGTTTTGAATACATTTTCAGTTTGTTATTTTGTTGTGTATAGAACAACTGTTACAGATGATTCTACTTGTCATTATACAACTGTCATAGCTGTTGATATGTTCCAGGATCAGATATGTTCAATACTTCTTATACTGTTAGCTATGTTCTATTTTTGTGTGATATATAGCCAGTATGGGCAGCAGTGACAGATGCATTACAGTAGAAACAGGTATGATAGTTGTTCCAAACAGGAGAGTAAGGACATACAGTTTCTATAAGATCCAGCTAATTATTTACTGGGTGGTAGCTAGTGTGTCTACATTCTAATTGCTATTGTGTTATTGTGTACATACAATGTTGGTAGACCTAATTTGTGTGTTGCACTAGCTAATATGATGAGTTTCATCTATAGACAGTATTAGTTAATATTTTTTGCTGTTACTATTGTTGCTTTGTTGTTGTCCTTATCTTTGGTAACCCGATGGGGATAGTTATGACTTCTCCCCACAAATCCATGGAACCAACAATGATGCTGGTAAGAGGTTGGTTGATTAAATGAGAGCACATGCAGACACAGTGATAAGAGTTTGGATTCAAAACATAATGATACTCATCTGTTAGTTATTATATAATTAATTATACTGCTTACAAATACTAAAATATAACGTAATGTTTGCCTATGAAGTAATGTATACTGCTGAGTACACATTTTCCTAACCAGTACTAACTCATATGTAAACTTGTGTTTAGTTATCATCACTAACTTACACAAACCATTACAGTGAAAAGCTAGCTGTCTATATGGGATAAACTATCTCCAGGAGCTACTACAGTTATTGTATGCTGTGTAACAGTTTAAGTCTGGATACTAAATAAGTTTTACAATGATATATTATGGAGCTGTCAAACTAATAGCTATGAGAGGGTCAGTAGCTATATACTACAGTGGAACCTCTATTTAAATGAAGACACTCTAATAAAAAAAAATTGTGTATAATTTCAGGGTCCCAACCTGAGGCAACTCCTCTAATCAGGACACTGTGTCTGGAATAGAGGTTCCACTGTATAGCTACTATATACCTGACCACTGACCACTAAAATAACACATCACCCACAAACTCTACATGCAAAATTTGGAATTAGCTATATTGACAGTGATATGAGTGGAATTATGATAGAGAAGATCGACTTACAATCAATACCAGCATGTAAATGTTAACTGTGAATGTCTCATTTTGGCTCATAGTAAAGTTCCTAGAGATGATATCTCTGTTGCTGACTCATTACCCACACAAAATGGAGGAATGGGTGGAGCCCCAGCATTTGTAGAGATTCTATTGGAGGGTACCACTGGTTTTTCTGGCACATGAATTGGGTCTTGCAGACAAAATGGAGGAATAGGTGGAGCCCCAGGATCTATAGAGATTCTATTTGAGGGTACTGATGACACCTCCTGGATAGGATTTGGCTTGTCTGGGACATGATATATGGGGGCTGGCTCTTCCAGGGAAGCAGCAACTGGCTTCTCTAGGATAGGAGCTGACTTTTCTGCGACACTATATATGACTGTAGATGTGTCTTGCGGAGTAGCAGTTGGATCCTCAGTACTGCCAGAGATTTTATTGGAAGGTAGTGGAATGTTTTCTAGAACTTGATACACAGGACCCTGTGGTTAGACAAGCTGCATGTAATACCTTTTCCAAATGTACTAACACAAACACCTTGTAGTTAGGACCAGAACAGTAAGTAGGCTCAGTGGGTATAGCTACAACTAGATTGATATGTTATCCACTTGTCTAATCACCACACATTGGCTTCTAGATAGATTAACTGGCCAGGTAAAATTATTTCATTATTTACAGAATTTATTTGAGAGTACATTCCTGGCACCTCTTTCAAGCTACTATCACCTGCCCCCTTGTTGGTAGTGTTAGCTGATAATGTACTGTACAGTACATTCACACCATCTTCTTCTACATTTCCATTTTTTTCCTCCTGAAGCTGCTACATAATTTATAGTACTGATAATTATTTCAAGAAATCAACTTACAGCTGTGTGCAACTGGTCTGTGTTCTTACTGTTACTTTCATTCTGTAGTAATATACATGTAACAATAAGTTGATTTAAATACAGTTATGTTGTATGTACATGTACGTATAACGGGTTGGGAGTGTAGTAGTCCCTCTTTTGAGAGACTACCCTCAAATCAAACAGAGAGTGGTCTCTCAAAAAGGTGGTCTCCCACTAGAGGTGGGTGGAGTATTAGGTGGGGCCTGCATGTATGTGTGGTATACAATACATATGCATGTAGCTATATGGAAAGACATCTTAACTATAGATACTCATTTTTTGCTTTTAAAGTTATCATTTGTTCCTCCTGAACTATAGTGCACTTAGCATGTCAAGTGGTGTAATATGTATAGTATGTGAATATTGGTTGTGATTTTGGTGGTCTCTGGTCCCACAAAGGAGGAGGTCTTTGACTAGAGGTAAGTTTCTAAATTGTGGTCTTTCTTAGGGAGGTGTCTCTCAAATGAGGAACTAATGTACTGTATTGTATAATTGATTGTTTCTAGTAGGCTAGGCTCTAGTTCTAGACTCTCAATTATCTGGGATCATTACACAACAATTTACATTTCTCCTTTGAAATAAGAGCATAAAAGTGATCATGTGTCTTGAAGTGTACATGGAGATTGTTCATTATGAAGACTGTGTTAACCTTTAACACTGTTGCTATAGTACCTGATTTAATTTCATCTCACAAATTGTAACTCGAGTTACTTTCTCAGCAGATACAATACAGTGTTCCCTCCACTTCACACAGTAACCTGATACCAAAGCAGAAAAAAAATTGAAGGAGATAAGAGTAAACATTATAAAAGTGAGTTAATTAGCAACATACTAAGTTGATGCAAGTCAAACCATCAGCCTATACATTCACCTACTCACAGTATCACAGACACTACAAGGGTTAAAGAACTCACCTCTCAAACTAATTTTCCAGCTATGCAATAACATAGCAACATATTAATCAGTTCTTTAATGTACCTTTCTTATAGAGGCATACCACTCCAACCATTATACACACCAGAACAATTAGAAGTCGTATAATGGCCAAGACAATGAATAGTAAATTAACACTGGAAGTTGATGCAACACTAGGCATAAGTTCTATAGAAATAGATAAATGAATAACATACAGAAATATAATAATTATTTACCTGTAACAGGACAAGTTTCATTGAAGTTGATGTTCCCTCTGATTGGAAGGATACCAATGGTGTTGTCACTCTCCCAGTCATAGGCCAACACTTCCTTATAGTATCCAATATTAGATATAGTCACCACATCTCCTTCAGAGCTTGTCCTCCTTATAGTACCAGTGATGTTTCCCATTACCATACCCACAAGGACATAGATACACCCTTTGGCATTGCTACCATTAATGTAGCTACACTGGATGGAGTAGATGGTTTCCTCTCTACTACACACAGTCACCATCTCCACATCAGTGGTGGCTATTCAATAAAAGAGAACTTACAACCATAATAATGTACACACATTGATTATACTTACTGATATCTACTGCAGTAGATGTATTACTTCCATACTCATTAGTAGCCCGGATGTAATAGGAATAGAGTGAGTTCTCCATTAATAATATCTCTATAGTCACTATCTTATTATTTATAGTAACTGATGATGATTCCATCCTATTCCCTTTAGAATCCTCCAAGATTAGAGTGAAATTCATCACTGGTAACTCTATCTCTGGACACAGTGTAGTCACCTGAACAAGATTAATTTAGCTACACACAATGATGCTTACATGAAACATGATACTCAGCATGACTCCTTTTGCACTCTTCACAAGAGAATGATGGAGTGAGTCCTCCAAAGAAGATAGGTCAGGTAGTGAGGGGAGGTTCCTGGTGATTATCTCACTAGGTTCACTGGCCCCAGCATCATTCACTGCTGTCACTTGGAAGCTGTAGACATCACAAGGTGAGGGATCCTCCACAGTCAATATGTAGTATTGTTGTTGTAGTCTTGGCACTATAATGGACCCAATGTTAGATTTGTTGAGGGTAGTGATATTCAACGTGAAGTTCACTGTCACTTCATATTTGGTCTCTTGATCCCAGGATATCCTTACAGATTCTATTCCCCTCTCAGTGGTTGTTAGGTTAGTTGGAGTTGAAGGAGGACCTGTTATGGAAGAGTAGATGAATCCAGTGTATATTATTATTACTCCACTTATTATTCATACCATAGAATATTATTTCAACAGGTCTACTAGCAGTTCTATTTGTCACTGTTAAAATAGCTATACAAGAAAAAGAACTGCCGCTGTTTTCCTCTGTTCCGTTTACAATAAGATGAGAAGTTGTGTTTGAGGGTCTTTCCACAGTAATGCCTCTGTTCCTGAGATATTGTTCTATTCCATCCGTATCTGTTGTAAAATCACTTCTCATATTTTCTTCACCTGGTGGAAGATAGCTCCATTCTATCCTGTATGACTTGGTAACTGAGCAAGTAAATTGAACTTGTGTCCCAAGAGGAGCTCTCAGAGGTCCAGGACCAGGCTCCTCTGTGAATGCTGACACTGTAAGTACAAAGTAAGAGGACACTGACATTTTTTTTTTTCAAGGTGAGATGTATAGATACACACACCATCACCATCACATGATCATAGCTATAAGTAGATCATTGGGATATGAATAGCGCAACTATTGTTGAGAAAGTGAGTGCAGTTGTCCCCTCCACTTCTTCCCCAATGCTGAATTGCTGAGTGAGCTAGGCAACTAATTACCCAAAAAAAATTTGGAAAGGAATTCACTATCAATCTTGTTCTTTGGGAATTCATTTACCACCTAATCTCTGCATAGGTGCCAACTGTCCCCAAACTCTGGGGATGGTTCCCTATCTGGGAGCTTTGTCCCCAAAGGGTTACTCATTTGTCCTCAATAGGCCAGAGTATATTGTGGTTCAAAGGCTGAAAAATCATTTAGGATCTCAAGGAGTGCAGACAATGGAGTTTAGCTGCTTACAGTGCTGCTATAAATCAACTGGAATTGCTCACAGAGTGCAAGAAAGCTACCTCCAAAAAAGCTGTCAAACCTAACTAGTATATATTGGTTACAATTATTGATGACACCTTTATAGGTATGGCTATTTAGTGGGTGTGGTTGGGGTGTGGCCTTATGTCCCTAAAAGTAAATTTGGCACCCATGACCTGGTGTCCATAGCCCTGGATTAACATTGACTATGGCAGCTTATTATTCATTGTTTGTGATATAGTCATAATAGATAAAACAATAAACTTCACATGGACTACATAAACAGTGAAAGTATTCAGGAGGAGATTGATATAGGTGTTAAAACAGAGCCCTAATCTTTCTTGAAGGGGCCATCCCACAAGATTATCCAGATACAACAAGTTAGCCATCAGAGTGACTGATTCAGTGTGGAAAGCTCACTACCAGAAAGCTTTCCATCAAATGAGATAGCTTGATACTAACCAATAGGATTGCTACTTATATATACAAGGAACCATCAAATGGAGCTGACTGTATATAAACCTGCAAAAAAGATATGCTGGTCTATAAACTTAGGCAATGTAGCTAGCTACTATGCAGTGGTAGAAAGAGCAGTGACATAATAATAATATTCATAGTATAGAGATGAAATGAAATTGGCTTACAATTGCTGCATCTTGGTAGCTAGTAGCACTTACCACTCACGAATATTCCCTAGAGAATTTGCTAGCTACTAGCTATAAACTTACCACTTTCACCAGTGACGTTATATCGAACAAGAATTATCAAAACACTGACCAAGGACTGCGTCCAGGCCATGAAGAACATGATAGTCATAGCTACTGCGCGCACGGGTGTCAATTGCGCAGTGGACACGTACCTAGAGTATCCCTTTGAGTACAATTTTTTTTTTTTTTTTTTTTTTTTGGCATTGGTCGTCACTAGGCAATGCGCAGTGTAGCTAGGTAGCGCGCGCCCCCGAGCCAAAAGGTTTGTGTGCATGCGCAAGGTCGGTGGATGGCGGCAGAGATCAAGGCTGAATGGATGAGCTCCTTGGAGACTCTTGCTGCCCTGATTATGGCCTCTCTCACACCGACGATGCTGTACGGCACTGTCCCATGCACTATGCCACTCTCCTTTTCTTTTCATTTTTTTAAAGTCCATATAAAGCAAACATCAAAGAAACATCAAAGGCAGCTCCTCCCTATGGTCAAACATCTGAGAACTGATGGACCACAACCTATTGTTCTGACTTCCGATGCCGACAGTCAAAGGTTGGCGGGAGGAGGACGTCCTGGTGCCGAGGGGTCGAGTAACAGACGGTTAAAAAGTGTGTAAAATTACACTCTTTTGGGAGCGAAAGGGTTAGTCTAGTCACTGCAAGGTCAAGAGTTCACTGCTGAATGAAATTGACCCATATCTCTACACAAATCCCAGACCACATCTTCATTTCTTGCACCATTACAGACAATGCTACAAGCTTCAGACCACACACCCTTATGTGACATCACAACGCACCTTATACCCTCATGTGACATCACAACACACCCTATGTGAGACCATAAATAACAGGTCAAACTTTGATGTAACATTGTTTTAGCCAACTAAAACTAACATATTTAGTACTAGGTATTATTATTTTAGTCACAAACTATATAAAACTGTAGGAAAATTTCATTGAGGCTACACACACCTCCTTGAGGTCTTTCTTCCTGAGAGAGGGGTGCAAGTCCTTTGCAGAAGAACATACCTGGCAAGAAGTGAGTGGTGTCATCTGTTAGACACCCTGTACTCATCCTCAAGTAGCTCCAAGAAATGTGCAATCAGCTTTAGCCAGCTACATACACAGCTGCCCAGGGATCACCACGAGGAGGCGCTGATTGCATGTAGTACTGATCCCCCCCCCCCCACACACACACACACTTTCATCACTATTTCATCACTATTTCATCATCAATATTAATTAAACAAAAACAACAACAACAAACAAAGAAACAAAAATGAATAGAGAAAGTTTAATAGTCTATTGTTGGTGTCCTTCCATGTGGAATTCAGCAAAGCAGGTGGTCTTGCACAGCCGAACACCACAGAAGGAACAGCCAAAGGTGGTGTGCTTCTTCTTCTTCTTCTGGAGGCACTGCATGCACCTACCCCTGGGCATTTGCATCTGTGAAAGATGCACCAATTGGCAGCCACCCACACCCCTAACATCAATGCCAAAGCTAGACCTAGTATTACCTCTTGTTGGACTTAATAGAAGGCAGACTAACCCCAGCCTAAATTTCAAAAGATCCTTAGGTTGAATCCCCTGCCACTTACAGTCATGCATGTAAAGGATATGGGCATTGTTGACCGCATAGTCGAAAAACTGAAAGAAAGGCCTGATCCAATAACGCTTTGACTTCTTATTGAAGCCATAATTTCTCCTAACTTGACTGAGTCGGTCAACAGCACCCATAAACTTGTTGTAAGCGGGCAAAAGGGGAGGAACTGATTGATACCTAATGACCCCATCAGGGTGGACCCTAGCGCTAGCCACTTTGCCTTCCATCTCTTCTGGGAAGGCATTTGTGACAAAGGACACCAGGTTCCGGTCATGGAAAACATAGTAGCAAATGTTACCAACCCTTTCCATGACATAACTCCCCCTGGCTGGCCTGGTGTCCTTTAAGTTATTAGGAAACCCAGCTGCCCTCTGTTGAATGGTCCCCGCTACGTAGATTTCTTCTTTATAAAGCTCACTAACAAGAGGCCCACTGGTAAAAAAATTATCTAGGTAAAGAACATGGTTCAAACCAGAGAAAGGGCTCACAAGTTCCATAACCACTCTCTTGACCATTCCCTTCTCTGGTACCTGCTTTCCTGTGGATGGATCCGTGGGCTTACCCTCATACACCTGAAATGTACAGAGGTACCCACAACAGGAGCAGCAGCAGCACCAGATCTTAAATCCCATCTTAATCGGCTTTTCGGGCATGCGGACCTTTCCCTTGATGTGACCCTTATACTTCACCATTGCCTCATCTACACACATCTCCTGTCCGGGGTTATAATGAAGAAAGAAGCTTTCATTGAGGACATCTAAAACGGGTTTGAATTTACGACTAAGGCCCTCACTAGGGGACAACCTACTGTTGTCCACAACATGCATATTGGTCCAAATTTCCCAAAATCGGTTCCTACACATGTACCTTTTCAAGGCAGGTATGCCAAGCAAACCGTCCCTGCTCCAATAATTGCTAATCCTAGGTAACCTATGAATACCCATCAAAATATTAATACCCATAAAAGTCCACATTTCTTCCCTATCCACATCAGCCCAGTTACCCTTCTTCCTAAGCCTGGAATACCTGTTGGTCTCAGCCACAATTAAGTCACATAGTGACTGAGGCCACAGCATATAAAGGTACTCGTCCCAGTCTGTACATTGGGGATCTTTGGGCTCAGTGGGTCCCTCAATGCCAAGGTATGGTGGGTATTTCCCAGAGTTGAGGGAAAGCCTTAATGCCCGCTCACTTTTGAGCCTAAGAACTTTAGGGGTAGGTGCCAGCACTACCTCTTTCTCTTCCTCTTCCTCCTCCTCTTCACTGTCATCCACACCTACGATACATAGAACACAAAGCGATAATGAAGAGACAATTATTATAGGAAGTGGAAATGGAGCAAAATGGGTTCAAGAGGGATTCTCCCACACCCCTTTCTAGGGTCTAAAGGCCAGCTAGAAGCACCCTGATTCCACGCCAAACTGGTCACCAACACACCCCTTTTGCAGGATCACAAGGGGGTTCCCCCCTCCTTCTTAGAGGTTGTCTACAGGCTAGGCACGCCTCCTGGTTGCACAAACAAACCCCACCCACCTTCTTAATTCATTCCCTGGATCACATGAGACTCACAAACCCCCTCCCACCTTCTTCCTGGATCACATGGGACTTCACAAACCCCTCCCACCTTCTTAATGAACACCCTGGATCACATGGGACTTCGCAAACCCCTCCCACTTTCTTAATTCATTCCCCGGATCACATGGGACTTTTAAAAATCCCTCCCACCTTCTTAATGAACACCCTGGATCACATGGGACTTCACAAACCCCCTACCACCTTCTTAATGAACACCCTGGATCACATGGGACTTCACAAACCCCTCCCACCTACTTAATGAATACCCTGGATCACATGGGACTCGCAACCCCCACCCACCTTCTTAATGAATACCCTGGATCACATGGGACTTCACAAACCCCCTCCCACCTTCTTAATGAACACCCTGGATCACATGGGACTTCACAAATCACCACCCACCTTCTTAATGAACACCCTGGATCACATGGGACTTCACAAACCACCACCCACCTTCTTAATTCATTCCCTGGATCACATGGGACTCGCAAACCCCTCCCACCTTCTTAATGAACACCCTGGATCACATGGGACTTCACAAACCCCCTCCCACCTTCTTAATGAACACCCTGGATCACATGGGACTTCACAAACCCACTCCCACCTTCTTAATTCATTCCCTGGATCACATGGGACTTTAAAAACCCCACCCAACTTCTTAATTCATTCCCTGGATCACATGGGACTTCACAAACCCACCTACCTCCTTAATGACCTGGATCTCATTGGACTTACAGCTGCTATCCATGTCGCTGTCCACTTCTTCCCATCCACCATCTTCGAAGCTGGGCGTTTCCTGCGAACTCACCAGTTCTCCAGAAGCCCAGTCCATGTTGCTCGGTCCTTCCAAGGGGTCCATCACTCTTGAAAGATCGTTGCCGGCTTGTAACTTGTAACTTGTAACTTGCTTGCTTGCTTGATAGTCTGAGACTAACCCTTTGAGTACATTTTTTTTTTTTTTTTTTTGGCATTGGTCGTCACTAGGAGCAGAGTTGGAGACGCACGTTAATTGGAGGTGTTGCGATACGTTGTGAGGGGGAGATGCATGCGCATCAATTGACCTTTCGGACCGGGCCAGCAGTTGCTAGCTCTAGCAGCTATTTATAGTGTTCGTAACTAGGACTATGATTCCATGGCCTGGACACAATCCCTAGTCAGTGTTTTGATGATTCTTGGTCAATATTATGCCGGCGTCACTGGTGAAAATGGTAGTCACAGTGTCTATACCTAGCTAGCTGTATTGCATAGCTAACTACTATTCTTTAATGCTGTAGCTACCAGTGTACCAATTAATTTTGTACTCACATGCTACAATAATTATTCATTAGTTGTTAAAATCTTCCAAAGCCTGAAAGAGAATAGCAATTAGCTAGGACCACAGTTGAGATGAGCAAGATAACTATTCTTGGCATTTTATCCATGGCTGTGATTCCATCTAGAAGAACAGCTAATAAAAACATGTAGAATGAGAATAACTCCCTTCAGGTTGGAGGGAGGGAGCACCTGCACTTCCTCCTACTAGTAGAAACTCATGCAATTTACTGGAGGTGATAAAACTAACTATTAACAGCAACTGATTGCAACCCAATTTTGCCCATAAATATAAAATTCATCTCCCAATACTGTCATGTGATTACCTGTGTTTTCATGAAAACAACAGAATTCACAGAGGAGCCTGGTCCTGGTCCGCTGATAGCTCCTCTTGGGACACAAGTTCGACTTGATTGCTCCATTACTGAAATGTACATTATTGCATGGCAATATAGTCATCCTAGTATCCAAAGTTCAATCACATCAGATGTACCAGGAGGAGAGCAAGCCTTTAGAAACAGGAATATTACAATTGAAAATCCATCCGACACAACCTCCCATCTTATTATCAATGGAACAGAGAAAAACAACCAAAGCATTCTTTCTTGTCAAGCTGTTACAATAAATGATGCATTTAATAGACATCCAAGTAGAGATGTTGAAGTAATATTTTATGGTAGGTATATGTAAGTTATACATATAGTGGAAAATTCTGGATCTGAACTCTCTTCCATTGCAGGTCCTCCCTCAACTCCAACTAACCTAACAACCACTGAGAGAGGAATAGGATCTGTAAGGATATCCTGGGATCATGAGACCATATATAACGTGACAGTGAACTTCACACTGAATGTCACTAACCTCAACAACTCTAACATTGTGTCCACTATAGTGTCAAGAATACAGCAACAATACTACATACTGACTGTGGAGAATCCCTCACCTTTTGATATCTACAGCTTCCAAGTGACAGCAGTGAATGATGCTGGAGCCAGTGAACCCAGTGAGATAATCACCAGGAACCTCCCCTCACTACCTGACCTATCTCCTGTGGAGGACTCACTCCATCATTCTCTTGTAAAGGGTGCAGTATTAGGAGTGATGCTGAGTGTCATGTTCAATGTAAGCATCATTGGCCAAGGTAGTGTGTGTAGCTAAATGTCAGATTAATCTTGCTCAGGTGACTACACTGTGTCCAGAGATAGAGTTATCAGTGATGAATTATACTCTAATCTTGGAGGATTCTGAAGGGAATAGGATGGAATCATCATCAGTTACTGTTAATAATAAGATAGTGACTATAGAAATATTATTAATGGAGAACTCACTCTATTCCTATTACATCCGGGCTACTAATGAATTTGGAAGTACTAATACATCTACTGCAGTAGATATTAGTAAGTATGTGTACTAGCCATGTAACATTGTAGATGGAAATTTTACATGTTATAGTTACCACTGATGTCCAGAATGTAACTTTGAGTAGAAGAGAGGGAACCATCTACTCCATCCAGTGTAGCTACATTAACAATAGCAATGCTCAAGGGTGTGTCTATGTCCTTGTGAGTATGGTAGTTGGGAACATCACTGGTACCATAGAGAGGACAAGCTCTGGAGGAGATCTGGTGACTATATCTAATATTGGATGCTATAAGGAAGTGCTTGCCTATGACTGGGAGGATGACAACACCACTGGTACCCTTCCTATCAGAGAGAATTTCAGCTCTAATGAAACGTGTCTTAATACAGGTAGCTAATGATTCTACATGCTCCATTTTTTGTGATTAATTATAGTAATACAACACTTTAGATCTCCCCTCTACTAACACTCCATCAGAACAGTCTACTACCGGACAGTCCACTACCGGACAGTCCACTCCATCAGGACAGTCTACTAACACTCCATCAGGACAGTCCACTAACACTCCATCAGGACAGTTCACTAACACTCAGTCAGGACAATCCACTAATACTCAGTCAGGACAGTCCACTAACACTCCCTCTGGACAGTCCACTAACACTCCCTCTGGACAGTCCACTAACACTCCCTCTGGACAGTCCACTAACACTCCCTCTGGACAGTCCACTAACACTCCCTCTGGACAGTCCACTAACACTCCCTCTGGACAGTCTTCTAACACTCCCTCTACTGACACTCCATCAGCACAGTCTACTGACACTCCATCAGGACAGTCTACTAGCATTCCATCAGGACAGTCTACTGGTTTAATTGTGGCATTGGTTATTATTCTGGCAGTTGTGGAATAAAACAAATAATGACATTGTCATTAATAATTATTATGTGTGCTGTAGCTAGTCATACATCATATCTGAATTGTGGGCTATCAATGTGTGCACCTTTCACTCATATGATGCCTATGAATAACTGTTGTTATTATTACTGATGTGCACACATGAAAGGTACTACCATACACTGGATATAACAAATGAACCAAATCAACTAATATTATTGTGTAAACATGACACTGTAACTACTAAGTTCAGTTGTAAATTCAAGTTTCACCTGTTCAGTTTTATTTCTTGATAATTATATACAAACTTTATATTTTCCAAGACTGCTAATAATTATAATCATGCTAGAGTGAAGCACCTAGCTATCTAAAACAACTAAAGGGCTATTCTTAAGTGTGGTTATGTACATACCTTGTTGTAATACACTGAAGTTAACTATTAATGGTGCCTTTCAGCGAGCTTGCTGATGATGGTAGCACAGAGACCTGCTTTAGCAATTACTTCATTCTTTTTACATTCTGACAACTTTTATCAGATAAGTATGAATAGCCACGAGAGTCGCTCCTTGAGGAGATGTCTCCCAGGTGCAGTCACTGTATAGTCAGGAGAGTGGCCTTTCTTGTGTTGGAATGAGTATTATAATTAAACCAGTCCACACAACAATAGTTTGTTCATCAGATGATCCATATGGAGGTTGATCCATCGTTACTAAATCCCTAAGGCATTGAATGTGGATGTATGCTATCTCTTATTGCAGCATTAGAAACAAGGGTACATGAAAAGAAGGTCTTAATATTTAGCTAATTAATAATTTGGTTGATCACAAGTAAAAATATATATTTAGTAACTAGCTTATTTTTTACTAAACATTAACTTGAAATGAACGCAAAAATTTTCTAATTGGACCCCCATACTATGGAATTGGTGGAGTACATATTATGTTATGAGAAATTTTTGTTGTTAAGAAATTTTTCTGGAGTTTCTATAACAACAAAAGTTTATCACAAAGATTATTAGCTAGACCCAAAAATTTGCATAGTGTTGCATGTTGCATGTTCTGGTACTTTGGTGTAACAGGATACATGCTAGCCACCACCTGTCACAATGTCTCACATTCCCTCTAGTAGTAACAACTAAAGCTATGAGTATTTATCATTGCATGTGGACTAGCTCCAGTGCCCTCTTGGTGCTCGAATCTATAGACATCTGCTGTTCTTGGTGGAAGAAGGAAGGAGCTGAGAGGTAAGGTGTAGTAGCTCACTGGGTGTACCTGATGAACCTCAGCAATGCGTCAGCAGCTACATGGTTCAGGACATTACAAAATAGGACTTAATTAATGCTAGCTAGCTACAACAGCTAGTTAAGTACCGTTAGCTATATCTTACCTCTATCTTGGAAAAGACTCCTATAAAGTTTGAGTGGACTGAATTTTCACTGCATAATAATAATAGTAATAATAATAGTAATAATAATAATAGTAATAATAATAATAGTAATAATAATAATAATAATAATAATAATAATAATAATAATAATAATAATAATAATAATAATAATAATAATAATAATAATAATAATAATAATAATAATAATAATAATAATAATAATAATAATAATAATAATAATAATAATAATAATAATAATAATAATAATAATAATAATAATAATAAGCAGCAGCATAAAAATTAATTACCTTTAATTCTGATACATTAATTCAAACTTGCCTTGCCTACTAAGTTTGCTCCACCCCCAGATTAGTATACCATGAATGAGGAATCCATTCTTTCAAGAGAGAAGACTTTATCAAGCCCGTCACAGTCACATGATTATGGTGGGCGGGAAGTAATATTCATCTCTCACATATAGCTCCCACTACTCTATCTGGCCTGAAATGAGGAATTTTCTGTATAGAATGGAACCTAACCTCCGAAGACACCTTGCATACAGTGGAATTAACCCCTTCCAATGAGGATACTGTACAGTGGCACCCATCTATTACCACCCCCCCCCCCCCCCCCAAAGTCTCTTATCCCTTTAGGACACCACTGTATACAGAAGTCATCAATGACTTTCCTAAAATGTAGGGTTATTGCCAGCACTGCATAATATGGACCTGTATATTCTAACTTCAAAACACTTCTGTATCATTATTACATGCATTACCTCAGGTGGCCATATTATTTCCAAATCATCATCTGTCTCAGAAGAGGCCACCTGAAATGGAGAACATCTTTTTCCATAAGTTGATATTTTTGTCCCTTCCTGCAAACAAAAAAAGAATTTAGCTAGTTCTAACCCTTAACTACACTGCAGTGACCCACACACTAAAAGCAAAAAAATTGGAAGAAGAATTTAGCCCTAACCTTTTGACAGCTACACTGCAGTAACCCACACACACTAAAAGGGGAGAAAAGAAAAAGAAGAAGGAAGCAAAAAACAACTGCTGGAAGTTGGAATGCTTCACGAATTTGCTTGTCATTCTTGCGCAGGGGTCATGCTAATCTTCTCTGTATCATTCCAATTTTTGTATGTGCAGGGCCGAAACCAGTGTGCACACACTCACCCTCCCTATGAAACTGGATATTTTTGTAGGTTGCATTGTTGTTTCATGGTTAACTGAGCTCTCAAAGTATCCACCAACCTGTGTACAAAGTCTTCATTGAAACTGAGATAAGAAAACCAATAGGTATGTACGTAAATATTTGAGTATATGAGTGCATGTTAGTCTGTGAGCTAACCCCTCTGCAAGAGAGGGAAGGATCTGGAGATTTACATTGAGATGGAATTTATAGTTAAGTAAAAGATGCTGTCTGGTCAGCTCTTCCCCTAGTTTGGGGACATCTCTGTCAATGGCTGGCTTCTTCTTGTGTTGTGTATTTGGTGGTAGTAATCTACGCTATCTTCAGAGATGTGCGTACACTGAGTTCTACCACTGAAGTCATAAAATATCATCATGTCATGTTGAGAGGAGCCATATGACAGGAATGTGAGTGTTGGTGTATTCTATTGGCCTACCAAAATTCTGGTAGACATACACAAAAATTGCATGGAGATCCTTCCCTTTTTGGCAAAGAGGTTGCCTCCCCCCCTCCCTCACAGACTAAGTACATGACACAATATTTGCTCATCGTACACCTATTATGACAAGAAAATGTAAACAGTGTGATGGATGCAAGGCAGAGGACTGTGGGACATGCAAAATGGGTTTGGATAAATACGGAGGAGACGGAACAGTGCTTTGTAAAAAGGAAGTGCATTTAGATGACAAAGCCATCATCACTCAACAAGAAGTATGTTTAACTAGCTACATGTGTATAATGATCAGTCTAAGTATATTCAAGAACATGTCAGCTGTAAGCTATATTCTGCTGCTGCTATTCTTTTATTATCAGAAATTGCATTTTTAATCTCCATTAAGGTGATTTATCTTTTGGTAAGTAACTAGTACTCTAGTAGGAAAGAAAGTCACTGCTCTAATGCTGAATCACAAATCTATTCAGTGAACATATCATAACACACTCTCCTGGTAATGCAAATAATTATAATACTATTGCTATCAGGCAACCATATTATTGTGGTACATGCAAGCATTACCACATTCTTAATGGTAAAAAACAATTACCTATAACATACACTGCAATAATAGCAGGCCAAGAGCCTCTATGTAATTAAGTTTCAGCTATATACTTTGACTAATTAGCAATGTTGCTTTTGTTATTTTGTGTAGATCTCTTCAAATTCACTCATTAATTTTGGTAAATACAGTCATCATTTTCCTTGCACTGTACTCTTTTGTAGACATTTTATCAAGTTACACACCTTACCAAGAAGTAATACATACCTTACCAAGTCTACACCTTACCAAGTATCTATAATTTGTGCAGGAGATCAATGTACAGTTGCAACTCTTCATGTTTAAGCAATGAATTATTAGCTAATATCACTACAGTAAAACCTTTCTATGCAGACTGTCTCAAGAGCAGACAAATTTCCTACAGTGGACAAACAAAATGGAACTGCAATACAAGCTTACTTCCAAAAGCAGACAACTCTTTCCTTCTATTTATTAATATGGACAATTGCAATTGAATAAAAATTTATTAGGCAAATGAAAAATAGGTCACAGTATGCCTTAGTACCATACAATCAAGGAATTTCCAGTCCATAGCCAGCTCCTCTATTGATCTCGGTGCCAGTAACTTCAGCAAATCCTTTTCCTCTCAAGAACACTTCTACTATAGGAGAAAAATGCTAGGGAATAGCTATGGCCTACACAACCTATCCTTTGAAGACTGCAACTGCATGAATGTCTTTGGTGTTGTTAGACTCCCATTCCAATATCAAGATTTCGATCCCAGATAGCCATATTGTCATGATAACCTCTAACAAACGACTTTATCCCTAGGTTTGTTTCCTGCTGGTTGACTGCTTAACACCTCGTCTAAGCCTAAACTATATATAAGGCATATTCTAGAAGATATCTCTTAAACCCCACCCCCTTCTTAGCATTACATGTTGGTTGAAGTCAGATTTTTTCTTGAGAGCAATAGTTGTTTGAAGAGGCTACTTCTGTGAGTCCAGTAATTGATAGAGTGACCCGTGCTCATAATGTGTGTTACTAAACTGCTGGATTATTCATCCCCAACCTCTGCATTGAGTTAAACTCTATACAGCTTATGACACATTTATACACATAGCAATACAGCTAGTATAAACTTCCTTGTTTGACTTCATTTTCATTATCTAGCTCCTATAATAACAATTAAATACTGCATCTCAACCTCTCTCCAAAGGACAACAGCCCAGGTTCCAATTTGTCTTCTCTTCAGAGTTATCACTGTATATGTATTAATTAAAATGGTAGAATCTTCTCAAGATATGTGGTGACATGAATTTTATTGAAGTAACATACTTGCAGTAGGTGGTATATACTGTTACTGTCCCTGTTGCCAGTAAGTGAGTCAAAGCAACCTGTTGTCATTTGCTCAGTTGATGATTGTAACTAGCTAGTGGTGAATTAGGGGATGGGCAATCCCTGTGTTCTCTTCTTTCTTCACCATAAACTATAATTATTGTATGTTGAGTACCCCTCATAAACAAATTCCTGGCTATACCCAGCATAGGTTGGTGGAGGAAGATGATTTTGAGTATGAGGGCAGGTCAACTAGATTATGGTCAAGAGTGTCACACTCTCTGATAATCATACTCAGTGCCATGTTTAATTAATGTGAATTAACATTAATTTTGTCTAAGAGAGTTAGTTTGATGATATAAAGGCTATACTCCTTTTACATGAGTTCAGCCTCACTTACCTCCTCATTCTGGTAAGCTAGCTAGCATATATCCTCTCATTATGAAGCTCACGCACAGGAGGGCATTAGCACATTCCAGTAAATACTACTACTGTATGTATACTACTAGCTAACCAGTATTATTATTATACTGCATGCAGCTGCCGGTAAGTGACGGTAGCTATGACTATGTATCCACTCCTATTCATGGCCTGGACGCAGTCCCTGATCAGTGTTTTGATAATTCTTGATCGATATAACGTCACTGGGGGAAATGGTAAGTTCACTTTTCGTTTTAGCTAGTAGCTAGCTAGCATTATATTCTCTAGGGAATAGTGATATCTAGCTAGCTATACCTAGCTACTACTACCAGGATACAACAATTGTAAGCCAATTTCATTTCATCTCTATACTAGCTATCTATGAATATTATGTCACTAACTGTAAAAGTGGTAAGATGACTGACTTCCTCTGGATATACCTGCCATAGTACATTACCTAAGTTTATAGACCAACATATCATATTTGCAGGTTTAAATACAGCTGACTCTGTTTGGTGGTTTCTTGTTCTATAACTAACAATCCTACCAGTTAGTATCAAGCTGTATCATGTGATGGAATGCTTTCTGGCAGTGTGCTTCCCACTAAATCAGTCACTCTGATAGCTAACTACTGTAGCTGGATAGTCTTGTGGGACAGCCCCTTCAAGAAAGATTAGGGCTCTGTTTTGACACCTATATCAATCCTCTCCTGAATACTTTCACTGTTTATGTAGTCCATGTGAAGTTTATTGTTTTATCTATTATGACTATATCACAAACAATGAATAATAAGCTGCCATAGTCAATGTTAATCCAGGGCTATGGACACCAGGTCATAGGTACCAAATTTGCTTTAGGGACATCAGGCCACACCCCAACCACATCTACTAACCATATACCTATAAAGATTGTGTCATCAACCAATAGCTAATTATACTATAGACTAGTTAGGTTTGACAGCTTTTTTTGGAGGTAGTTTTCTTGCACTCTGTGAGCAATCCCTCAGTAAAGATTGACTTATAATAGCAGCACTGTAAGCAGCTAAACTTCATTGTCTGCACTCTAAATGATTTTTCAGCCTTTGAACCACAATGTGCTCTGGCCTATTGGGGACGAATGAGTACCCTTTGACAAAGCTCCCAAATAGGGGACCATCCCCGAAGTTTGGGGGGAGTTGGCACCTATGCAGAGATTAGGTGGTAAATGAATTCCTGTAGAACAAACAAGATTGATAGTGAATTCTCTGCCAAATTATTTTTTGGTAGTTGCCTAGCTCACTCAGCAATTCAGCATTAGGGGAGAAGTGGGGGGGGGGGGAACACCTGCACTTACTTGGTTACACTATTCATATCCCAAGGACATAGCTGCCAAGGTGATAGAAAGACAAAGCTTGAGATAGCTATAGCTATATAGCTAGCTACATGTGCATTATGATCACACACTCCATTTACTATTAGCTATAGCTAAACTCTCATTGCAAATGTTATTTCAGTTGTTATTCAATATTGGTGTTATAGCCACTTCTTTGTGTGAGTTTTATTGCATTCCCATGTAACTGCATGATTTGTTAGAACTTTGCTTGAGGTTTGTAAGTATGTGTGCAGGTTGTCCACTGCATGCTAGCTTGATACTAAATACTGGTTCTAAACTTGAAGTCTTATTTTTTCGAACCATGGAGAAGACATACGTATGCCCTTCTTCTGTGGTATGCTTAGTATTATAGCTATACATTGTAACAATAAATAAAACCTTGTCATGCAGTATAGCTACTGTAGTTAATTTATATAGCTAGCTACCTTAGTTAACAGGATTGAATAGGCAGGAGGAAGCAATAATATGCTTGAGAACAAGACCATTAGGCTTGAGAGCTTGAGATTGAGGTCAAATGCTTGAGAATCAAGCCCATAGCTTGAGACTTGGTAGGTATGCAATGATCTTGTAATAGCTATGATCATGTGTGTCTATCCATCTGATCTTGAAAAAAATTATGTCAGTGTCCTCTTACTTTATACTTACAGTGTCATCATTCACAGAAGTGCCTGGTCCTGGACCTCTGAGAGCTCTTATTGGGACACAAGTTCTACTTATCTGTTCCGTCACAGAATCATACAGGATAGTATGGAGATACCTTCCACCAGGTGTAACAAATGCAGAAGTTGTAGTGGATGTTGATGAAATCCTCAGGACCAGGGGTATTATGGTAGAAAACCCCTCAAACACAACTTCTCATCTTATTGTAAATGGAACAGAGGGAAATAGCCAAAGTTCATTTACTTGTTTAGCTATTAAAAAAGATGATCCAGTCAAAAGAAGTTCAAGTGGACGTGTTGAAGTAGTATTTTATGGTATGAATAATATTATAACATAGGTATTGGATGGACTCCATTTTATTGCAGGTCCTCCTTCAACTCCCATTAACCTAACAACCACTGAGAGAGGAATGGGATCTGTATGGATATCCTGGGACTATGAGACCAGATATGAAGTGACAGTGAACTTCACACTGAACGTCACTAACCTCAACAACTCTAACATTGGATCCACTATAGTGTCAAGAATACAGCAACAATACTACATATTGACTGTGGAGGATCCCTCACCTTGTAATGTCTACAGCTTCCAAGTGACAGCAGTGAATGATGCTGGGGCCAGTGAACCCAGTGAGATAATCACCAGGAACCTCCCCTCATTACCTGACATATCTTCTCTGGAGAACTCACTCCACCATTCTCTTGTGAAAAGTGCAGAAGGAGTCATGCTGAGTGTCATGTTCAATGTAAGCATCATTGGCAAAGGTAGTGTGTGTGGCTAAATGTCAGATTAATCTTGTTCAGGTGACTACACTGTGTCCAGAGATGGAGTTACCAGTGATGAATTATACTCTAATCTTGGAGGATTCTGAAGGGAATAGGATGGAATCATCATCAGTTACTGTTAATAATAAGATAGTGACTATAGAGATATTATTGATGGAGAACTCACTCTATTCCTATTACATCCGGGCTACTAATGAGTTTGGAAGTAACACATCTACTGCAGTAGATATTAGTAAGTATAGTCAATGTGTGTACATTATTATGGTTGGAAGTTCTCTTGTATTGAATATAGCCACCACTGATGTGGAGATGGTGACTGTGTGTAGAAGAGAGGAAACCATCTACTCCATCCAGTGTAGCTACATTAACGGTAGCAATACTCAAGGGTGTATCTATGTCCTTGTGGGTATGGTAATGGGAAACATCACTGGTACTATAAGGAGGACAAGCTCTGAAGGAGATGTGGTGACTATATCTAATATTGGATATTATAAGGAAGTGCTGGTCTATGACTGGGAGAGTGACAACACCATTGGTATCCTTCCAATCAGAGGGAACATCAGCTTCAATGAAACTTGTCCTGTTACAGGTAAATAATTATTATATTTTCTGTATGTTATTCATTTATCTATTTCTATAGAACCTCTATCTAGTGTTGCATCAACTTCCAGTGTTAATTTACTATTCATTGTCTTGGCCATTATTCTTCTAATAATAGTTCTGGTGTGTATAATGGTTGGAGTGTTATGCCTCTATAAGAAAGGTACATTAAAAAACTGATTAATTTGCTATGTTATTACTTAGCAGGAAATGTTAGTTTGGGAGGTGAGTTCTTTAACCCTGTAGTGTCTGTGATACCGTCAGTAGGTGAATTACTATGGGCTGATAGTTTGACTTGTATCAACTTAGTATGTTGCTACTTAACTCACTTTTATAATGTTTACCTTATCTCCTTCACAAATTAATTCTTTTTTTTTTCCTGCTTTGGTATCAGGTTACTGTGTGAAGTGGAGGGAACACTGTATTGTATCTGCTGAGAAAGTAACTCCAGTTACAATTTGTGAGATGGAATTAAATCAGGTACTATAGCAACAGTGTTAAAGGTTAACAGTCTTCATAATGAACAATCTCCATGTACGCACTTCAAGACACATGATCAGTTGTATAACTTTTATGCTCTTATGTCAAAGGAGAAATGTAAATTGTTGTGTAATGATCCCAGATAATTGAGAGACCAAAACTAGAGCCTAGTCTACTAGAAACCATCAATTATACAATACAGTACAATAGTTCCTCTTTTGAGAGACACCTCCCTATAAGAAAGACCACGATTTGGAAACTTACCTCTAGTCAAAGACCTCCTCCTTTGTGGAACCAGAGACCACCAAAATCACAACCAATATACATACTATACCACTTGACATGCTAAGTTCAGGAGGAACAAATGATAACTTTAAAAGCAAAAAATGAGTATCTAGTGTTAAGATGTCTTTCCATGTAGCTACAGGTATGTGTATTATAAAAAAAAATTATATACCACACATACATACATGGCCCCACCCAATACCCCACCCACCTCTAGTGGGAGACCACCTTTTTGAGAGACCACTCTCTGTTTGATTTGATGGTAGTCTCTCAAAAGAAGGACTTACATACTCCCAACCCGTTATACATGTACATACAACATTTATTACTATTATTGTTACATGTATATTACTACAGAATGAAAGTAACAGTAAGAACACAGACCAGTTGCACACAGCTGTAAGTTGATTTCTTGAAATAATTATCAGTGCTATAAATTATGTAGCAGCTTCAGGAGGAAAAAAATGGAAATGTAGAAGATGGTGTGAATGTACTGTACAGTACATTATCAGCTAACACTACCAACAAGGGGGCAGGTGATAGTAGCTTGAAGGAGGTACCAGGAATGTACTCTCAGATAAATTCTGTAAATAATGAAATAGTTTTACCTGACCTTAATCTATTTAGAAACCAATAGTGTAGTCTATGTGTGGTGATTACAAGTGCAATCTAGTCGTATCTATACCCACTGAACCTACATATCTATCTAACTACAAGCTGTTTTGTGTTAGTGCATTTGGAAATTATATTATATGCAGCTTGTCTGACCACAGGGTCCTGTGTATCAAGTTCTAGAAAACATTCCACTACCTTCCAATAAAATCTCTGGCAGTACTAAGGATCCAACTGCTACTCCGCAAGACACATCTACAGTCATATATAGTGTCCCAGAAAAGTCAGCTCCTATCCTAGAGAAGCCAGTTGCTGCTTCCCTGGAAGAGCCAGCCCACATATATCATGTCCCAGACAAGCCAAATCCTATCCAGGAAGAGTCATCAGTACCCTCAAATAGAATCTCTGGGGCTCCACCTATTCCTCCATTTTGTCTGCAAGACCTAATTCATGTGCCAGAAAAACCAGTGGTACCCTCCGATAGAATCTCTACAGATGCTGGGGCTCCACCCATTCCTCCATTTTGTGTGGGTAATGAGTCAGCAACAGAGATATCATCTCTAGGAACTTTACTATGAGCCAAAATGAGACATTCACAGTTAACATTTACATGCTGGTATTGATAGTAAGTCTATCTTCTCTATCATCATAATTCCACTCATATCACTGTCAATATAGCTAATTCCAAATTTTGCATGTAGAGTTTGTGGGTGATGTGTCATTTTAGTGGTCAGTGGTCAGGTGTATAGTAGCTATACAGTGGAACCTCTATTCCAGACACAGTGTCCTGATTAGAGAAGTCGCTTCATGTTAGGACCCTGAAATTATGCACAATTTTTTTATTAGAGTGTCTTCATTTAAATAGAGGTTCCACTGTAGTATAATAAACTACTGGCCCTCTCATTTAGTTTGACAATATATCATTGTGAACTTATTTAGTATCCAGACTTAAACTGTTATAGCCAATACACAGTCTACAATGATTGTAGTAGCTTCTGGAGGTAGTTTATCCGGCATAGACAGCTAGCTTTTCACTGTAATGGTTTGTGTAAGTTAGTGATGATATAACTAAACACAAGTTTACATATGAGTTAGTATGGTTAGGAAAAATGTGTATTCAGCAGTATTAGCCATAAACACTACTTCATAGGCAAACATTACATATTTTAACCTTATAGCATGCAATTAGCCAGTGGTTCAGAGATCTGATTTCACTGTAAGTAGGCCTGAACTTTTAAAAGACTTTTTGGAATGCCCATGAGGATTATTAGTCTAACAATTGGTTGGAGTTACATGTGATCAGTGACTTAGTAGTAGCTAATATTTGTAAGCAGTATAATTAATTATATAATTATAGCTAACAGATAATTACGTATAATTAAGTTCTGAATCCAAACTCTTATCAGCATCAACACTGTGTCTGCATGTCCTCTCAACCTCTTGCCAGCATCATTATTGGTTCCATGGATTTGTGGGGAGAAGTCATAACTATCCCCATTGGGATACCAAAGATAGGACAACAACAAAGCAATGATAGTAACAGCAAAAATAGTAAATCTTTAATGAAACTTAGTGCAACACACAAATTAGGTATACCAACATTGTATATACACAATAACACAGCACAAATAGCAATTAGAATGTAAACACACTAGCTACCAGCCAGTAAAATAGCTAATTAGCTGGATCTTGTAGTATATTATAGAAACTGTCATAGCCAGATGTCCCTACTCTCTTGTTTGGAACAACTATCATAGCTGTTTCTACTGTAATACATGGACATCTTTCACTGCTGTTCCTACTGGCTATACATCATATATAGCTAACAGTATAAAAAGTATTGAACATATCTGATCCTGGAACATATCAACAGCTATGACAGTTGTATAATGACAAGTAGAATATCTGTAACAGTTGCTCTATACACAACAAAATAACAAATAGAAAATTTATTCAAAACATAATCTTTTTCTAAATAGATAGACATAGTGTATAGACATATCAAGCACTCAAGACCACCCACAACAAACATTTGGCAGCAGGCATGACTTCTCTATAACAACAAGATCATAGACACAATGTTTCTACTCTTACTATTGATCAAGTCAGTGTCTCTTCAACCACTGATCAGTGTGTTACTAGTTCTTGGAGTATGTGGTGTCACAGTTTGTGAAAGTGGTAAGTGAACTATAGATATAATATTTATATGGCCAGTCTGTGTTTCTTTGGCACTAGACAGCAACTTGCTGTGTGTGGTTAATTAGTCCTTGATTTCCAAATTCCATTGGGCTGAAAACCTTTAGCTCTATTGCTACAATTCTTTGGCCTTAAACTGTCCAATAGGTAAGAATTGTCATGCCCTTCATTAGCACAAGTTGACAGCAAACTAGCTACTAGTTTCAATTCTACAAAGAGGTCATTTGGAAAGAAAAGGATCGTAGAAAGGAGTTGGTTTGCAAAATGGCCTTTCTTACATTATGATGAATCAAAAGATGCTGTTTTTTGTCATACTTGTTTGATGTGATTCAAAAGCTATCTACGTACAACTATGATCCAGGAGATCCTCAATTAATGAAAGGACTGAAAATGAAGACTATACAATTCACAGCATCATACTCCAGTGCTGCCAAAATAATTTCTAACATAGTAAATAGTCAACAAAGTTATCCATACCAAAAAATCCAAAAAAATTTTAAGAATAGAATGAATGGCTTATGAACATGAATTTTTATAGCATTTTGACATACCTTTATAGCTAAGATCAGCGTTTGATTTGGTAGCACTTTTAAATTCAACACTTAAGTGAAGACTGTTTTTGTGCTAGGGCCAGTGAAAATCCAAATTAATCCAAAGCAAACATTGAAGGGTCCAAAATCCAAGCATTTTGGATAAAAGCCAAGACTTTGGCAGCACTGCCATACTCACATAATTGAGTCACAGCAATTATTAATAAAAGCACACTGACTTCCTGGCCTGACCAACTAAATATTACTTGCTACAGCTTGAGCTCAGGCTTCTCATCTCATTAGCTAATAATATCAAGGATAACTCTTAATCCATCACACTAATAGCTAGCTACTCTGCAGCTAGACACCTAGTTCACTCAGTGTATATACCTATACGTAATTATTATTTCACTATGTGGTTTGATATGAAGACATGAAATTATGTCACTGACTGTAAAAGTGGTGGGATGACTTGCTGTAAGTGGCTCTTTACTGAAGAGTTTCTACAGCTGATTCGGCCTGTCATTAGTGATACTGTTCAAAAACCTTATAAGTACATAGACCAACATATTCAGTTTGTAAGTTAGTGATGATAACTAAACACAAGTTTACATATGAGTTATATAGTATGGTTAGGAAAATGTGTATTAGCCATAAACATTACTTCATAGGCAAACATTAACTACATTATATTTTAACCTTATAGCATGCAATCAGCCAGTGGTTCAGAAATCTGCATGATTTCACTGTAAGTATATAGCTAGGCCTGAACCTATTGTGCCATTTTTAAAAAAAAAAGACTAATTATGCTTTTTTGGAATGCCCATGAGGATTATGAGTCTAACAATTGTCAGTGGCTGGTGATCATTGACAGTGCTAAATCAGTGCTTGTATTAACTGGGAAAGTAGATATTGTTCTAATGCCAGATATTCTCCAAAACTTTCAATGTTTAGACTTCATTCTTATATAAAATGCTAAAGGAATAATTCATGTACTTTACAATATTATCACGTTGTGATTTGATTTGGAATCATTCTTTTATTTACAGTGGGAAAATATTATTCAGTTAATGTTAGTAGCAATATTTTGTAAACAGTATAATTATTATGAGCTAGCAGATAATTATCATTAAGTCCTAAATCCAAACTCTTATCAGCATCAACACTGTGTCTGTGTGCTCTCATTTAATCAACCAACCTCTTACCAGCATCATTATTGGTTCCATGGATTTGTGGGGAGAAGGAGGATCCTCATAATTATCCCCATTTGGTTGCCAAAGATATAGGACAATAGTAAGAGCAAAAAATATAATATGACTAATACCATCTAGCTAAATTTCTTATGATATCAGTGCAACATTCAAATTAGGTCTCCAACATACACAATAACACAACACCAATAGCAATTAGAATGTAAACACACTAGCTACCACCCAGTAAAATAATTAGCTGGATCTTGTAGTATATAGAAAGTATCATAGATAGCTGTCCCTATACTCTCTTGTTTGGAACAACTACCATGATAGCTGTTTCTACTGTCATGCATGGAACATCTGTCACTGCTGTTACTACTGGCTATACTCACACAAAAATAGAACATACGTAGCTAACAGTATAAAAATTATTGAACACATCTGATCCTGGAACATAACACAGCTATGACAGTTGTATAATGACAAGTAGAATATCTGTAACAGTTGTTCTATACACGACAAAATAACAAATTGAAATGTATTCAAAACATAATCTTTTTCTAAAAAGGTAGATATAGTATATAGACATAATTATTATGACAAACACTCAAGCCCACCCACAACAAATATTTGGCAGCAAGCATGACTTCTCTATAACAAGAAGATCATGGACACAATGTTTCTACTCTTATATTGATCAAGGCAGTGTCTCTTCAACCACTGATTAGTGTGTTACTAGTTCTTGGAGTATGTGGTGTCACAGTTTGTGAAAGTGATAAGATATAGCTAAAAGCTAGTGATTAATGATACCTATGATCCGACTTTGTTTCTTTGGCACTAGACAGCAACTTGCTGTGTGTGATTATAATCCTTGATTTCCAATGGGGTGGAAACCCTTAGCTCTATTACTTTAGCACCGCATTGTCCAGTAGGTAAGTATTGTCAGTTTGCCCTTCATTAGCACAAGTTGACAGCAAACTACTAGTTTCAATTCTACAAAAAGGTCGTTTGGGAAGAAAATTATCATAGAAAGTAGCTAGTTTGCAAAATAGCCTTTCTTAAATTATGATGAATCAAAAGATACTGTTTTTGTCATACTTGTTTGATGGGACTATGGTGAGTCCAAATCTATTTATGTACAACTATGATCCAGGAGAACCTCAATTAATGATAAAGAGAACTGATTCACTCAAAATGAAGACACAGCACCATACTCACATAAATATTGAGTCACATAAATAATAAAACCACACCAACTTCCTGGCCTGACCAACTATTAATAATATTGCTTGTTAAGGGCTTGGGCTCAGGTTTCTTGTTATATAGCTATAAATAATATCAATTTAGATATAACTCTTAATCTGTCACACTAATAGCTAGCTACTATGCAGCTAGACACCTAGTTCACTCAGTGTATATATTTCACTATGTAAAAAATTGGTTTGATATGAAAATAATTATTATTTAGATGAAGACATGAAATTAACTAATAATGAATGAATTATGTCACTGACTGTAAAAGTGGTGGGATGACTTGCTATAAGTGGCTCATTACTGAACAGTTTCTACTGCTGGTTCGACCTGCCATTATAGATTAGTGATACTGTTCAAAAACCTTAAGTCCATAGACCAACACTGTCAGTTTACAGGTTGTACAGTTAGCCCAGGTTATTGATGGTTTCTTACTAGTTTCAAAAGTTAACTATCTTATTGGCTATCATCAAACTATCTTATAACTAAGCTTCTTGAAGGTGTTGGGTGAGCTTCCCATTTTCTAAATTTTTCACTTTGATAGCTAGCCATTGTAGTTAGTCTTGCTTGCCAGCTCCTTCTGAAAGAAAAATGAGTAATAACAAGATTGATATGCAAAATACATCAAACCCTTTTCATCTGAGGTTGGTCCTTGAAACTTGCTAGCTCACTCAGCAAATTAGCATCGAATGAGAGGTAGCTAACTACCAAAACCTCTCCCATTGGTTCAAAATTAATACCTGAATGTGTGAAAACTAATAATAAATGATAAATGGAGTAAAAGTTGTAACTGATATCACATAGGGTCCAACTTTTGAAAACCAGTTCCAGGACACTGGCCACACCCACTGGTCACGCCCAAATCATAGCTTACCCCCCCCCTCATCAAATTAATTTAGGCTAATTTAGGCATAAAGTACAAGGATGCTAACTGTGCATGCATGAATCTGTAGCTACTGCAATGCACTCTAGTCATACATAATTAGGACAACAACAACCAGATCTACACTACAGATCTAGTAGTTCATAGCAATGTCTATAGACATAAGTATAGTAGTACTAACTCTACTACTCCAGCATCCAGGACAAATGACAGGTGAATCCAGGACACAGGACAACGTCAACAAATCCAGGACTGTCCTGGACATTCCAGGATGGTTGGGGCCTATGCAGTGTCAATTTTGCCCATAATTATACATTCATCTCCCAATACTGATTACAAGTGTCAGAGTGTTTACTTTTTGTACTTACAGTGTCAGTATTCACAGAGGAGCCTGGTCCTGGACCTCTGAGAGCTCCTCTTGGGACGCAAGTTCGACTTACTTGCTCAGTTACTGAGTCATACAGAATAGAATGGAGCTATCTTCCACCGGGTGAAGAAAATAGGAGAAATGATTTAAGAACAAATACGGATGGAATAGAGCAATATCTCAGGAACAGAGGCATTACTGTGGAAAGACCCTCAAGCACAACCTCTCATCTTATTGTAAATGGAACAGAGGAAAACAATGGCAGTTCTTTTTCTTGTATGGCTATTTTAACAGTGACAAATAAAACTTCTAGTAGACTTGTTGAAATAATACTCTATGGTATGAATAATTAGTGGAGTAATAATATATACACTGGACAGAATTCTCTTCCATTGCAGGTCCTCCCTCAACTCCAACTAACTTAATAGCCACTGAGAGAGGAATAGGATCTGTAAGGATATCCTGGGATCATGAGACCTTATATGAAGTGACAGTGAACTTCACACTGAATGTCACTAACCTCAACAACTCTAACATTGGGTCCACTATAGTGTCGAGAATACAGCAAGAATACTACATACTGACTGTGGAAGATTCCTCACCTTGTGATGTCTACAGCTTCCAAGTGACAGCAGTGAATGATGCTGGTGCCAGTGAACCCAGTGAGATAATCACCAGGAGCCTACCCTTACCCCCTGACCTATCTCCTGTGGAGGATTCACTCCACCATTCTCTTGTGAAGGGTGCAGGAGAAGTCATACTGAGTGTCATGTTCAATGTAAGCATCATAGGTGTGTAGCTAAATATCAGATTAATCTTGTTCAGGTGACTACACTGTGTCCAGAGATAGAGTTACCAGTGGTGAATTATACTCTAATCTTGGAGGATTCTGAAGGGAATAGGATTGAATCATCATCAGTTATTGTTAATAATAAGATAGTGACTATAGAGATATTATTGATGGAGAACTCACTCTATTCCTATTACATCCGGGCTACTAATGAGTTAGGAAGTAATACATCTACTGCAGTAGATATTAGTAAGTATTTGTACTTACCATGTAACATTACAAAAAGAGAATATTTAACATGCTACAGTCACCACTGATGTCCAGAATGTAACTTTGAGCAGAATAGATGAAACCATCTACTCTATCCAGTGTAGCTACATTAGCAGTAGCAATGCCAAAGGGTGTATCTACGTCCTTGTGAGTATGGTAGTTGGGAACATCACTGGTACCATAAGGAGGACAAGCTCCAAAGGAGATCTGGTGAATATATCTAATATTGGATACTATAAGGAAGTGCTTGCCTATGACTGGGAGAGTGACAACACCACTGGTACCATTTCTATCAGAGGGATCATCAACTTAAATGAAATGTGTCCTATTGCAGGTAGCTAATGATTCTAAATGTTTCTACATACATTCTACATGATTGTTTATTTACACTTTAGATCTCCCCTCTACTCACACTCCATCAGTACAGTCTACTGGTATAATTGTGGTATTGGTTATTGTTATAGTTATTCTGGTGGTGATAATAATTATTATTACTACTATAATGATTATCACTGGATGTCTTCTTATGCAAGGTATGTTACTAGCTATATAGTTTACTCAGGCTAGAAGTCATTATAGAAGTGAGAACTGGTAAAACTAGCTATTAGACTATAATTCAGAAACTCATACAGGTACATAAAGGTACCGTTTTCGATCCCAGGGACAGGCACCCACATCTCTCTCTCTCTCTCTCTCCCTCCTCAAAAGAGCATTTGAAGGTGGATTCAATGGTAATGCTGCTGACAGTGCTGAGTTTTGTGTGGTAAATTGCATAGCCAACAGGTCAACAAAAAGTTGTTTTTGGAGAGAGAGTGAAAAAATCAACAAGCCGCAGAAATTGTTAGAGACAAATCAACAGGGAATTTTTTTTTCTTTATTTTCTCTTTTATTCTTTTCTTTATCTTATAACTTTCCCTCCATTTTTTAACCTTTTCTTTTTCTTTTTTTGTTTCCTTCTCCACTGCACTGAAGATTTTGTGTGTGTCACAGATTAATTATTCATTAGGTATATAGCTAAGCAGTTATTTAGCACCTATCTATATAATCCCTAGCCCTAGCCTAGGCAGCAGTAGCGTCGTGAGAACAACAACTTAACAACTTAACTTGCACCCATAACACTTACTTGCATCCCTGCAGAGTAGCTCAGTCTTTAGCTACCAGCTAAAAAGCATTATTTAACTCCAGGCCATAGAACTGTGGCTACACACTAGAACTTTCGGCTGCTGCAGCAGAGCAGTCATTATGATCACACAAAGGTTCAAAGTTCACTGAGGTAGTAAGTATTATTATTATTATAGAGATTAAGTAGAGAATAAGAATAAGTATTATGCATACAACTATAGCTTGCACCCAGTATCCAAAGTGGCTAGAGATGCCACTGCTAGGCAGTACAACAGTGCCTTCTCCTTTGCTTCAATTTGTCCTTTGGTACATCATGGGATTATTAGCTACATTATACACCAAGTGTGTAATGTAACAAGTACCTAACACTGTGTGGTAGGTAGCTACTTGCTAGATTCTAATTCAACTCAGCTCTTCAAGGAGGCTTCTGGAATTAAGAAGCTCACATCTTGTGGGGTTGGGGGTGGGGGGATGTGTGTGGAGTGAGCTATAAGAATGCCATTGAAATTGATCTGTATATCATAGGTACATTTTACACCAAGTGCCACTGTGTGGCGGGTACTTGCTAGTCTATTATATTAATAATACCCTTGTTCGTTCATCACGCGGTACCAAGGGTACCGGGTTCGATCCCAGGGATGTGCACCCACATTTTTCTCCTTTTTTCCCTCTCTTTTTAATTATAAGTCTTATTTCTTTTTCTTTCTTCTTCTTTTTATTTTCTTCAATGGGCAACTATCAATCTCCACTCAAAAGAGCATTTGAAGGTGGATTCAATGGTGATGCTGCTGACAGTACTGGGTTTTTTGTGGTAAATTGCATAGCCAACAGGTCAGCAAAAAGTTTTTCCAGAAGAGAGAGTGAAAAATTCAACAAGCTGCAGAAATTTCTGCGGGTACTGGCTAGTATGTAGTGAATGCAGTAACTGAGATTATCACACAAGGGGGTCAGCTTTAAGAACTGGTGATGTTATGTTGATTTAGAATGTGAACCACTTTAGTTTTAGTCTCTGCAAAACTTTTATAGTTTTATTTTAATCTCTTCTTGTTCATAGTATGCTTAATAATATGCTCATAGACAGGGTCCAAAGGTCACCTCAATCACAACCACATCCTACACACACGACCAGATCACCATAGAGAGAGTATTTAGTGATCTCAAAAATTCATTTAAAGAGTCCCAAAGCCAGTCACTGGAAGATTATAATTATTGAATTGTCATTAATGTTACAGTACAATAGAAACTAATGGGTTTTTTTGTTGTTTTTTGCCAAAAAATACCTCATTATGCTCATAAATATATCAATTATGCTAGTATATGCTAGTATTTATGAAATCACTTATTATGCTCTAAATTATGCATAATTCGACAACCCCTATTCTATAGCTTCATGAATTGTATCTATACTAAAAATAAATATTTCATGCTCTTTGGTGTTATGTTTATAGTAGCTGTTAATTATTTTTTTCTAACTGACAAAGCTATCATGTATCAATTACAGCAATGAAAAATATCAAAAGGGATAATATTATGACGTGTGGAGAGAATGCTTCATATGATGTTGTTAATGCAGAGAACAGGTTAGACTTTATACATTATCCTCTACTTCTTTATAGCTACTCCATTACTTTGTATAGGGAATTGACTGATGATCTTTATGCCACAGTCCAGGATACTCCCCAAGACATTAAGGTAATTAATCTTCCATCTGTCCAGTACATCTGTTTTTTCCAGCCATATTTTAATTAACCTGTCTGTCCATATGTTTCTCTGTTTGTGACAATGCTAGTGTGAATTTTTAAATTCAGGATGAAGTGTGTAAAGAGAATCCATCCTATGGTGTTTCAAAAATGTTTACTTGAAGATAGAGTATGCTGAACTACACTATATAGTTAGTCATTGTGTAAAAAAGACAGTGTATTATTATACGTACATCCACACTATTACCTACTGCATAACAGTATAGATTCAATGACTTTCACACTCTAGTAGCTACAATGCTTGTTAACTACATTCAGTGTTCAGGGGCGGCACAGGGTTAAAAAAAATTGGTAAGGCAAATGGGTACACATAGAAAACTACATATTATTATTGATTGTGATTATAATGTAGGTGCTCCAAAAGTTTGTATGCGTTCTTTATTGCATGATATAAATTCTGACATTGTTTGTTTTATGTTTATTTTTCTATCTTGGTGAATATAAATCATCATAAGGTGATTTAGCCTCTCTTGCTTCATGGTAGTGGGCAAATAGGTTTTTATTTTTCTTAGTGAAGAAAATGATCGCTCTGCTGTGGCTGAGGTGGCAGGAATAATCAATAATAAATATACCAATCTTGTAACTTGTGGAAAGAATACTTTGTAGGTGCACATCTTCTCTTTCAGAGCAGCAAGTGAATAATCAGCACCTTCCATTGCATTCTTCAGCATAGACAATTCAGTGTACAACTCAGGTTCCACCAAGTCATCTTTAAAGTCCATTGTAATATTGGTAATAATTTCATTACACCAGGAAGTATTTTCACCCTTAGCAGCTGACAGTAATAAATTTTCAATATCAGTATAAAGAGAAAAAGATGGTGATTCAAATCGTCGTTCTATTTCACCCACAATCTTGTCCAATACTTCAAAATAATATCTTCTGTACATTGTTTCTGGTGTAGGATCATGGTAAGTAGTGCCACTTGCTTCATCTAGTCTTTGAGATGCTGTACGCTTGTGTGGTAATTTGGGTTCACTGATGTCTAATTGCTTTCTCTTGCAGTTGGTGCCAAAACACATCAAAGTTGGCATCTAATCTTAGCTAAATCTTTCAAGCTGGATAGTGTGATGGAAGCATATTGCTTAGCTTCACTGGCACATAGAGACTTTTTTTGCATTGCTCTGCTCAAGGTGTCAGTAATATTCTCTGATACTGAAACTCCAAACAGAAAGGATTTTCCCATAGTAGCAAGTATTTCCAGTGACTTTTGGACAACTGATGTGAAAAGCACAGTATAAGAAGTGGATGGGCAAGATCAAAAATTACCCAATTAATAGGCACACATAAACTAAGAGGCACACATTTCCTTGTTAGTCACACATGCACTTATCAAGACCACATTAATAGCTACTGCTTCGGACATGGGCAGATATTATTTGTCACCTATATTTTAACATACCTGTTCAACCAAAGATGCATCAACGGTTTCATCAGCCATAATTGAATACCACATCATAGAGGAAGCATCCTTTATGATTGACCTTACAATCTGGTGGGCCATTAAACTTAGTACGTATTTCATTTTGAATTTCATGGGTAGTGGTAGGCTCGTTTCCTTTTCAACCACATCTTTAGATCTTCACAGTCATCAGAACGAAGTTTCATTAGCTGAATAAAATTTCCTTTTTCTTCATCATGGCCACATAAAGGCATTCCTTGCCTTGCGAGATACTCAACTGAAGTAAATATTTTATGAAGACTACCTCTGTTTTTGGCTTGCTCAATACTAACTTGTTTTACAAGCTGAGTACTAATACCCTATCCTTCTAAATGGTGAAACCACTTTAAAGTAGTCTCTGAAGCAAGCACTTTTACGATGTCGTTCAAAAGCTTTAGTAGCATCTTTCCAGTTACTCCATAATGAATGAAGCTTCCATATTTTTTGATTAAGTAAATTGTTTCATTAAAAAATATTTATACAAAACAGGCAGTAAATTTTATTATCTTTCCAATGTAGCCAGTCTGACCACCTTTTATCATGAAACCACCTTGAATTAAATGATCTATATTGAATTTTGGTTTTACCAGTGGAAACTGTATGCATGGCTGGTGAGGTTTCAACTTCTGAAGTAGATGGTTCAGTGGCATCAATGTTAATACCATCACTGAGAGTAGATTCCAGGTCATCACCGCTCTCTAAGGGAGTCAACATTTGAATCACTATCAGTTGATAGAGGGCTAGAGTCACTCAGTTATTCTTTAGCCACTGGAAGCTGCAGTGATTTCTAAAGACTAATTCCTTGTGGCTCACAAAAGTGGTAAGGCAATGCCTTACCAGCCTTACCTTCTATGCCGCCCCTGGTGTTAAAAGTACTCACCTGTAAGGTGACAGTATACCCTGTGCCAGACCTGGGCATTTTATGGCTTGAGAGAGTCATCAATTTAATATGACCCATTACATTGGCTGTCCCAGCCTGGCCCACCTGAGGTCAGATAAATTAGAACATAAATCAAAACATAGACTTCCATTTATGCTGTGCATGCAATATGGCTATGTTGCCGTTATTTTGAAAAGATTGCCAGACAGACTCTACAGAGCAGCCTAACCAAATAACCTGATTCACTTTACCATAGAAGTAGTAGAAATTTCTTTGAGAAGCAGCCATCTACAAACTCCAAAAAAAGGCCGCAACCTGACCCCAAATAATACACTGAAGCTGTGCAAATTTCAAGAAGCATAAACCACACCCACTACTTAAAAAACATCAATTGCCAAATAGAAAAAGTGCAGTGGAGTAGAAAGATGAAGTTTATATTTGCAGGGGGGGGGGGGGGTAAACACTGGACACTGATCAAATCATTATGCATATCTTGCTATGCACATGATTTATAGGAGGCATTAATTTTGCATGAAGAAAACTTGAAGTCAAAGACATAATTATAATGGTTTAATAGCTTCCAAAAACATACACTCCAACTCTCAAGATTTAGGCTTGAGTCTCAATATTTTGAGCCCAATCTCAAGATTTCAAGCCTAAGGGTACTAATCTCAAGCCAGAATCTTAATGGCACTGGCAGATTTACACGACTCTCTCTAATAGCTATGCTTATTTTAGTTATTCCACACTCAAATGCAGAAGAGGAGCATGTGTTTTCAATGGTTTGCAAGAATAAAACCGCCTTTCGAGCTAATCTGTATCCAAAAGGGATGCTATCAAGCATATTCACAATCAAACTGGCCAATTCACAGCCAGCTCATTGTTATGAGCACTGTTTTGAAAAAGGCAAAGTCAGCGACATATGAATATAATAGAGCACATAACACACTAGATCGCTATCATTATTTTCTCAAGATTATTAAAATATGAAGTTGGAGTGTCTGCAAAAAGGTTTTTTTCTATGTTTACTGGTCCGTTCAAAATATTATGAACATGAAGCAATATTTGTTCAGGCATGCTCTAGCTGTGCTTAATTCTCAGGCACATTTTGATTCTTTTCAGATAGAATAATCAAATCCAGCTGCTTGTAGGCTAGCCTTGGAAATTTGGTCAGTGTGCTAATGTGTATCAGTTGATGTTACACTGACTCACACATTAGCAATTTAACACTCCATCAGGACAGTCCACTAACACTCCACCAGGATAGTTGCTACAACAAAATAACAAGCTGAAAAGGTATTCAAAACAATCTTCTTCTAAAAATAGAAGGTAGCCATAGTCCATAATTAGACATACCAATCACTCAAGCCCACCCACTACAAACATTTGGCAGCTGGTACGATATGTCTCGAGCAGTAAGATCATAGACACAATGTTTCTACTCTTACTATTGATCAAGACAGTGCCTTTTCAACCACTGATCAGTGTGTTACTAGTTCTTGGAGTACGTATGTGGTATCACAGTTTGTGAAAATGGTAAGTGAACTATCTACTCTCACATTATAATTAATGATATGGCCAGTCTGGCACTAGACAGCACTTGCTGTGCTAAGTGATTAGCTAGTTAGTCCTTGAGAGCTAGACACCCAGAATCTAGTTCATCATATAATAATGAAAACCTATTTTATTTCACTTTGTAAATTGGATTGATATGAATTAGATGAAGACATGAAATTGAAAAAAGGTTCTAATAAAGAATGAATTATTGTGTCACTGATTGTAGGATAACTTGCTGTAAGTGGGTCATAACTGAACAGTTTTTACTGCTGGCTAGACCTGATATAGTTGTACTGCCTATGTCCATAGACCAACACAGTCTTTACAGTTAGCTTAGGTTGATGGTTTCTCACTAGTTCAAATGTTATTCAAAAACTAACTATTAAATTAGCTATCATAAAGCTTTCTGGAGGTGTTGGGTAGGTCTTCATAAATTATATGCTCAAATTTTTATTCATTATTCTATTCTTGTATTTAAAAAAAACTGTGCCCACTATTCTTTTCAAATCTTCTCATAAACTTAACACTTCACTATGATAATTCTTGTAGTTGTACTGCAACATAACACTGAGTCATGAGTCATGCTGAGTCATGCACTCCTAAATTTAATGATGACATCACATTGCATCTTATGATGTCACTCCCAAAATTGTGTGGTCTCATCTCAGTTCTTTTTGGTACCTATTATTATGCCAGCATAATCTACAAAGGCCTAGTGTTGGGTGAGCTTCCCATTTTCTAAATCTATCACTCTCATAGCCAGCTACTGTAGCTAGATAGTCTTGTAGACCAGTCCATTCTGATAAATTGGAAGTGTCTAATCATTCTCCCCTTGGGGAAAATACTTTCACTGTTTATGGAGCACTTGTGGTTTCTAATATGACCACAACTGAAGAATAGATGAGAAGGCTAATGTTATAATGTTTTATTTAGATCCCTCTGCCAAAGACTAGAAGGGTAATAAATTCCTGTAAGATTGGTATGTGAATTATGTCCCAATTATAGGGGTTGGCCTTTGATACTATTTTTTAGGTTACTTGCATTGGGTGAGGGGGTACCTGAACTCCCTCCCCCTGTTCCCGGGAAGATTCAACACTGTACTCAAATGAAGTCTCTACAGATGCTGAGGCTCCACCCATTTTGTGTGTGTGAGGAGTCAACGACAGAGATATCATCTCTAGGAACTTTACTATGAGACAAAATGAGACATTCACAGTTAACAATGAGTGATTTACATGCTGGTAATTTTCATTAATATACTTATCCTATGACTAATTATACTGTCAATATAGCAGCTATTATATAGAGCTTATGCATGATGATATGCTATTGTAATGGTCAGTGGTCAGGTGTATAGAAACCTCTTTTCTGGGCAGTCCTGATTAAAGGAATGGCCTTATTTTAGGACCAAGAAATTATATAATTATACAATTTGACATGTTCTAAATACAGTCAGGGTGTTTTCATTTTCATAGATCAGAAAATAGAGAGGTTCCACTATAAAATAGCTAGCTATATACTGGATCTCTCAATTATTGGGTTAATCATGTATATACACCATAATTATTTGAAACATACTTAATATTCATATGCAAAGAGTACATAAACACCATGATAGTATCATGGAGCTGCTGGCTATTATGTAAGGAGGTATCTATTTTGGCTTTGGTAGAAGTTATACTCTATAGTCAGTTACTGAAACTTTAACTTATCTCATATACTGGACACACTCCACCAGTATAGTGATATCCCTACGTACCTGCTGAGTCGAGTTACTCTGACAAGACTGGACTCCTGATTCATTACGTACTTGTGTCAAGTGTCATTGTAAATTGTGTACTAAGACATAATAGATATGTAATTTATGTACTGTCTTGGCGTACTGCTATCCAGTAAACCTCTAAACCAGCCTTACATGGTGCCTAAAGTCTGTGTCCCTGCTTACTGTGTACATTAAAAATCCCAAGATAAACTATAACTATCCCCCATAATTTAAAGATATTAACTGACAACATTATCTAAACATTCAATATAGCATTTTAAACTCACCACTACTAACCTGTAGCATGTAACTAGTATGTGGTTTAGAGATCTAATATTCACTGTAAGTAGGCCTGAGCCTATTATGGATTTTGAAAAACCTATGAATTTTGCTAGTAGTGTTACACACAAGTATAATTATACTCTCCCAGTTACTACTAGCATTGATTTAATACTGTCACTGATCACATACAACTCCAGGCACTGACTGTTGATAGACTCATAATCCTTATTAGCTATGTTGTTCTAATGTAAGACATCCCCCCAAAACTTTCAATGTTTAGCCTTCATTGACGTTAAAGGTTTAAATTTAATAATTCTGTCACGTTGTGATTTGATTCTATAAACTTGGGATTTAGTGTCCTGTTCAATCTACAGCTGTTTGCTATAGGAAAATAACTGTTATTCAGTTAATTTTAGCAGTTATGTATAGCTAGCAGATAATTATCATTAAGACCTAACACTGTGTCTGTGTGTTCTCATTGAATCAACCAACCTCTTGCCAACATCATTATTAGTTCCATTGATATATTTTGGCAGGGTGAAGGAGGATTTCTTTGTGAGATTACATTATCATAGCTATCATCACTGGTTTCCAAAGATAGGACAACAACAAAACAGCAATAGTAACAACAAAAGATATTGACTAGTACTATCTATAATAAATTAGTACTTTGTGAAGGTTGTTGAAAATAGGTACAGTAAATGTTTTGCTTGCATTGTTGCAACTAGTAGTCTGAAGATGGTTGCTTTACGTATGCCACAAGTTGCTGTTTATACGTAGTACAATATACATAGCATAATGCCTTATTCATACTTCTCTTCTGTGACTTGGTAATCACCAGTGTTAAAATACTCACAATCTTGTATGTACAGTAGGATCTGTCCATACACAAGTTTGTATAGTGTGCATAGCTGTGAGGGACTGAGTTCGGTAAGTCTGTGAGAATGTGTGAGAGTGGTCTATTGCATGCTATTTTGGTACGTAGGAGGAGAGCACTTTCAATGTCTGAAAGAATGAATATTTGAACTACTCTCCATGAGGTGACAATGCAGCCCTTTTTATAGGCTCTCAAGATGCAGTGACTGTGATTGGTCAGAACAATGTCCAATGAGAATGACTGTACAAGTTTATAGTTACTATTAGTGATGACCAATGAAAATGAATGTTTTTAATAATGATTAGGGGCAGTGAGTAAAATAATACTAATGATTCTGTTAATTAGAATAATGTTAGTTCCTCACAATTAATAGCTATCACTTAATTATGGCTTATAATAATAATATTATTATGCCAGTGTAACAGTACTAAGGTGATGTCAGTGTTGGCAGGTTCACAGATTTATCCACAATCTGTGAATTTTTAGAACAGAAAATTGTCTGTGGATGGATCAAGGGCAAAATTAGAGTTCTGTAGATTTTTCTACTTATTGCTGATTTTGTCCAATTAAAAGTATCCTTATGAAATTTCTTTTTATTGACAATGTCCCTCTATCTAGCAATGCTCAATGCAAGTAGTAGTAACCAAAGTAGTGGTGAGTCTTCCAGCTCTATGTTGGGGGCAAAGGTGGGGGGGGGGGTGAATCTTCAGCCACACAATCATCAGGACGTCCTTGTTTACTTTTTAGACAGCAATCTGGCAACACTCTGATGTTAACATTATAATATGCGGTAACTAACGCTATAACACTAGCATGATTTTAGGCATGGCAAAAAGTATATGAAGGTCAAGTTAGGAGCTTTTTGGGATGGAATTGTGGTAGCTGCACATACATAAAATACGTTTATGGACATGCATGAACAGTGGAACCTCTGATAACGGACCCTCCAAAAAGCTGTCTGGTGGTGCTCTAATATACACTATGAGTAGATCCTATTTCAAAAGTCCATGGGAAAGAGCAGTATATAATGTAGTAATTGAAGAAGTGCTACACCTTGCTTCAGGCCCTCAGTGTCTGAAGGCTGCTGGGAAGGTCAGCTGTTGGTGGTCAGAGATGGCTGCACTCTGCTCTGTACTGTTTATGTGCCAAAGAAGCAAGTGCTATCAGTTCTGTCCTGAATATGATTGCATCTGTTCATATTCCATCTATGGAGCAGTTTCCAATCTGAGAAACCATTTTTTCTATAATTATAATTGTATTTATAGATATTATTATAATACAGACAATTTAAAGTGAAAAATCAGCCAACCTTTAAGAGAGGACAACCTCTGAACAAGGGACAAAATGCCTTGGTCCCAAGTTGCCAAGGTTCCACTATATATATGAATGTGCACAACACTGGTAGCTAATCTGCATGCTAACTAGTGTAGTCCTCTTCTGCAGTAGCTGAGCTTGTTTTTGAGTAACAAACTTCTGCAGTGGAAGAGACTATTGAAACATTGATTAGCTATTACAGGAAATAGATACACAGACACTTATTAATTTCATTGAGGAATTTAGGCTCGATTTCAAAAGCATATGAATAAGAATTGCATTATAGGGAGCATATTATATATTATTATGATTATTATACTGGATACTGATTATGTTACTTCACTGATTACGAGCTATTGATGCTTATAATTATTATGCTCACAGTTTCACTTTATATTTGATGCCAGTAGGCACCTATCTATGGTGTCAATTATTAAGCCTGTATAGCTCTAATAGGCTCAAGTCAAGTGTAAGTCCTGTCTATGTACATAGTCATATTGATTAAACTTTTTGAAACAACCATCCTTATGGTCAGGTCAATTCTGCAAGATTATTCATTCAATCAAAAAAAACTGGACCAAGACTTATAATTTTACACAGTTGTTCACCATGGTATGGTGAAGCGTTTGAGAAGGGGTGCCATTATTTTTTCCCAACAGGACCAGGAATATGAATTTTCAAACAAAACAGCACAAAACAGCTCTCCATTGCGACATGCGCGAAAAATTTTTATTTCGTATATTTAATGTTAAATGTCGCGAAAATAGTTATGCGGATTTTATAGCAAGTTATTAGAAGGAAAGTGAGTGGACAAGCCAAGCTACCAGCTAATTTTCAAGACTTTCTTTGTGTTTTCACTCTGTGTTCACATTATAATGCTGTGCCCATGTATATCTATGTTAAGTGTTCACTCCATATATACCAGTGTATGCCATGGTATACTCAATAGGGTACACACAATAGTCCCATGCTTGCACGTTAGATAGAGTATACTAGAGTGTTTCAAGCCAACCAAAATAGCTGATCCCAAAGTCTGTGTGGCCTCATCCATTCCCTCAGGTTTCTAAAGGAGTTTACTCTATCAAATTTGGATGTAGGGAATACACTTGTGAAGGGCACATTGAGGAAGAGAGGATGCAAGAGGTGCATTGGCTGTACAAGAGAAGACTGTGGGTATAGGTATTGCAATGACATGGTAAAATTTGGTGGACAAGGGAAGAAAAAGTATTCACAGAGTGTGCACAGAGACTGAAGGTGATGACTCAATTTATGCATCATGATTACGTATTATTATACTTACCATTTCTTTACAGATCATGATCCTAAGCAAGGAGTAGGTGACAAGTGGATGGGAGAAACATGAAGTGTGAGAACAGTAATCAAGATGGTGATGTAGCACTGAATAGAGCATCCATTTTGGACAAGTTTATTCCTCTGCAATAACCACATCAGAATTGTTCACAACTCTGAGGTGTTTGTATACCCAAACTTGATTCTCAGCGGATGTATTTTGACCCCCAACATCTTCATTTGTATACACAGGAACACCACCCACACTGTTAAAAAAAAAAAGGTGTTAAGGCAGCACCCAGGGGTGCTATATTTAAGCCATAATTTTGAGCCATTTACTAGTAAAAATTATATCAATACTCTTTTGTGACGCCCCTAAACACGGCCATTCTGAACATTTTAAGCACCTCATAAAACCTGTAACTCTAACGGTTCAGAAAATACAGCCATTTTAAAAGTTGCACTTCCAATAAAAAGGGTGTGGTCATTTTCAGCATGTTCACAGTGGATAGACATTTTGGCACATAAGCCAAGTTGTTCCTTGAGGTCAAATTACCCTAGTACAGTTGAGATATCCTCTCCCTTTTTAAATGCATACGACTTTAAGCCAGGTCCTTGACTACTATAATAATATGAGCCATTTTATGCAAAGTGGGCCCTTAGGGTGAATTGGTTGATTTTTGTATTATAATCTATAATTATATTATAACTTGTATTATAGTTAAAATTATTATTATAGCTAATAATATTATTCTTGGCTTTTATATTGTATTGAGTGTCAAAAAATTTTGAAAAAATGTGAAATTTTTATTTTCACCCTAAGGGTCCTTTTTGCACAAAATGGCTCAATACTCTAGGTAGGTACGTGTCCACTGCGCAATTGACACCCGTGCGCGCGGTAGCTATGACTATCGTGTTCTTCATGGCCTGGACGCAGTCCTTGGTCAGTGTTTTGATAATTCTTGGTCCATATAACGTCACTGGTGAAAGTGGTAAGTTTATAGCTAGTAGCTAGCAAATTCTCTAGGGAATATTCGTGAGTGGTAAGTACTACTAGCTACCAAGATACAGCAATTGTAAGCCAATTTCTTTTCATCTCTATACTATGAATATTATTATTATGTCACTGCTCTTTCTACCACTGCCATAGTAGCTAGCTACATTGCCTAAGTTTATAGACCAGCATATCTTTTTTGCAGGTTTATATACAGTCAGCTCCATTTGATGGTTCCTTGTATATATAAGTAGCAATCCTATTGGTTAGTATCAAGCTATCTCATTTGATGGAAAGCTTTCTGGTAGTGAGCTTTCCACACTGAATCAGTCACTCTGATGGCTAACTTGTTGTAGCTGGATAATCTTGTGGGATGGCCCCTTCAAAAAAGATTAGGGCTCTGTTTTGACACCTATATCAATCTCCTCCTGAATACTTTCACTGTTTATGTAGTCCATGTGAAGTTTATTGTTTTATCTATTATGACTGTATCACAAACAATGAATAATAAGCTGCCATAGTCAATGTTAATCCAGGGCTATGGACACCAGGTCATGGGTGCCAAATTTACTTTTAGGGACATAAGGCCACACCCCAACCACATCCACTAAATAACCATACCTATAAAGGTGTCATCAATAATTGTAACCAATATATACTAGTTAGGTTTGACAGCTTTTTTGGAGGTAGTTTTCTTGCACTCTGTGAGCAATCCCTCAGTAAAGATAATAGCAGCACTGTAAGCAGCTAAACTTCATTGTCTGCACTCTAAATGATTTTTCAGCCTTTGAACCACAATGTGCTCTGGCCTATTGGGGACAAATGAGTACCCTTTGACAAAGCTCCCAAATAGGGGACCATCCCCGAAGTTTGGGGGGAGTTGGCACCTATGCAGAGATTAGGTGGTAAATGAATTCCTGTAGAACAAACAAGATTGATAGTGAATTCTCTGCCAAATTATTTTTTGGTAGTTGCCTAGCTCACTCAGCAATTCAGCATTAGGGGAGAAGTGTGGGGGGGGGGAACACCTGCACTTACTTGGTTACACTATTCATATCCCAATGATCTACTAATAGCTATGATCATGTGATGGTGTGTGTCTATCAAACTGATCTTGAAAAAAATTTATGTCAGTGTCCTCTTACTTTATACTTACAGTGTCAGCGTTCACAGAAGTGCCTGGTCCTGGACCTCTGAGAGCTCCTCTTGGAACACAAGCTCTACTTATCTGTTCTGTCACAGAATCATACAGGATAGTATGGAGATACCTTCCACCAGGTGTAACAGATGCAGAACTTGTAGTGGATGTTGATGAAACCCTCAGGACCAGGGGTATTATAGTGGAAACCCCCTCAAGCACAACTTCTCATCTTATTGTGAATGGAACAGAGGGAAATAACCAAAGTTCATTTACTTGTTTAGCCATTAAAAGAGATGATCCAGTCAGAAGAAGTCCAAGTGGACGTGTTAAAGTAGTATTTTATGGTATGAATAATTAACTGGTACATAGGTATTGGATAGACTCCATTATATTGTAGGACCTCCTTCAACTCCCATTAACATAACAACCACTGAGAGAGGAATAGGATCTGTAAGGATATCCTGGAATCATGAGACCATATATAACATGACAGTGAACTTCATACTGAATGTCACTAACCTCAACAACTCTAACATTGGGTCCACTATAGTGTCAAGAATACAGCAACAATACTACATATTGACTGTGGAGAATCCCTCACCTTGTGATGTCTACAGCTTCCAAGTGAAAGCAGTGAATGATGCTGGAGCCAGTGAACCCAGTCAGATAATCACCAGGAACCTCCCCTCGCTACCTGACCTATCTTCTTTGGAGGACTCACTCCATTATTCTCTTGTGAAGGGTTCAGAAAGAGTCATACTCAGTGTCATGTTCAATGTAAGCATCATTGGCAAAGGTAGTGTGTGTAGCTAAATGTCAGATTAATCTTGTTCAGGTGACTACACTGTGTCCAGAGATATATGCTCTAATCTTGGAGGATTCTGAAGGGAATAGGATGGAATCATCATCAGTTACTATAAACAATAAGATAGTGACTATAGAGATATTATTGATGGAGAACTCACTCTATTCCTATTACATCCGGGCTACTAACAAGTTTGGAAGTAATACATCTACTGCAGTAGATATTAGTAAGTAGCTATAATCAATGTGTGTACATTATTATGGTTGTAAGTTCTCTCGTATGAAATAGCCACCACCGATGTGGAGATGGTGACTGTGTGTAGAAGAGAGGGAACCATCTACTCCATCCAGTGTAGCTACATTAACAATAGCAATGCTCAAGGGTGTATCTATGTCCTTGTGAGTATGGTAGTTGGGAACATCACTGGTACCATAAGGAGGACAAGCTCTGAAGGAGGTGTGGTGACTATATCTAATATTGGATACTATAAGGAAGTGCTGGCCTATGACTGGGAGAGTGACAACACCACTGGTACCCTTCCTATCAGAGGGAACATCAACTCCAATAAAATATGTCCTATTACAGGTAACTGATGATTCTACATGCTCCATTGTTAATGATTATAGTATTATACTTAAGATCTCCCCTCTACTAACACACAGTCTACTAACACTCCATCAGGACAGTCTACTGGTTTATTTGTGACATTGGCTATTGTTATTCTGATGGTTGTGGAATAGCTAACACTATACTGTAATATGTACATTGTAGCTAGTGGTCCTGCATAGTATCCTTTGTAGTACATGAACCTGTCACTCACATTAGTAATAGTAGTGGGATAATTATTATTACTAACTATCACTGGATGTGTTCACATGAATTTGTTTACTAGTCATTTAAACTCTTTTGCAATGGCATATAAATCTAATTTGTCACTTCTATCCTGATGAACATGAAGCAATACTATACAATGGTTCAGGCATGCTCTGCTGTGCTTCTCAGGTACATTTTGATTCTTTTCGATCAGGGAAGAAAAGTAACACTCAGCACTGCTGATAAGATTAGATGGAACAATCAAATCCAGCTGCTTGTAGGCTAGCCTGGAAATTGGATCAGTGTGCTAATGTGTATAGCTAAGTTGGTGCTACACTTACTCACACATTAGCAATTTAATTCAGTCAGTGCATTCAAATTGTGATATCTTCTTTATGAATCACAAGTAGATAAATTATAGTTCTGAAATTATTATTGTAGAACTCTGGAACTCTCTAAAACTACTTAAATCACACACAAATCAGACAAATAGAATGTTCTAGAATAACTAAGAACAAACAACCTAAGTGTAAGAATTTATAAGTAAGGACAAACAACCTAAGTGTAAGATAAAATACAAGTTACTAAATTCTATCACCAAGAGTTCAATAGTCTGTATATAACATTTCCTTCCCTCTTAAATATGAACGTGGCATAACCGATCAGGTGGTCGACGAACTCTTTGAGGATAACGATTAACTGGTGCAGATTCTTGTACAGTTTCAGGTCTGGGTGAGCTCGGGGTGGTAGGAATAAATCCATAACGGTTTGAGAGGGGCTGTGGGAGAATAGTGAGGAGTTTTTAAGTAGTTCCTCAAGTGATCAGTATGTCTACGAACAATTCTGCCTTGGTCTAGCTTGATACTGTACGATAAAGGACCAGTATTGTTCCAAATAACTCCATGTGTCCATTTCTTGGATGTGTTGAATTCTTTCACCATCACATGCCGACCTGGTACGAATGATCTTGATTTGCAATGACTATCACTTTTGCTGACATTGTTTGTCATTCGCATAACCTTCTAAGTCAGGCGGTCAAAGCAAGTGCGAATCTTTTGTTTCAGAAATAGTTCACTTGGGGATACACCTGTAGTAGCATGAGGGACTGATCGATAGCTGAGCAAGAACTGTGACAAGCGTGTTGTTAAGCAAGGTTCATCATGTTCACTTGCCTTCATTGCTCTCTTGAATGTTTGGACAAATCTCTCTGCAAGACCATTTGATGAGGGGTGATATGGTGCACTGTGGATATGTTTGATTCCATTGGATTTGACAAAAATTGAGCAAAATCATCAGATGTGAATTGGGGGCCATTATCGGACACTTGTTCTGGTAGACCATACTTGGCAAACAGAGTTTGAAGAGCTGTGATGGTCTGATGAGAAGTTGTAATGACTTCTGGCCATTTGGAATGTGCATCCACGACAATGAGGAACGTCTTGTTGAGGAAAGGTCCGGCAAAATCAATATGGATCCTCTTCCATGGTTCGGTCGGCCATAACCAGGGATGTAAGGGTGCCACTGGAGGATTAGACTTATTCTCCTGATGTTGTTGGCATGATTGTGCAGTTTTCTCAATGTCTTGGTCTAGTCCACTCCACCAGAAATAACTTCTTGCCACTGATTTCATTCTGGTAATTCTGGGGTGATTCTCATGAAGTGATTGCAGAATTCTGTCTTGAAGCTTATTAGGAATAATAACACGAACTCCCCACATTAAACATCCATTCTCCATTCCAATTTCATCTCTTCTTGAATGGTAAGGTTTGAGATCATCAGAAACATGTCCGGGCCATCAAGACTGTACAAAGTTGCAATCTTACTGAGGGTAGGATCACATCTGGTAGCAGATTGTACTTGTTGAAAAGTAACTGGTAAAGCCTGAATTTGACCAATGTTGAACATACTAACATCTTCTGTAGTTAAGCTGGTATCATGTGATGGTAGTGGGAGTCGAGACAACCCATCTTTGAGGAGGGACTCATGCTTTGTGAGCAGAGCATCTAACCCAAGGAATTTGCTTTGAACAGTAGCAATTCGTGATCAACTGACTTTAAGGGTGGTCCCTATACAGCAACACGCTGCTGCGTAGTAGTTTCAACCTCGTTAACACACCCCCGCTAAAATTGTATTTTTGCGACATCCAGCCTGCTCTGCGAATTTTAATACTGTGTGACTAACTAAAGTGATTCGGTAGCTCAATCCAAACAAATTCATACTTCTCTGGAACCAGTACTCGGAATGTGCCCATTCTTTGCATAAGGCTAGCTTTTGGTTAGGTGTAAACAATAACATTTCTATATAGCTATTCTGAAATTTCAAAACAAGGATGAATAAATAGAGAAGTAAAATCAAAATCAAGCAAAGCTCAATGTTATGATGTTGAAGGTGAGGAAATGAGTCTCCAGTGTGAAAATCTACTAACCATTCCCAGCGGTCCCTGAGTTTTATCCGAGTTTTATTATCATCGCTGTTAAGATCGTTGTATCTCCTTCAAAAAACATCAGAATTAGTTTATATTTGTTGTACACCATACTGTGATGGTGCTCTACCTCTAGAAACTTGTTTTGTGTTGCTGCTATGACCAGTTGTAGAGATATAGCTCCCTAGCAACCAAAACCACCGTGCAGCGGGTTGCTGTAGGGACCACCCTTAACGGTACCTTGCTCAAAAATCAATTGTGAAAATCAATTGCCCCAAAAATTAATATTTGCGAGGGACAAGAAAGAATTGCGAGTGACCTCTGACCCCAAACATTGATCATTATGATTTTTTGCCGGGGAAATTGGCGGGTGTGGTATACAGACTCTTTGTAACTTGTATTTTATCTTACACTTATGTTGTTTGTCCTTACTTACACATAGGTTGATTGTTCTTAGTTATTTTATAGAACATTCTGATTTGTATATAAAATTAATAGCTTGTTAGCTAGTTTTTAGAGTTCCACAAGAATAATAGAACTATAATTTATCTATTATCTATTGAGGACATCATAGCTTACATGAGGTCCAAAGGCCTTCTTACAAGGAAGATGTCCTGCTCCAGGTACTTGCCAGTTGACTTGCATGACTTTGCACAGAGACTGAATGAGATTAGCATGCTGGACTCAGTGAGCAGCCCTGTTAAGCACTATACCTTATATTTTCACCAAGATACAAGCTTTCCTAAACCGAAAATCCACATTATTGGGAAATCACAATTTTAGTATGGGTAATCATAATGAGTGTATTACATGTGACATATCACTCAAAAACAGATTCTGCTCCACTCACTGTATAAAATAAAGAAAGGGTTACAAAATGACTATAATAAAGATTTAAAATATACAGTTTTCACCAAGATACAAGCTTTCCTAGGCCAAAAATCCACATTATTGGTTTAGTATGGTAATGTCATTGGGCCGCCAACACACACTCCTCAATACTTTGATATATACACATGTCATTCAGGATGACACATGGAGCCAATGAAAAGGTGAAATCTCTTGGAGATGTAGTGGCTTTGAAAGAAGCCAGTTAAAAGAAAAAGAGGAGATACTGTGACCATGTCTCTCCCTCCACATGAATTCATCCAGATACCCTGGGACTTGGTGAGCATGACAGCCTTTCATCCTTTTAAACTTACATTTAGCTCTTGCCCAGTAAGATTCAATGTTCTGTGCATGTGTGTGGGTTGTGGGATCTACAAATGTTATGGAGTGGTTAACTGTTGAATGTGAACCAACATTTGGCAGTGATGAAACTTGATTATATGCTGCCCACTGGTCAGAGTGTATAATTGTCCCTGGGGCTACATGAGCCTGGATTATGGGCAGCAATGTGGCTGCATCTTGTTGTGCCACAACTTCCATATAACCTAAGGCTGGAGTATGAGATGTATCAACTAATCCAAATACCCACACTCCATTTGTGGTAGCTCTTCCTCTGTGGTTCTGTGTCAAGAGCAGAAATTATGATTCTATAGCTTTTGGATACAATTATAAAGTTTACCTTGGGTTTATGGCGAAACAATGATTCATCAATTTCTATGATGACTCCAGGGTGTTGGGTTTCGGGTCCTGCGATTGCCGACAGGTAGCCTTACTAGCGCAACAGAGTTATGTAGAGCAGGGAGATTTGTATTACACAAAATCTTTATTCTAACAACAACTATAACAATTAACAAATACACGTGTTTAAGTATTAATGTTACAATGTATGATGTAATGATAATTATAAATTTGCTCTTTAATCTTTGTCCTCTTCTCTGTCTGGTACATGGTCGAATGGTGGGCTGGAGCCCAACACAGGGCCTCCAAGGACAATGGGTGCAGGTAGAAGTTTGTGTGTGCAGACATCCCGATACCAACCATACATATCAATGGCCATTCTTTCACTGACTTCTGCATCTTTTGCTGCATCTGTCACTGGGTACTCCCTTGCCCCCAAAAAACATTAACAGGAGCCATTTGTGATAACTGCCAACCTTTGACCGCTGGAAAAAGCGGTTTGACCGCTGGAAAAACCCTCCAACAACCCTATATTCGTACACAAAGACTTAGCCGATTGCACGCATGTGTTCATCAGAAATGATGCTAAGAAGCTACCATTTCAGCCAACATATAATGGACCATTTAAGGTTGTTGAACGAAAAACACGACATTTTGTTATCACTTATAATGATGGTAGAACAGATACAGTTTCCATCGATCGCTTGAAACCTGCCTATTCAATGGCATCATCAGACATTCCAATTGACCCCTCATCATCAAACCAATCTCCCTTTCCTGTATCACAGTCACACCCCACCACCATCATAACTTCTCCAGCCATTCAAACTAGGTCTGGATGACACGTTCAGTTCCCTAATTACCTTAGTCATACAATTTCTTCATGACTTTGTTGTATCATTCCTTTCACTCACTGGGGGGGATTCACTCACTGGGGGGGAGTTATGTAGCAATTACCATTCCTGTGGTTTTATTTGTACACTTCAATTCATATCGGATCACGTGATTATTTTCTAGTGAGCATGTGGCTGTGTGTGTTCTTGATATAAATTATTATAAGAAAGTAGAGTCTAGTAACTAGCTAGCCTACAGTAGCTATTAGATATGTACATAGCTATTTAGTTGATTAAATTTTTTGAAACAACCATCCTTATAGTTGTAGTGCATAGAACAACTGTCACAGATGTCCCTATGCACACAAAAATAGAATTTGTAGACATTTTATCAAGTTACATACCTTACCAAGAACTAATACCCGAGTCTACACCTTACCAAGTATCTATAATTCATGCATGAGATCAATGTACAGTAGCAACTCTTCATGTTTAAGCAATGAATTATTAGCTAATATCACTAGAGTAAAACCTTTCTATGCAGACTGTCTCAAATTTCCTACAGTGGACAAACAAAATGGAACTAAGCTTACTTCCAAAAGCAGACAACTTTTTCCTTCTATTTATTAACCCTTTCGCTACACTAATTTTGGATTATTTTTTTTTTTATTTGGCATTGGTCGTCACTAGGCGCCGGTGTCACAAAAAAATCGATCCGGGTGGATCATATCCGCTAGCATAATCAATCCGTAGGAATAAATACGCTAGCATTATCTATCCACCCCGGTTTGAATTCGCTAGCAGATTTATTCCTCCTCCGCTAATATGATCCGGGGTAGCAAATGGATCCTTGACAAGTAGAACTATAGCATATTAATGTATCTGTTAGCAGGATTGATCCCTTAAATGAATGAGTCTGTTATAGTGAAGCATCTCCTGGAATGTTTCTGCTAGCAGAACTGATCCCCCTTAAATGCATGAATCTGTTATAGTGAAGCATCTCCTGGAATGTTTCTGCTAGCAGAACTGATCCCCCTTAAATGCATGAATCTGTTATAGTGAAGCATCTCCTGGAATGTATCTGCTAGCAGAACTGATCCCCCTTAAATGCATGAATCTGTTATAGTGAAGCATCTCCTGGAATGTATCTGCTAGCAGAACTGATCCCCCTTAAATGCATGAATCTGTTATAGTGAAGCATCTCCTGGAATGTATCTGCTAGCAGAATTGATCCCCCTTAAATGCATGAATCTGTTATAGTGAAGCATCTCCTGGAATGTATCTGCTAGCAGAACTGATCCCCCTTAAATGCATGAATCTGTTATAGTGAAGCATCTCCTGGAATGTATCTGCTAGCAGAACTGATCCCCCTTAAATGCATGAATCTGTTATAGTGAAGCATCTCCTGGAATGTATATTGATCCCCCTTAAATGCATGAATCTGTTATAGTGAAGCATCTCCTGGAATGTATATTGATCCCCCTTAAATGCATGAATCTGTTATAGTGAAGCATCTCCTGGAATATCTGATCCCTTAAAAATGCATGAATCTGTTATATATCTCCTGGAATGTATATATCAGCTAGCAGAACTGTGAGATGTCTACCCACTTGCCAATGTAAGCCAAAGTCAATATATCTTAATATACTCTTTTATACACACAGAGATAAGACCAAGAACAAATCAGAACACACGAGTCAGTGAGGTCTATAGCGCAGGGACGCTAACACAATCACAATGACCGAGATGAGCATGCTCACATAATAATAATTATTATGCTGTAATGATGATTAATATACTACACTTCTCCATACTTAAGATGATAAGTTACATACAGAGTTATGAGAGTACCTTAAAGGTGGGCCATGATTACTCCTTTTAGGGTAAGTTTTATAGGAGGCAGCGATTCGGGCGGATCGTTTTTCGCGGGGGGATCGAATATGCTGTGACACAGGCGCCCCAGGCAGCAAAAGGTCGCGCAGGTTAGCGTGACGTCATGCTGGCGGCTAGCAGATCAAGGCAGAAAGAATGAGCTCCTTGGAGACTCTTGCTGGCCTGCTTATGGCCTCTCTCACACCGACGATCCTCTACGGCACTGCCCCATGCACTATGCCACTCTCCTTTTCTTTTCATTTTTTTTTTTTTTTTTTTTTAAAGTCTATATAAAGCGAACATCAAAGGAAGATCTAAGGCAGCTCCTCCCTGTGGTCAAACATCTGAGAACTGACGGACCACAACCCATTGTTCTGACTTCCAATGCCGACAGTCAAAGGTTGGCGGCAGGAGGACGTCCTGGTGCTGACGGGTCCGAGTAACGGACGGTTGAAAAGTGTGTAAAATTACACTCTTTTGGGAGCGAAAGGGTTAGTCTAGTCACTCCAAGGTCAAGAGTTCACTGCTGAATGAAATTGACCCATATCTCTACGCAAATCCCAGCCCACATCTTCATTTCTTGCACAATTTCAGACAATGCCACAAGCTTCAGACCACAAACCTTTATGTGACATCACAATGCACCTTATACCCTTATGTGACATCACAACACACCCTTATGTGAGACCATCAACAACAGGTCATTTTTGACCTCATGTTGCTTTAGTCAACTAAAACATTTAGTACCAGCTATTAGTCACAAAACTGATCTCAATTAGTCAAAAACTAACTAAAAGTTGTCATACTAAAGCTTACATTGACCATAACATTAATCACTAAGGTTGACCAAATCTTTGTAATACTCTTTGTGACAAGACTTGTTGCTGGTTTCACTAACAGTTACATTATTAAAAAAATAATATCATCATAGATGTTTTGGAGCATGGGGGCACACCCTGAATGGGAATGAGGTTAGGGGTGGGCAAGGACTCCGTGCTATAGAATACCATTGGGTAGGAGACTATCTAGCATGATTTGTTACAAGAAAACACTGTAGGCTTTCCAAAATAGCTTAGCTTACCTAAATTAACAATTTTAGCAATACAGATGTACCTAGTTCACCAGTATGTGTATGAAGAAGCTCGTGATGACATTCTTGATTCTGATCATAGGTATGACTCTATGCGATGAAGAGATGAAAAGGCTATGTGCTCTGCAGTCTCTGTAATTGTAAAGAAGCTATACCAAAGAAGAATGTAAAGTTAAGAATATTCAATGGAATAACACATTTCAGAAATTGCTTGCACATGAAATTACTTTAGATGCTGAAAGGTTATATAACTAAATTTGGCATATAGGCTAGCATGTTCCTTATTGATCTGCATGTTTAACCATGGGTGGGTGGATGGGGCATTTCTCCCATGCTTCCTATGCCTATGTGAATTCACGCAGTCTTCTCAAAAGTATTATAACATAATAATCTTTATTAATATAGCTAATCTTCACTAGCTACTGAAGTTAGTTTTGATTTGAATTTTTGAGTCTAGAAACTTTTGGGGTAGGTGCAAATTCCTTTATCTCCTCATGTAATCCATACCTACATAATGATAATTGAGAGAGCTTATAAAATAAAAGAGGAAAGGAAGGAAGGTGGGGAGGAGGGGGGGGAGGTGCCCCCACACTCTACCTATAGAGTCTACAGGCCAGCTAGATACACATCTGGTTCCACACCCCTCTAAACACACCCAGGGTCTTCACACACCCCTTCTAGCTGGCCACAAGGGAGTTCCCCCTCATCCTTCTGAGAGGTCTACAGGATCTAGACACACCTCCAAATCTCTCACACACACACACCCCTTAACTCCCTAGGTCAAGTGGGAGTTCAGCTGGACACACCTACACTCCCACACCCCTCTGGACACATTCATGGTCTCCACACACACCCTTCTAGCGGGCCACAAGGGGGTTCCCCCTCCGCCTTCTGAGAGGTCTAGAGGATCTAGACACATCTCCAAATTTCTCACACACACATCCCTTAACTCTCTAGGTCAAGTGGGGGTTCAGCTGGACACACCTACACTCCCACACCCCTCTGGACACATTCAGGGTCTCCACACACACCCTTCTAGTGGGCCACAAGGGGGTTCCCCCTCCTCCTTCTGAGAGGTCTACAGGATCTAGACACACCTCCAAATCTCTCTCACACACACACCCCTTAACTCCCTAGGTCAAGTGGGGGTTCAGCTGGACACACCTCCACTCCCACACCCCTCTGGAGGGTCTCCACACACACACACACCCTTCTAGCGGGCCACAAGGGGGTTCCCCCTCCTTCTGAGAGGTCTAGAGGATCTAGACACACCTCCAAATCTCTCACACACACACCCCTTAACTCTCTAGGTCAAGTGGGGGTTCAGCTGGACACACCTACACTCCCACACCCCTCTGGAGGGTCTCCACACACACACACCCTTCCATTTTTTTTTTTTTTTTTAAATCCATATAAAGCGAACATCAAAGGAAGATCAAAGGCAGCTCCTCCCTGTGGTCAAACATCTGAGAACTGACGGACCACAACCCATTGTTCTGACTTCCGATGCTGACAGTCAAAGGTTGGCGGCAGGAGGACATCCTGGTGCCGACGGGGTCCGAGTAACGGACGGTTGAAAAGTGTGTAAAATTACACTCTTTTGGGAGCGAAAGGGTTAGTATGGACAATTGAATAAAAGTTTATTAGGCAAATGAAAAAGAGGTCACAGTATGCCTTAGGACCATACAATCAAGTCCATAGCCAGCTCCTCTATTGATATCGGTGCCAGTAACTTCAGCAAATCCTTTTCCTCTCAAGAACACTTCTACTGTAGGAGAAAAATGCCAGGGAATATGACCTACACAACCTGTCCTTTGAAGACTGCAACTGCATGTCGAATGTCTTTGACTCCCATTCCAATATCAAGATTTCGATTCCAGATAGCCATATTGTCATGGTTTAACAAACGACTTTATTTCTAGGTTTGTTCCCTGCTGGTTGACTGCTTAAGTCTAAACTAAGGCATATTCTAGGAGATATCTCTTAAACCCCACCCCCTTCTTAGCATTACATGTTGGTTGAAGTCAGATTCTTTCTTGAAAGCAATGGTTGTTTGAAGAGGCTACTTCTGTGAGTCCAGTAATTGATAGAGTGACCAGTGCTCATTATGTGTGTTACTAAACTGCTGGATTATTCATCCCCAGCCTCGCTGCATTAAGTTAAACTCTATATAACTTGCGACTAACTCTACACATTTATACACATAGCTATACAGCTATGTACTTTCTTGTTTGACTTCCATTTTCTCTATAATAATTATTAATTGTGTAGCTAGTGCCTATATAAATACTGCATCTAAACTTCTCTCCAAAGGACAACAGCCTAGGTCCCAATTTGTCCTCTCTTCAGAGGTATCACTGTATATGCATTTATTGAATTTTCTCAAGATATGTGGTGATATTAATTTCATTGAAGTAACATACTTGCAGTAGGTAATACTGTCACTGTGCCTGTTGCCAGTAAGTGAGTCTCAAAATTAAAAGCAACCTGTTGTCATTTAAATTGGGGGGTGGGGGGCACTGCTCCCATAGCTGCCAGAAAATGTGAGCAAGTGCCCCCACTGCCCCCATAGCTGCCGCCAGAAAATGTTGGCAAGTGCCCCCACTGCCCCCATGGTTCCTCTGAATCTAATATATTATAGTCCACTGATATTAAGGTGCCTTGAGGCTACTGAGTTCAGCCTCACTTACCCCCACATTCTGGTAAACATGTTTCCTCTCATCCTCAAGCTCATGCACAGGTGGTGGTGGGGCATTACAAAGTACTATACCATAGGCTGTTGAGGCCCACCCCCCCCCCCCCCCCCAATTTTGTCTAATGATTTTTTTATTGAACTTGATATAGGGGTTGGTGAATTATGCTCATATTATGCTATGCTAGCAATGCTCATCATTTTAATAATTATGCTACTAAAAACCTCATATCATGCTCAACATTATGCTCATAGACAGGGTCCAAGGATCACCTCAATCACAACCACATCCTGCACACATGACAAGATCACCTGACCTGACATGTGGTTTTGCAATGGCCACTGCTGAAAGTGCTGATTTAAGCTCTTGTTTAATATTACAGTACAATAGAAACTAATGTTGTTTTTTTTTGTTTTTTTTTTTGCCAAAAAATACCTCATTATGCTCATAAATATATCAATTATGCTAGCAATTACGCTAGTATTTATGAAATCACTTATTATGCTCAAAATTATGCCCGGCATAATCACCAACCCCTAACTTGATAGAATGTGCACAACTTGTAAAAACAATCATATCTAGCTAGCTAGCTAATTAGTAATGTAGCTAATACTACCTGATTGCTACAAGTGCATGCAAACTGTTCTCCTTTCTCTACACTTTGTACAGATTTACCAACCTCCAAGGAAGACTTCCTTGGATGTGGGATGTGGGTCCTGGATATTTTGGTGGAATCCCTGGATATGATTCTTTGGAGGTTTAAGATGTTAGCTAGACATTAGCTACATACTTAAAACAGTATGTAGCTAACAAATTCCGTGGATTTTTGTAGCATGATCCCTGGATCACACCTGAAATCCAGGAAAACCCTGGATGGTTAGTAACAACTGTTTGCGGCCAACTTTTTACACTACACACCCACCCTTAACCCCATCCCCCCCCCCCCCCCAAATTAAAAATGCCTCAGCTAGCTGTTTCTGTATACCTACTACATGTGTCATGCAACTGCCGGTAAGTGACGGTAGCTATGACTATGTCTCCACTCCTATTCATGGCCTGGACACAGTCCTTGGTCAGTGTTTTGATAATTCTTGGTCCATATAACGTCACTGGTGAAAGTGGTAAGTTTATAGCTAGTAGCTAGCAAATTCTCTAGGGAATATTCGTGAGTGGTAAGTACTACTAGCTACCAAGATACAGCAATTGTAAGCCAATTTCTTTTCATCTCTATACTATGAATATTATTATTATGTCACTGCTCTTTCTACCACTGCCATAGTAGCTAGCTACATTGCCTAAGTTTATAGACCAGCATATCTTTTTTGCAGGTTTATATACAGTCAGCTCCATTTGATGGTTCCTTGTATATATAAGTAGCAATCCTATTGGTTAGTATCAAGCTATCTCATTTGATGGAAAGCTTTCTGGTAGTGAGCTTTCCACACTGAATCAGTCACTCTGATGGCTAACTTGTTGTAGCTGGATAATCTTGTGGGATGGCCCCTTCAAAAAAGATTAGGGCTCTGTTTTAACACCTATATCAATCTCCTCCTGAATACTTTCACTGTTTATGTAGTCCATGTGAAGTTTATTGTTTTATCTATTATGACTGTATCACAAACAATGAATAATAAGCTGCCATAGTCAATGTTAATCCAGGGCTATGGACACCAGGTCATGGGTGCCAAATTTACTTTTAGGGACATAAGGCCACACCCCAACCACATCCACTAAATAACCATACCTATAAAGGTGTCATCAATAATTGTAACCAATATATACTAGTTAGGTTTGACAGCTTTTTTGGAGGTAGTTTTCTTGCACTCTGTGAGCAATTCTTCAGTAATGGTTGATTTATAGCAGCACTGTAAGCAGCTAAACTCCATTGTCTGCACTCCTTGAGATCCTAAATGATTTTTCAGCCTTTGAACCACAATATACTCTGGCCTATTGAGGACAAATGAGTAACCCTTTGGGGACAAAGCTCCCAGATAGGGAACCATCCCCAGAGTTTGGGGACAGTTGGCACCTATGCAGAGATTAGGTGGTAAATGAATTCCCAAAGAACAAGATTGATAGTGAATTCCTTTCCAAATTTTTTTTGGGTAATTAGTTGCCTAGCTCACTCAGCAATTCAGTATTGGGGAAGAAGTGGAGGGGACAACTGGACTCACTTTCTCAACAATAGTTGCGCTATTCATATCCCAATGATCTACTTATAGCTATAATCGTGTGATGGTGATGGTGTGTGTGTCTATACATCTCACCTTGAAAAAAAAAATATGTCAGTGTCCTTACTTTGTACTTACAGTGTCAGCATTCACAGAGGAGCCTGGTCCTGGACCTCTGAGAGCTCCTCTTGGGACACAAGTTCAATTTACTTGCTCAGTTACCAAGTCATACAGGATAGAATGGAGCTATCTTCCACCAGGTGAAGAAAATATGAGAAGTGATTTGACAACAGATACGGATGGAATAGAACAATATCTCAGGAACAGAGGCATTACTGTGGAAAGACCCTCAAACACAACTTCTCATCTTATTGTAAACGGAACAGAGGAAAACAGCGGCAGTTCTTTTTCTTGTATAGCTATTTTAACAGTGACAAATAGAACTGCTAGTAGACCTGTTGAAATAATACTCTATGGTATGAATAATAAGTGGAGTAATAATAATATACACTGGATTCATCTACTCTTCCATAACAGGTCCTCCTTCAACTCCAACTAACCTAACAACCACTGAGAGGGGAATAGAATCTGTAAGGATATCCTGGGATCAAGAGACCAAATATGAAGTGACAGTGAACTTCACGTTGAATATCACTAACCTCAACAAATCTAACATTGGGTCCATTATAGTGCCAAGACTACAACAACAATACTACATATTGACTGTGGAGGATCCCTCACCTTGTGATGTCTACAGCTTCCAAGTGACAGCAGTGAATGATGCTGGGGCCAGTGAACCTAGTGAGATAATCACCAGGAACCTCCCCTCACTACCTGACCTATCTTCTTTGGAGGACTCACTCCATCATTCTCTTGTGAAGAGTGCAAAAGGAGTCATGCTGAGTATCATGTTTCATGTAAGCATCATTGTGTGTAGCTAAATGTCAGATTAATAATCTTGTTCAGGTGACTACACTGTGTCCAGAGATAGAGTTACCAGTGATGAATTACACTCTAATCTTGGAGGATTCTAAAGGGAATAGGATGGAATCATCATCAGTTACTATAAATAATAAGATAGTGACTATAGAGATATTATTAATGGAGAACTCACTCTATTCCTATTACATCCGGGCTACTAATGAGTATGGAAGTAATACATCTACTGTAGTAGTAGATATCAGTAAGTATAATCAATGTGTGTACATTATTATGGTTGCAAGTTCTCTTATATTGAATAGCCACCACCGATGTGGAGATGGTAATTGTGTGTAGAAGAGAGGAAACCATCTACTCCATCCAGTGTAGCTACATTAATGGTAGCAATGCTCAAGGGTGTATCTATGTCCTTGTGGGTATGGTAATGGGGAACATTACTGGTACTATAAGGAGGACAAGCTCTGAAAGAGATGTGGTGACTATATCTAATATTGGATACTATAAGGAAGTGCTGGTCTATGACTGGGAGAGTGACAACACCATTGGTATCCTTCCAATCAGAGGGAACATCAGCTTCAATGAAACTTGTCCTGTTACAGGTAATAATTATTATATTTCTGGAATGTTATTCATTTATCTATTTCTCTAGAACCTCTATCTAGTGTTGCATCAACTTCCAGTGTTAATTTACTATTCATTGTCTTGGCCATTATACTACTTCTAATTGTTCTGGTGTGTATAATGGTTGGAGTGGTATGCCTCTATAAGAAAGGTACATTAAAGAACTGATTAATATGTTGCTATGTTATTGCATAGCAGGAAAATTAGTTTGAGAGGTGAGTTCTTTAACCTTAGTAGTATCTGTGATACTGTGAGTAGGTGAATGTATAGGCTGATGGTTTGACTTGCATCAACTTAGTATGTTGCTAATTAACTCACTTTTATAATGTTTACTCTTATCTCCTTCAATTTTTTTTCTGCTTTGGTATCAGGTTACTGTGTGAAGTGGAGGGAACACTGTATTGTATCTGCTGAGAAAGTAACTCCAGTTACAATTTGTGAGATGGAATTAAATCAGGTACTATAGCAACAGTGTTAAAGGTTAACAGTCTTCATAATGAACAATCTCCATGTACACTTCAAGACACATGATCACTTTTATGCTCTTATTTCAAAGGAGAAATGTAAATTGTTGTGTAATGATCCCAGATAATTGAGAGTCTAGAACTAGAGCCTAGCCTACTAGAAACAATCAATTATACAATACAGTACATTAGTTCCTCTTTTGAGAGACACCTCCCTAAGAAAGACCACAATTTAGAAACTTACCTCTAGTCAAAGACCTCCTCCTTTGTGGGACCAGAGACCACCAAAATCACAACCAATATTCACATACTATACATATTACACCACTTGACATGCTAAGTGCACTATAGTTCAGGAGGAACAAATGATAACTTTAAAAGCAAAAAATGAGTATCTATAGTTAAGATGTCTTTCCATATAGCTACATGCATATGTATTGTATACCACACATACATGCAGGCCCCACCTAATACTCCACCCACCTCTAGTGGGAGACCACCTTTTTGAGAGACCACTCTCTGTTTGATTTGAGGGTAGTCTCTCAAAAGAGGGACTACTACACTCCCAACCCGTTATACGTACATGTACATACAACATAACTGTATTTAAATCAACTTATTGTTACATGTATATTACTACAGAATGAAAGTAACAGTAAAAACACAGACCAGATGCACACAGCTGTAAGTTGATTTCTTGAAATAATTATCAGTACTATAAATTATGTAGCAGCTTCAGGAGGAAAAAAATGGAAATGTAGAAGAAGATGGTGTGAATGTACTGTACAGTACATTATCAGCTAACACTACCAACAAGGGGGCAGGTGATAGTAGCTTGAAGGAGGTACCAGGAATGTACTCTCAAATAAATTCTGTAAATAATGAAATAATTTTACCTGGCCAGTTAGAAGCCAATGTGTGGTGATTAGACAAGTGGATAACATATCAATCTAGTTGTAGCTATACCCACTGAGCCTACTTATTGTTCTGGTCCTAACTACAAGGTGTTTGTGTTAGTACATTTGGAAAAGGTATTACATGCAGCTTGTCTAACCACAGGGTCCTGTGTATCAAGTTCTAGAAAACATTCCACTACCTTCCAATAAAATCTCTGGCAATACTGAGGATCCAACTGCTACTCCGCAAGACACATCTACAGTCATATATAGTGTCGCAGAAAAGTCAGCTCCTATCCTAGAGAAGCCAGTTGCTGCTTCCCTGGAAGAGCCAGCCCCCATATATCATGTCCCAGACAAGCCAAATCCTATCCAGGAGGTGTCATCAGTACCCTCAAATAGAATCTCTATAGATCCTGGGGCTCCACCTATTCCTCCATTTTGTCTGCAAGACCCAATTCATGTGCCAGAAAAACCAGTGGTACCCTCCAATAGAATCTCTACAGATGCTGGGGCTCCACCCATTCCTCCATTTTGTGTGGGTAATGAGTCAGCAACAGAGATATCATCTCTAGGAACTTTACTATGAAAAATGAGACATTCACAGTTAACATTTACATGCTGGTATTGATTGTAAGTCGATCTTCTCTATCATCATAATTCCACTCATATCACTGTCAATATAGCTAATTCCAAATTTTGCATGTAGAGTTTGTGGGTGATGTGTTATTTTAGTGGTCAGTGGTCAGGTATATAGTAGCTATACAGTGGAACCTCTATTCCAGACACAGTGTCCTGATTAGAGGAGTTGCCTCAGGTTAGGACCCTGAAATTATACACAATTTTTTTTTATTAGAGTGTCTTCATTTAAATAGAGGTTCCACTGTAGTATATAGCTACTGGCCCTCTCATAGCTATTAGTTTGACAGCTCCATAACATATCATTGTAAAACTTATTTAGTATCCAGACTTAAACTGTTACACAGCATACAATAACTGTAGTAGCTTCTGGAGATAGTTTATCCCATATAGACAGCTAGCTTTTCACTGTAATGGTTTGTGTAAGTTAGTGATGATAACTAAACACAAGTTTACATATGAGTTAGTATTGGTTAGGAAAATGTGTACTCAGCAGTATACATTACTTCATAGGCAAACATTACGTTATATTTTAGTATTTGTAAGCAGTATAATTAATTATATTATAACTAACAGATAAGTATCATTATGTTTTGAATCCAAACTCTTATCACTGTGTCTGCATGTGCTCTCATTTAATCAACCAACCTCTTACCAGCATCATTGTTGGTTCCATGGATTTGTGGGGAGAAGTCATAACTATCCCCATCGGGTTACCAAAGATAAGGACAACAACAAAGCAACAATAGTAACAGCAAAAAATATTAACTAATACTGTCTATAGATGAAACTCATCATATTAGCTAGTGCAACACACAAATTAGGTCTACCAACATTGTATGTACACAATAACACAATAGCAATTAGAATGTAAACACACTAGCTACCACCCAGTAAAATAATTAGCTGGATCTTATAGAAACTGTATGTCCTTACTCTCCTGTTTGGAACAACTATCATACCTGTTTCTACTGTAATGCATGGAACATCTGTCACTGCTGCCCATACTGGCTATATATCACAACATAGCTAACAGTATAAGAAGTATTGAACATATCTGATCCTGGAACATATCAACAGCTATGACAGTTGTATAATGACAAGTAGAATCATCTGTAACAGTTGCTCTATACACAACAAAATATCAAACTGAAAATGTATTCAAAACATAATATTTTTCTAAAAAGGTAGACATAGCATATAAACATCTATATATACCAAGCACTCAAGCCCACCCACAGCAAACATTTGGCAGCAGGCATGACTTCTCTATAACAACAAGATCATGGACACAATGTTTCTACTCTTACTATTGATCAAGACAGTGTCTCCTCAACTACTGCTCAGTATGTTACTAGTTCTTGGAGTATGTGGTGTCACAGTTTGTGAAAATGGTAAGTGAACTACGATTAATGATACCTATGGTAAGACTTTGTTTCTTTGGCGCTAGACAGCAACTTGCTGTGTGTGATTATAGTCCTTGATTTCCAATGGGGTGGAAACCCTTAGCTCTATTACTTTAGCACCGCATTGTCCAGTAGGTAAGTATTGTCAGTTTGCCCTTCATTAGCACAAGTTGACAGCAAACTACTAGTTTCAATTCTACAAAAAGGTTGTTTGGGAAGAAAATGATTATAGAAAGTAGCTGGTTTGCAAAATAGCCTTTCCTTCATTATAATGAATCAAAAGGTGCTGTTTTTGTCATACTTGTTTGATGGGACTATGGTGAGTCCAAATCTATCTACGTACAACTACATGGTCCAGGAGAACCTCAATTATTAATTTTAATGATAAATAAAGAGAACTGATTCACTCAAAATGAAGACACAGCACCATACTCACATAATTAAATCACATACATAATAATATAATATATAATACCATACCAACTTCCTGGCCTGACCAACTAATAAATAGGGCATGGGCTAAGGCTTCTTGTTATATAGCTATAAATAATATCAATTTAGATATAACACTTAATTTGTCACACTAATAGCTAGCTACTATGCAGCTAGACACCTAGTTCACTCAGTGTATATATTTCACTATGTAAAAAATTAGTTTGATATGAAAATAATTATTATTATAGATGAAGACATGAAATTAACTAATAATGAATGAATTATGTCACTGACTGTAAAAGTGGTGGGATGACTTGCTATAAGTGGCTCATTACTGAACAGTTTCTACTGCTGGTTCGACCTACCATTATAGATTAGTGATACTGTAAAAAAACCTTAAGTCCATAGACCAAAACTGTCAGTTTACAGGTTGTACAGTTAGCCCAGGTTGTTGATGATTTCTCACTAGTTCAAATGTTATTCAAAAGCTAACTATCTTATTGGCTATCATCAGACTATCTTATAGCTAAGCTTCTTGAAGGTATTGGATGAGCTTCCCATTTTCTAAATTTATCACTCTGATAGCTAGCCATTGTAGTTAGTCTTGTATTGCTGGCCAGCCCCTTCTGAAAGAAAAATGAGTAATATCAAGATTGATATGCAAAAATAACACCAAACCCTTCCATATTTTTTCATCTGAGGTTGGCCCTTGAAACTAGCTAGCTCACTCAGCAATTTAGCATTGAATGAGAGGTAGCTACCAGAACCTATCCCAGTGGTTCAAAATTAGTACCTGAATGTGTGAAGAATAATAATAAATGGAGTAAAAGTTACAACTGATAAAAATTACTGTCAATTTTGCCCATAATTATACCATGTTAGTCTGTGCACTTTTCCTGAAAACATCAGTGTCAGTATGTTCTCACTTTGTGCCTACAGAGTCAGTATTCACAGAAGAGCCTGGTCCTGGACCTATGAGAGCTCCTCTTGGGACACAAGTTCAACTTACCTGTTCTGTCATAGAATCATACAGGATAGTATGGAGATACCTTCCACCAGGTGTAACAGAACTTGCAGTGGATATAGATCAAACCCTCAAGACCAGGGGTATTATAGTGGAAACCCCCTCAAGCACAACTTCTCATCTTATTGTGAATGGAACAGAGGGAAATAGCCAAAGTTCATTTATTTGTTTAGCCATTAAAAGAGATGATACAGTCAGAAGAAGTCCAAGTGGACGTGTTAAAGTAGTATTTTATGGTATGAATAATTAACTGGTACATAGGTATTGGATAAACTCCATTATATTGTAGGTCCTCCTTCAACTCCCATTAACATAACAACCACTGAGAGAGGAATAGGATCTGTAAGGATATCCTGGGATCATGAGACCTTATATGAAGTGACAGTAAACTTCACACTGAATGTCACTAATCTCAACAACTCTAAGATTGTGTCCACAATAGTGTCAAGAATACAGCAACAATACTACATATTGACTGTGGAGGATCCCTCACCTTGTGATGTCTACAGCTTCCAAGTGACAGCAGTGAATGATGCTGGGGCCAGTGAACCCAGTGAAATAATCACCAGGAACCTCCCCTCATTACCTGACCTGTCTCCTGTGGAGGACTCACTCTGCCATTCTCTTGTGAAGAGTGCAGAAGGAGTCTTGCTGAGTATCATGTTCAATGTAAGCATCATTGGTGAAGGTGGTGTGTGCAGATTAATCTTGTTCAGGTGACTGCACTGTGTCCAGAGATAGATTTATCAGTGATGAATTATACTCTAATCTTGGAGGATTATGAAGGGAATAGGATGGAATCATCATCAGTTACTGTTAATAATAAGATAGTGACTATAGAGATATTATTAATGGAGAACTCACTCTATTCCTATTACATCCGGGCTACTAACAAGTTTGGAAGTAATACATCTACTGCAGTAGATATTAGTAAGTATAATCAATGTGTGTACATTATTATGGTTGGAAGTTCTCTCGTATGAAATAGCCACCACTGATGTTGAGATGGTGACTGCGTGTAGAAGAGAGGGAACCATCTACTCCATCCAGTGTAGCTACATTAACAATAGCAATGCTCAAGGGTGTATCTATGTCCTTGTGAGTATGGTAGTTGGGAACATCACTGGTATCATAAAGAGGACAAGCTCTGAAGGAGATCTGGTGACTATATCTAATATTGGGTACTATAAAGAAGTGCTGGCCTATGACTGGGAGAGCGACAACACCACTGGTACCCTTCCCATCAGAGGGAACATCAACTCCAATGAAATGTGTCCTATTACAGGTAGCTTGATTCTATATGCTCCATTGTTTGTGATTATAGTATTACACTTTAGATCTCCCCTCTACTAACACTCCATCAGGACAGTCTACTGGTATAATTGTGGTATTGGTTATTGTTATAGTTATTATGGTGGTGATAATAATTATTATTACTACTATAATGATTATCATTGGATGTCTTCTCATGAAAGGTATGTTAAGTGAGGACTATAGAACTATTAGACTAATCCAGAAACTCTGAACTGAACTACATAAAAACTGCAGTGTATTAATAATAACTGAAATAAATTTTGAAATAAATTTTGGAACACCTTGTAGAGAGGCTCCATCCAGTTCATTAGCTATGTACAATGTCTAAATGGAGTTTAATAATGCAAGTGAAGATCTAATGATACCAGTCTTCTTTTCACAAGTAACATATAGCTACATTTACTTTAGCAGTTATTTTTGTCAGTTTGTTTAGCTATGTACATCGCTGGCTACTCACTTAGAATACTTATTTTTCTCCAATCTAAATTATTTTTCAGTTGCCAATAATCTCCCAACAGTGGTCAGTAAATATACGTAGGACATGAGGTTAGCTGATTGACTCTCTTTAGTTGCTGCTCTATATATAGAGGTGGTCTTCTCGGAGTGTTATAGCTAATAGTGATTTTACTGTACATACACAACTGTCATACTGAATGTAGTAACTGAGGTTATCACACAAGAGGATCAGCTTTCTGGTGATGATGTAGTTATGTTGATTTAGAACATGAACCACTTTGTAAGATTCTGAAGAGTTTCAGCCTCTGCAAAACTTCCAGAATTTTATTTAGTTCTATAAATTTTGCAATCTCTTCTTGTTACTGATATATCTTCATGAATTGTATCCATTATAATCTACTAAAAACTTGGTTTACATAAATATTCCATGCTACGTACTTGGGGTTAAGCTGTTAATATTATTCTCTTCTAACTGAAGCATAATGACAAACCTATCCTGTATCAATTACAGCAATGAAAAATATCAAGAGTTTAAAGAATATTATGATGTGTGGAGAGAATGCTTCATATGGTGTTAATGCAGAGAACAGGTTAAATTTTATACATTTTCCTCCACTTCTTTATAGCTACTCCATTACTTTGTATAGGAGGGAATTGACTGATGGTCTTTATGCTACCATCCAGGATACTCCCCAAGACATTAAGGTAATTAATCTGTCAACAGTCTGTCTAGTACATCTTTTTTTCCAGCCATCTTTTAATTAATCTGTCTGTCCATATGTCTCTCTGTTTATGACAATGCTAGTATGAATACACCCTTTTACATTCAGGATGAATTGTATAAAGAGAATCCATCCTATGGTGTTTCAAAAAAGTTTACTTGAAGATAGAGTATGCTGAAGAACTACACTAGTTAGTCCTTTTGTAAAAAAGACTGTGTATTATTATACATCCATACTATTATAGCTAAATTACCTACTGCATAACACTAGAATGTTCAGATTGACTTTCATATTCTAGTAGCTACAAAGCATAACTACTTGTTAACTATATTCAGTGTTATAGATAAGTACTCATATTGAAACCTGTAAGGTGACAGTATACCCTGTGCCAGACCTGGGCATTTTATGACTTGAGAGAGTCACATCTAACCCATTAGCTGTTTCTGCCTGGCCCACCTGAGGTCAGATAAATTAGAACATAAATCAAATCCATTTATGCTGTGCATGAAATATGGCTGTGTAACAATAGTTCACAAAACAGTCTTAATCAAGTTCAAACATACAAAGCACATGCACACCAGTTCTAATCACCTGACATACAATTAAGTGTTAAATAATGTACAAATTAACAAGTCTACATTAATGGAATACAAGAGTCACTACAGCTGCGTTGCTGTATTTGAAAAGATTGTCATTTTTTATTATTTAGTAGCTAGCAACCAATTAATAATAATGTTTTTTACAGTGGGGAAGTTCAAGTTATTGTTGTTATGGCTCTCCAACACAACTCAGGTTACTCAAGTGACCCCTTGTAAAAATAATTGCTCACCCCCCCCTCCCTAATATCTATCCATGCACTCAGTGACATATTTCAGACAGCTATCAGAAGTTAATTAAATAGATACTAGCATAGCTAGCTAATGTTATATTCAAACCACTTGTTAAGCATGACTAGCTAACAAGTTCATAATAATGTGTTCATATGATTTCTAAAGATTGGTCTACTTAAATCTGTCAATATAGCTTGATGAGAGGCATGTTTAATAATTATTAATTAACACAACAGCTTAAAGCACAAATGAACCAAAATTATGTAAACATGACACTGTAAGTTTGGTTGTAATCATTGCAAATTGCAATTTCAATTTTAAGCACAATAGCTATGCAGAATTCATTACTAGAAGTTACACAAAGATTGATTACTTTTAAGTGAGCTTGTTAGTCCTTCACTGTTTCACTGTTTCATCTGTTCATCTGGGGGGGAGGGGGATGTTGCAGGGGAAGCTTCCCCTCTAGATGGCTCAACTTCTCTCCCCCCCCCTCCCCACACACACACACAATAAATGCTCAACTTCCCCTCCTAAAACATTACACAATGCATTAAATTGCTATTCAAAGTCAGAAAGTAGACATAGCTAGCTATATTCTTTGAGGTTTTGTTGTCAAAAAAAGTCAATAATAGTGTCTAAATCTTTATCCATTTAAAGTCTCTGACCCCCTCAATGCTCACCCTCATAATGATTCAGCACATAATCTATTTCTGAACCTTGTTTTCACTAGTTTCATTTCATTGAAGCTTTTGAAAGTGTGCATGCAGAGGAGTAGCTAGCTGCCATGGACTGAGGCACTTGGCTCAGTATTTTTCCTATTTTTTAGTGCAACAGTTAACTGACAGTTACTGTTTGTAGTGTGATAAAGTGCCTAATAAACACATGATGTCATAATAGCTGAGAAACATGACATGACATGATGCCACAGCAGCTGCAAGTATATTGGGAGTTGGGACCAAAAACTCTGGTAGAGGCAGATCAATCTGATAGTCCACTACTTAGCAAGAAAGCTGTGTCTTCAAGTTCTTCAACTTCTTAACATAGTGCATGTGGGTGCCTATTAGACAGCCTGAGATGCCACCAGATTAAATCAAAGTTTAAAATACAAACTGGAAGCAAATGCCCTAGACCCCCCTATATGAGGCTGGTACTGCACACACTATGTAGTCACAAATCCCAACCCTAGCTCCTGTAAAAATTCCTGGCTATTCCTCTGGACTGTACTAAGTGACTATTAATAATTATTATACCCAACTTCTATAGGATCATCAGAATCTGAACTCACAACAATACTAGGAGATGGTACCAACGATGATATGATGTGTGGTGATGTGGACGCACGTTGGAGGTGTTGCGATACGCGGTGAAGGGGAATTGACCTTTGGTTCGTGCTAGGTTCAGGGTGAATGTCGCAAGGACAATTACGTCATTATCAGAAAATCGCGCACCCTCCCCTCCTCCCCAACTAGCTAGCTATCTCTCTTGGATTTTTTTTTCTCGAGGTTTAAAAGAATAGATGAACAGTAAGTTTGTGTAGGAATGAGTCTAGTGTAGTACCTGTAGTCATGGAGGAGACATTAGTCATAGAGCATTAATATTTTAGCAGAGATATCTCTGTCCTCTGATTGTAGTCAGTCATTGAACATAGCTACAGAGCATAGTCACATAGAGTGTAGTCACAAAGCCTAATAACTTACCTAACACATATCCAGCTTCTACTTACAGGGCATAGCCTCGCCTCCTGAAAGGAAGATAATGATTACATATTGTATGTAGCTATAGCTAATACAGTTCATAAGACTAGTCATGGTTACATAACCCACTCAGCTGATCTCTTCCTGCCATGCTTCTGACTTCAATTTTTTCACAGGTGTGACATAATGTTTTTTATTTTCTATAGAGAGTTACCAAAGAGGCACCATCAAGTGGATCCCTCATTGCAGATGAATCTCAGGCAACTATTGGTAATCACTATACATAGCCTATACTTTTATTAATTTTACATTCTTTCTATTTCTTAGTGAGAAAGAAGAAGAAACATTCAGGGTGGGATTGTGGCCAATGCAAGTTTTGTAAGGATATGGTCAAATTTGGGGGTCCCGGGAAGAAAAAAGCAGCGATGTTCCCAGAGGTAGTGTGTGTTGAAGGTGTCTTTTGCACAAGACAGGCATTTGAGAAGCCAATCAATGGCAAGTCACATGTCATAATGAAATCAGCTTACGTATTAGAGTATTTATGGCAATAATTCTTGAGGTAGCTGTGGGGGTGTAGACAACTTTTTAGGACTGGGGGAACTAATAAGGTAAAGAGAAAAGAGCTGCAATTTGGCTCAAGGGGGAGAGTGTGGAAGGGAGATATGCCCCCTCCTGCACAAAGTGCGGGGAGCAAAATCCAAGAGGTGTAAGAGAGCAAATTAGAGTAATATTCACTAAGCAACCATAAATAATATGTACAGAAGGATATGGTGGACTCTATTTCATTGAAGATAGTGGATTCTGTACTCCAATATCACTTTCAAACTATATTTTAGAATACACTGATCGAAAAACCTAAATATTATTTTGCTCACTAGTTCAGGCTGATAGCTAGGCTGATAGCTGGCTTTAAATTCAATGGATGATTCACCTGGCTTTAAAGGACTCTCTTAGAAACTCACAGACATGGTAGCTACTAGCTACAGGCAACTAGGCTATGAGTCTTAAAGCAGCTGTTACCATACTTACCTGTTAACCACTACTGTCATGATCAAATACTGTTTACCAAACCACTACAATGCACATCATATATACACAGTTTACAACAACAACAGCAATAATAATAATAATAATAATAATAATAATAATAATAATAATAATAATAATAATAACTAAGACAGAGCCTGAGCTTATTAGCTTATTCATTTTCTAAAAAATCTGCCCGCCACACCTATGAGCTGTCATAAATGGTCTATACACAAGCTTTTGGACTTTGCCCTCTAGGGAACTAGCTAGCTGTGATTAGGTCAAATATGTGAAGTTAGGCACTAACTAACAACAGCTAGCTATAATATTATACACATAGATGGATGTAATGTTTTGTATGGTATGTAGGTGTGTGGAGACAAGGCCAATATGCCAAGTTGCAGTTAATGAGGAATCAAATAGCAACAACAGAAGAAAAATCACATATCAAACAGTTTCTATATGGCAATGTAATTATTATTATTATTATTATTATTATTATTATTATTAACATCGGTGTACAAAAGAGAGAAATGGACTAGGTGGTTGAGGTGGACACAGAAATTACAACTGACTCAATCAAGTTTTTACTAAATGGTTGTGCAAGTCTAAGATCTCTGATAAGATAGGAACAAAAATTAATGTGCTGATTAGAATAGTCCTTACAGAATTGTTTGCCAGACTTTAAATTGAGGCTTAGGAATGTAAAACAATTATAGCAGAACAAGTCTGAGAAGATTTGAAGAGAGTAGAAGAACGATGGAAAACAAGCTTTGTAGCTTGGCAGTGCAGTGAGCATTGAGCAACTCTCTAACACTATAAAAAGCACAACACCAATATAATTTTTCGCGCAGTCTTCTAATAATGACGTAATTGTCCTTGCGACATTCACACCCTGCCTGAACCTAGCACGAACCTTGACCTTTCGGGCCGGGCTAGCAATTGCTAGCTCTAGCAGCTATTTATAGTGTTCGTAACTAGGACTATGATTTCATGGCCTGGACACAATCCCTGGTTAGTCTTTTGATGATTCTTGGTCAATATTATGCCGGCGTCACTGGTGAAAATGGTAAGTCACAGTGTCTATACCTAGCCAGCTGTATTGCATAGCTAACTACTATTCTTTAGTGCTGTAGCTAGCTACCAGTGTACCAATTAATTTTGTACTCACATGCTACAATAATTATTCATTAGTTGTTAAAATCTTCCAAATAAAAGAGAATAGCAATTAGCTAGGACCACAGTAATAACTACTGCTGGCATTTTATCCATGGCTGTGATTCCATCTAGAAGAACAGCTAATAAAAACATGTAGAATGAGAATAACTCCCTTCGGGTTGGAGGGAGAGGGCACCTGCACTTCCTCCTACTAGTAGAAATTCATGCAATACTGGAGGTGATAAAACTATTAACAGCAACTGATTGCAACCCAATTTTGCCCATAAATATAAAATTCATCTCCAAATACTGTCATGTGATTACCTGTGTTTTTCATGAAAACAACAGAATTCACAGAGGAGCCTGGTCCTGGTCCACTGATAGCTCCTCTTGGGACACAAGTTTGACTTGATTGCTCCATTACTGAAATGTACATTATTGTATGGCAATATAGTCATCCCAGTATCCAAAGTTCAATCACATCAGATGTACCAGGAGGAGAGCAAGCCTTTAGAAACAGGAATATTACAATTGAAAATCCATCCAACACAACCTCCCATCTTATTATCAATGGAACAGAGAAAAACAACCAAAGCATTCTTTCTTGTCAAGCTGTTACAATAAATGATGCATTTAATAGACATCCAAGTAGAGATGTTGAAGTAATATTTTATGGTAGGTGTAAGTTATAATAGTGGAAAATTCTGTATCTAAACTCTCTTACATTGCAGGTCCTCCCTCAACTCCCACTAACCTAACAACCACTGAGAGAGGAATAGGATCTGTAAAGATATCCTGGGATCATGAGACCATATATAACGTGACAGTGAACTTCACACTGAATGTCACTAACCTCAACGACTCTAACATTGGGTCCACTGTAGTGTCAAGAATACAGCAACAATACTACATATATACTGTGGAGGATTGTGATGTCTATAGCTTCCAAGTGACAGCAGTGAATGATGCTGGGGCCAGTGAACCCAGTGAGATAATCACCAGGAACCTCCCCTCATTACCTGACCTATCTCCTGTAGAGGAGTCACTCCACCATTCTCTTGTGAATAGTGTAGGAGGAGTGATGCTGAGTGTCATGTTCAATGTAAGCATCATTGGCCAAGGTAGTGTGTGTAGAAATGTCAGATTAATCTTTTTCAGGAGGTGACTATACTGTGTCCAGATATAGAGTTATCAGTGATGAATTATACTCTAATCTTGGAGGATTCTGAAGGGAATAGGATGGAATCATCATCAGTTACTGTTAATAATAAGATAGTGACTATAGAGATATTATTGATGGAGAACTCACTCTATTCCTATTACATCCAGGCTACTAACAAGTTTGGAAGTAATACATCTACTGCAGTAGATATTAGTAAGTAGCTATAATCAATGTGTGTACATTATTATGGTTGTAAGTTCTCTTGTATGAAATAGCCACCACCGATGTGGAGATGGTGACTGTGTGTAGAAGAGAGGGAACCATCTACTCCATCCAGTGTAGCTACATTAACAATAGCAATGCTCAAGGATGTATCTACATCCTTGTGAGTATGGTAGTTGGGAACATCACTGGTACCATAAAGAGGACAAGCTCTGAAGGAGATGTGGTGACTATATCTAATATTGGATACTATAAGGAAGTGCTGGCCTATGACTGGGAGAGTGACAACACCACTGGTACCCTTCCTATCAGAGGGAACATCAACTCCAATAAAATATGTCCTATTACAGGTAACTGATGATTCTACATGCTCCATTGTTAATGATTATAGTATTACACTTTAGATCTCCCCTCTACTAACACACAGGCTACTAACACTCCATCAGGACAGTCTACTGGTTTATTTGTGACATTGGCTATTGTTATTCTGATGGTTGTGGAATAGCTAACACTATAAAATTGACATTGGTCTGTAATATGTACATTGTAGCTAGTGGTCCTGCATAGTATCCTTTGTAGTACATGAACCTGTCACTCACATTAGTAATAGTAGTGGGGATAATTATTATTACTAACTATCACTGGATGTGTTCACATGAATTAAAACACACAAATGGCCCAAATTAATTGTGTAAACATGGCACTATAACTATAAAGTTCAGTTGTAAATTTTATAATCATGCTACAGTGAAACGCATAACTATAGCTAAAACAACTATAGTCTGTTCACGTTCACCTTGCACCTGGAAGTGCTGCACGTACAATGGAATGCAAGCGGATGCTCTTAATTGCATGTTTTTGGTTATGACGTACGTGTATATCACGTGTTCAGCACAAATAAAAAGTTCCCGCGCATCCCGTGCGCAGTTTGCCAGCTGTTTTTTTTTTGGTAAGAAACATGGCTTGCAAAGGAAAGCGTGTAAGGTCAGACACAAAGGCTGTTGTTTGCAACGTTTATGATTACTTTGAAAGAGAGAGCAAGAAGAACAAGAAGATCCATCAAGGAATCGTGAAGCTGAAGAAGAAGACGGTGGATGCTACCGGATTAAGTAAGTGTACTGTTGTTTGTTATAGACCCCTTGCCTCTAGAGGGTGTGGCTAACCAATGATCACGTGATTTATTTCGTGTAGGGCAAAAAGAAGCTTGGTCTTTATGGAGATCTGATAATGCCATCAAGTTGCTATGCTATTGGCTACACTGAGCATTGCAGCAAAGCGAAAGGAGTGAAGATTTTATTGATCCTGACAGAAAAAAGGCCTAGGTCGATGCTATTTAACGGGTAGGATGGCAGCCTAACTTTTCACTGCAGAGTTTGTATTGCTCATTTCATTTGTTCAATGTAGCTATCTATCTAACTAGCTGTTGGTTTGTATCTAAGTACATTATTTGTGTTTTAGCTACAGTTTCTATATAATTATATGCAGGGAAACCTTCATGTTAGATTATTGATATTTGCATTCACAAAGAGTACACGGGCTAGTAGTGATCAAAGACTGGGAAGATATGAAAGGTTAATGAGAAGACAAGAACAGAGTGATCAAGTTGAAGCAAGCATTGGTCACACTGAATATCCAGTTGCTAATTATATTGCTCAGAGGACAAAGCAGTAGCTACTAGCTAACTACCCAAGTGATGTACTTTGGTAGAGATGCTTAGAGAAACAGTTCAGACCCCTGAAGAAACTCTTGATGAATTTAAGGAAGAAGTGATTGTGCAGCATCAACTTGATTGGCTGAGGAAAAATAAGAGTCCTGCAGCCATGCTGGATGGTAGCTGTGACAAGACCTGATTTTACACAGGACTTCCATCCTATGAAGCTTTAGCTGCTTTATCACAACTTTAGTTTTACAATTTACAGTAATAAAATTTTATCTACAATACTGTCCCGACATATATCCATTAAAGAAATAGTTATAGGCTTTAGTTTTAACTTCCATATAGAGTCTAAGGGCTAGTTTTAACTTCCATATAGAATCTAAGTTAGGTCATCTGCTACCATCATCCAAGTACTGGTTTTCTGCTATAATATATGGGTCAGGTAGCTAATTCCTACTAATCTATTTTCAACTTCTGTAAATACTGCTTTAAGTCCAGCAATAGGAAATACTCAGAAGTCTTTACTAACAGCCTAAAATCTTTTGCCCTACACGCACGAGTTAAGGGTGTGTCACTGCATGTGACATTCATTGCCGCACCCACTGAGGCAAGGGGTCTATAGAGGTGGGAGGGTCTAGTTCTAGTGAAGATGACCACAGCTCTGACGGGCTTAGCAGTGATAGCTCCAGTGTCTCTTCAGATAGTGATTGAGAGGAATGTTTTACCGAGAAGTGTTTGAGTTCTCGTTCTGTAGGTTAGGTATGTCAAAGATCTGTGCCTGTTGAAGATTTTTGCCAGTTCAGATGATTTGGGGTAACCTGCAATGAATGCAGTAACACTTCATCATGATGTTTTCTCACTGCAGTGTACCAATTCCAAGTGTCAAAGAGCAACAACAAAGACCAATAACAACATTATCCTTGCACGCAATTATTTTGATTTCTATGCGCGCGGTTGACGTCATGAATTAACACGTTCCTTGTGGTGGCTGGTATGCCCATAGAGATGTATGGGCTCTGCCGGTTGAGCAATTTCCACTGATTTTATTCTATAATGCTATATTTGGATGTTTCCGGCTTTTAAGCTGAGCCGAATGGTGTTTGAATCATATTCATAGCTAAAAGTACCAGGAAGTTATTCAAGGTCAAAGTGGTGCAAGGTGAACGTGAACAGACTATAGTGTGGTTATGTACATGCTGCACTCACTCTTGTTGTGATACACAATGTTGATTACCCTTTGCCTAATGTTATTAATGATGTGAGCTTGCTGATGATGGTAGCACAGAGACCTGCTTTAGCAATTGCTTTAGCAAAAGTTAGTACTTCATTCTATACATTTTAACTGACAACTTGGAATGTGGATAGCTATCACTAGCCAACTCAAACCCCTAATCTCACTCAATGTGTAAGGTATAGCTAACAGTTGCATATGCAACTATTGTCCATGGATGAAGAATCTGGTCTTGACTATTAATATATAGCTAACTGAGGTGAAATGAATATGATGCCAAGTGATAGAGTATCAATGTGGTTTGGGAACATAACTGTAGCTAAAACAGTAAGAATCATCTAATTAGCATTAGCAATATAATACTGTATTTGATTAAAAATTTGCAGCTGTAAGTGCATGTACACTACCTCACCCTTAGCCCCAATGCCTCAGCTGCCTCTGAGAGGTGAGTTACCAAATCAAAACCTTATACCAGATTATTCAGATTCTATATATTGCTATGGGCTCTATAGGGTGGGTAGATGTGTACACAATAGTACACAATTGTAATCTGAATGATACTGTTATATATATGGAGAAAGATCCTCTATTTTGTGCATGAGGTCAACATACTGTAGCACAGCAGACAACTCTTCATGTTTACTAGCTACTATTGTTTAGTTGGTAAGAAACTCAATTCATTTGATGAAATGATGACTATGATCAATCAGTTAAAGGCATCTAATCATCCATTGCGTGTATTCAATAGTCAGACTGTTGAAGAGTGTAACAAGCGTCGTGCAAAAGCTAAACAGCCATTAGAGCCAATTTATAACAAATGGCGTTACACGTATTACTCTGTTCGGTGTGTACATTATGGTCAAGGTTGACACAGAAGCAAGGGAGTGAGGCCAAATCAGAGGCATTTTGCATTGAATTGTCCTGTAAAACTCACCATATCTTATGACAGGGTAGTTGGATGCCTTGTAGTAAGGGAGTGTTTACTAAATCATAACCACAGAATTAGGGATGAGATCATGGAGCAGTAGACTAAGCTTGAAGCAGCAGCATGAAGTAAATGAATTACTTAGTCTGAAGCCTAACACCATATTCATAGAAAGTACAAAAAAATTGTTACATTGAAGAACATGAAGGCAAAAATGAAAGAGGTAGTAAAGGGCGGAAGAAAGGATGAGCAGATCCTTCTTGATTCTCTTGAAAATGCCCTGAAGCAAGATCCAACAGCCAAAGGTGGCATCACTATTGATGAAAATGACCAGGTTTCCATAGTTCACTTTCAATCAGGACAGATGTCTGATCTATTTATCAAGTTTCCAGAGATATTGTTGATTGATGGCACATATAATGTAAACCGACTTGGAATGCCCCTCTAGTGCTTTATAATAGAGGATGTTTTCGGCAATGGTAGAAATGTCTTTTATGCAGCAACTGCTGAAGAAGATTCGGTTCATTAGCAACGAATAATTCAATCCTTCAAAGCTTCTAATCCTTCATGGTCTAGAGTTCGTGTTATCATTGACAAAGATTTTACAGAGCTACAAGCACTACAACAATTTCCACATGCATCTGTGCTTTATTGTCAGTTTCATGTAATCAAGTGCTTCTTCAAACAGCTCGCTGAATTGGATGTGCCAAAGGAAAACCGGGAGGAAGCAAGACAGTTGATTCGTGTTTTGGTTCATGCTAAAACTAAAGATGAGTATGAAAGAATTAAGCAGAAACTTTTTGATGTAAGCAATGATGCCTTTAAGGAGTATTTTATCAGGAGTTGGGATTCTTGCAAGGAGAAATGGGTTACATTTTTACGTGATGAAAATGTTCACTTGGCAAATACAACCAATAATCGCCTCAAATGCCATAATCACAAACTCAAGGATGTCACAGCTCGTTCTATGTCTCTCTCTGAAATGTTTGAGAATGTGCTCCTTTTCAGTCAATGTAATGCTTCTGAATATTATCACAAATCTTTTCTTGAGCAGTTTTCATCATTTACTTCAGGTGATCATGACATTCCTGGTGTATAGGAAGTAACTTCATCATGTACCGCATATGCTGCTAAGTTCGTAATTGAACAACTGAAGCTTTCAAAAAGGGTACAGTATAAGGTCACATCAGAAAACGACAAAGCTTTCACTGTGACCTACAGTGATCATGAGCATCATGTATCTCTTTCTGATCATCACTGTTCTTGTAGTTTTTCCAAAATCATGGGGCTCCCATGTAGGCACTTATTTGCTGTACGAGCTTCACAAAGCCTGCCAGTTTTTGATTTATGCCTTGTAGCTGATCGATGGCATAAGGACTACCAGTTGTTTGTTAGTGCCGCCAGTGTTTATGATGGTGAAATGGAACAAAATCCACCAATAATGCAATGTCACTGTCAAAACTCAAAGTTGATTTGCCATCTACCAGTACCTTATCAAGAAACCAGAAGTACAAAAAGGCCATTGGACAAAAATTGGCTATGGTAACTTCTGAATGTGGGATGTTTGAATTTAGATGTTTACCTGTTAACCATTACTGTCATGGTTAAATACTGTTTACCAAACAGCTACAATGCACATCATATGCAGTTAAGAATTAAGCCAGAACCTGATATTATTATCATCTAATTTTTAAAATCTGGGGGGCTTAAGTCCCCCAATCCCCCCTCACCTACACCCCTGCTAAACATTCGTGGTACAGTGTCAATGAACATGTTAATTGCTAAAAGTATGTTACATCATTTTTATTACTAGCTCTCACAGTATCATCAGTACAGTATAATACATAGAAACTAAGGAATGTACAAATAATTTATGAATATCATTAACTAACTTGGAGGGGGGGGGGGCTTCAGCCCCCAAAGCCCCCCCCCCCCCTGGATCCGCCACTGTACTGTGCATACATGCATGCTGATACACATACATTATGCTAACCCTCTCACACACAGCATTGAGTGTTGTGTTCAAGTGTTTTGATTTTCTAGAGTGGTGTTGACTCTCCCTCTGATCAAAATTCTAACAATTGTCTGGATACTCAATCAAAACCCGAGACTCCTCTTAAAGTAAGCCATCATGATGTATGCACACATACACCACATACAACGTAACACACCATGGGTACACACACATGCACCAACAAACTATAGTCCAAAATAATAGTGAAACATATTAAGTGACCACATGTGAGCAAAGAAGTGGTCTCTATTATATATAGAGATGGTCTCTTAAAATTAGCAACTCAAGACAGAATGTAAGATAAGTGGTCTCTGAATGCAGGTGTTCACAAGGACAAGTTCCATTGTACACATTGTGCATACTGTCATAATTGGAGTTAACTGTTTTCACATGCATATACACACTTTCTAGAGTGGTGCTGACTCCCAAGTTTCTCTAGATATTCAATTAAAGTTCACAGAGGCTTCTGATAAAGTAAAAAATGATGCATATACTCACACATGTACTCGACCACACATGCTGTGTATACATCCATAGTGCATAAACAAATTTACACACATATACTCCTACCACAAGTCCTAGAAATGGGTGAGCGAAGCCCTTTAGGCGAATGCTACCATGATTTAGTGAGCATCATTGGTGACCTTTGAACTTTAGGCACCTGTATGCACAGTCTACTTGCCTCCAGGCACAAGCCATTGCCTCTAGACATAGATTTTTTATGTGGGGCTTGCTTTGTATGCCAATTATACTGATAGACAATTTTTAATGTAATCTGGATCATCCCCAGTCACTGCCTAATGGTTGTCAGGGACTCCTAGTCTATATGATAATCATGTGATTTCTACTTTTCTCAAATGCTGGCTCAGCAGAACCAACGAAAGTGCTATTATTCACTAGTCTTGCCCTGGGTGGGGGAGGGAGGGAGGGAGGGGGGGTCATTTAACAAGAAAAGTAAAGGAGAGCCTGGTGCACATAAACTGCACATGAAGGATGAATGTCCCTCCCAGGGCCCCCCTAAATGAAGCCCTAGTAATGGTGCTATAGTTCCAGAAGACAATGTAAATGAGTGTGATGCCTCCTGCAATGATAAAATGCTGTCATGGAACAAGGTCCACTCCAGTTGATTGCTTTGATATGGAGCAACCTCCCACTGACATGATTGAGTGTTCAAGTATGTCATTGTGGTCAGACTACGCCAATTTGTGTGCACAAGGCTATCTTTTTCTGCCAACTGAGAGCCTTTCCATGGGGGTTGCAGACCAATTTATAGGGGAAGGGGGGGATATTTGGTTTAAAATAAAACAAACCCTGATCATAGCCCTGTTTCACTATTATATACAATGAACTTGATTTTTTTTACCAAAATGTTGCTCTTGCTCTGAAGTCTCATTTACTTTCATGGGAGGAGGTGGGAAGGGGGTATGGCAGAGTTGCCCTATTTCTAAAAATGCTGAGTACCTGTTAAGTGGTTAATTTAACCAGGGCTCTTAATAGAGTCATCTAATTATGTTAGGCCCTGAGGAGATTTTTGAATAAGACCACTAAAGGTCAACTTAATAATACAGTAGCTAACATAAAGGGGAAAACTCTCATACACGGTACAGAACCAAAGTGCAAGAAGAGACGTATTTCTATAATATATCAACCAGGAACAGCTGCTAACAGGCTTTGAATAGTATGGGAGAGAAGACGCAAGTTGATGGCAGGATGTGTACACAATGATGTGAATAATGAATGCATACTTGTTCCTTCAAGTGAAAGAGATTTCTGTAAGGAGCAAAATATGTGCATGAGAGTTGCCGGAATAGTACTCTACCAAATTCTTCATCTGTGGACAATAGACAGCTGGACTGGTTTTACCAAACAAATGCAACTTTTACCTTCAACACTGAGCTAAGGTTAGAGGTTAGACTTAGCTAGCAGCCCACATCACCTAGAGACTATAAAATAGAAGATATTATTGGCCACATTCATCTGACAGAATTGGAATATGTAGACAGTGTGTCATCTGAGGGGGGGGGGGAGTATGTCCAAAGTTAATGGGGGAGGGGGGGAAGGGAATTATGCAGTGTTGCACTTTTAGCTACAGTCCAGAGGAATAGTTACAGGAGCTAGGGTTGGGATTTGTGACCACATAGTGTGTGCAGTACCTGGGTCTAGAGGCATTTGTCCCCAGGAAGTTTTTGTATTTTAAACCAATCTGGCAGCATCTCAGGCTGTCTAATAGGCACCCACATGCACTATGTTAAGAAGTTGAAGACCTTGAAGACACAGCATTCTTGCTAGGTGGTGGACTATCAGACTGAACTGCCTCTGCCATAGTTTTTGGTCACAATATAGCTACTTGCAGCTGCTGTGGCATCATGTCATGTCATGTATTCTGCTCAGAAATAAATTATGTGCTGAAACATTAGATGAAGCCATGAGGGTGAGCATTGAGGGGTCAAAAACCTCAAAGAATAATAATAGTTAGGTATGTCTACTTTTTAAATGCATTGTGTAATGTTGGGGGGGGGGGGAGGGAAGCTTCCTCTGTGACACCCCTAAATGAAACAGTGGTATAGAATGAAGTCCTAACAAGCTCGATTATTAAAAATAGGTAAGTGTAACTTTTAGTAATGGATTCTGCATAGCTAGCTTAAAATTTTTGCTTAAAGTTGAAAATTATAAGGAAATTGAATTTGCAATGATTACAACTGAACTTACAGTGCCATGTTTACACAATTTTGGTTCATTTGTGTTGTGTTAATTAATAAAACACACCTCTCATCAAGCTATATTGAGAGATTTAGTTGACCAATCATTAGAAATCATTATTATGAACTTGTTAGCTAGTCATGCTTAACAAGGTGACCAGGTGGTTTTAAAAATAAAATACACATTAAGAAAGCAGACATATTAGTATTAGCTGGTGAAAATATTATTGTGTACAACTTTCATTCTGAATATAATAGGTAATCACTGCAACTAATGTGCTAGTATGTTTAATCAACTTCTGATAGCTGTCTGAAATATGTCACTGAATGCATGGATAGATATTAGCTATTTTATTTAGCTACAATGTTGCTCTATTTATCAGTTTAGAATGAAAAGTTGAACACAATTTAGGTTCAAATTTTTCACCAGCCAAAAATCCATGAATCCACTCAATTGCTGATACAGGCTATCATGTATTAAATACAAATAAACAAACAAACAAACAAAGGATATTTCTTTCAGATATAAAAGAGCTAGGTAGCTAGCTTGTGGTCATGTAATGTTTAAAATAATAGCTCTATACAGCCTAAAAGAATAGCACATACGTAGGGGTGAACAATTATTTTTACAAGGGGTCACTTGAGTAACCTGAGTTGTGTTGGAGAGCCTTACCAACAATAACTTGAAGGTCAAGAGTTCACTGCTGACTCAAATTGACCCATATTTCTACGCAAATCCCAGCCCACATCTTCATTTCTTGCACAATTGCAAGCTTCAGATCACACACCCTTATGTGACATCACAACGCACCTTATACCCTTATGTGACATCACAACACATCCTCATGTGAGACCATGCATCAATAACAGGTCATTTTTGATCTCATGTTGTTTTAGTCAGCTAAAACTATAATTTAGTATCAGGTATTAGTCACAAAACAGATCAATAAGGAACATGCTAGCCTATATACCAAATTTAGTGATATAACCTTTCAGCTTCTCTTCATTGCAAGCAATTTCTGAAATGTGCTATTCCATTGAATATTCTTAAGTTTACATTCTTCTTTGGTATAGCTACAATCCCAATAATAACTACAGCAACTGCAGAGCATAGTTTTTTCAGCTCTTCATTACATAAAGTTACCTATAATCAGAGTCAAGAATGTTGTGCTTCTTCATACACACACTTGTGAACTAGGTACATCTGTATTGCTAAAATTGTCAATTTAGGTAAGCTAAGCTATTTTGGAAAGCCTACAGTGTTTTCTTGTAACAAATCATGCTAGATAGTCTCCTACCCAATGGTATTCTATAGCACGGAGTCCTTGCCCACCCCTAACCTCATTCCCATTCAGGGTGTGCCCCCATGCTCCAAAACATCTATGATTCAAAGATTTTTTAATAATGTAACTGTTAGTGAAACCAGCAACAAGTCTTGTCACAAATAGTATTACAAAGATTTGGTCAACCTTAGTGATTAATGTCTTGGGTCGTATTCTGGACTGTAGCATAAAGATCATCAGTCAATTTCCTCCTATACAAAGTAATGGAGTAACTATAAAGAAGTAGAGGATAATGTATAAAGTCTAACCTGTTCTCTGCATTAACAACACCATATGAAGCATTCTCTCCACACATAATATTTGTATTCCTTCCACTTTTGACATTTTTCATTGCTGTAATTGATACAGGATAGGTTTAATTAACAGCTACTATAAATATAACACCAAGTAATATTTAGTGTTAAGTGTTAATTAAGGAATTACAATTCATGAAGATATACTGATTTCAGTAACAAGAAGAGATTGCAAAATTTATAGAACTAAATAAAACTCTAGTTAGCTATAGCTAATAAAGTTTTGCAGAGATTGAAACTCTTCAAGATCTTACAAAGTGGTTCACGTTCTAAATCAACATAGCTACATCACCAGTTCCTATGTATTTAAATTTGACACCCTTGTGTGATAACCTCAGTTACTACATTCAGTACATATAATATTGTGTGAGTACAGTAAATCACTATTAGAACTCTCCAAGAAGACCAGCAGTCAACCAAACGCCCTGATTCAGTTTAGCATAAGAAAAGTACAATTATAGCATTTGAAAAGAAACCAATTCTGAATGATGGCCAGCAGTCATGACCAAAATGTACTTTAAACTGTCTTTGAACCAAAAAACCACACCCACTACCACTCAAAAATCAATTGCCACACTCACTGATAGTAATATTCACAAGAAAGGTGTTAGAAATATCCAGCAGCAACAAAAGAGAGTCAATCAGCTAATCTCTTGTCCTATATTTTGGGGGGAGGTTTTTGGCAAATTTAGACTGGAGAAAATTAGTGAGTAGTTATGTACATAGATACATAAACTACTTACAAGTACAATGTAGCTTATACATGTTACTTGTGAACAGAAGACTGACAGAGCTCTAGACCTTCACTTGCATTATTAAATTCAAAATATAATGAACTGGATGGAGAACCTTCTAAGATGCCAGCCTCTCTACAAAGGTCAAACAACTTGTTCCAAAATTTTTATACACATGTCAGCACTGCAGTTTTTATGTAGTTGAGTTTAGAGTTTCTAGGTTTACCTGTACTCACTTCTATAATGACTTCTAGCCTGAGTAAACTATATAGCTAGTAACATACCTTTCATGAGAAGACATCCAATGATAATCATTATAGTAGTAATAATAATTATTATCACCACCAGAATAACTATAACAATAACCAATACCACAATTATACCAGTAGACTGTACTGATGGAGTGTTAGTAGAGGAGAGATCTAAAGTGTAATACTATAATCACAAACAATGGAGCATGTAGAATCAAGCTACCTGTAATAGGACACATTTCATTGGAGTTGATGTTCCCTCTGATGGGAAGGGTACCAGTGGTGTTGTCGCTCTCCCAGTCATAGGCCAGCACTTCTTTATAGTACCCAATATTAGATATAGTCACCAGATCTCCTTCAGAGCTTGTCCTCTCTATGGTACCAGTGATGTTCCCAACTACCATACTCACAAGGACATAGACACACCCTTTGGCATTGCTATTGTTAATGTAGCTACACTGGACAGAGTAGATGGTTTCATCTATTTTGTTCAAAGTTACAATCTGGACATCAGTGGTAACTGTAGCATGTTAAAGTTAATATTCTCCTTCTGTAATGTTACATGACTAGTACACATACTTACTAATATTTACTGTAGTAGATGTATTACTTCCAAACTCATTAGTAGCCCGGATGTAATAGAAATAGAGTGAGTTCTCCATTAATAATATCTCAATAGTTCCTGTCTTATTATTTATAGTAACTGAAAATGGTTCCCCCCCATATCCTTCAGAATCCTCCAAGATTAGAGTATAATTCATCACTGATAAATCTATCTCTGGACACAATGCAGTCACCTGAACAAGACATTTAGCTGCACACACTACCTTCACCAATGATGCTTACATTGAACATGATACTCAGCAAGACTCCTTCTGCACTCTTCACAAGAGAATGGCGGAGTGAGTCCTCCACAGGAGACAGGTCAGGTAATGAGGGGAGGTTCCTGGTGATTATTTCACTGGGTTCACTGGCCCCAGCATCATTCACTGCTGTCACTTGGAAGCTGTAGACATCACAAGGTGAGGGATCCTCCACAGTCAATATGTAGTATTCTTGCTGTATTCTTGACACTATAGTGGACACAATCTTAGAGTTGTTGAGATTAGTGACATTCAGTTTGAAGTTTACTGTCACTTCATACATGGTCTCATGATCCCAGGATATCCTTACAGATCCTATTCCTCTCTCAGTGGTTGTTAGGTTAATGGGAGTTGAAGGAGGACCTGCAATATAATGGAGTTTATTTAATACCTATTACTCTAATATCATTCATACCATAAAATACTACTTCAACAAGTCTACTTCGACTTCTTCTGATTGGATCATCCCTTTCAATAGCTAAACAAGTAAATGAACTTTGGCTATTTCCCTCTGTACCATTCACAATAAGATGAGAAGTTGTGTTTGAGGGGTTTTCTACTATAATACCCCTGGCCCTCAGGGTTTGATCTACAGCCACTGCAAGTTCTCCATCTGTTACACCTGGTGGAAGGTATCTCCATACTATCCTGTATGATTCTGTGACGGAACAAGTAAGTAGAACTTGTGTCCCAAGAGGAGCTATCAGGGGTCCAGGACCAGGCTCCTCTGTGAATACTGACTCTGTGGGCATAAAATAAGAGCATACTAACACTGATGTTTTCAAAAAGTAGACAGACACACATGTAATCGAAAGATAGTATTAGGAGATGAATGTATAATTTTGGGCAAAATTGACAATGATCAGTTGCTGTTTTTATCAGTTCTAACTTCTATTATTAGTCTTCATGAATGTGGCACTTAGGTACTAATTTCGAACTAATAGGAGAGGTTCAGGTAGCTACCTCTCATTCAATGCTAAATTGCTGAGTGAGCTAGCTAGTTTCAAGGGCTAACCTCAGATGAAAAAATATGGAAGGGTTTGGTGTATTTTGCTTGATATTACTCATTTTTCTTTCAAAAGAGGCTGGCCAGTAAGACTATCTAGCTACAATGGCTAGCTATCAGAGTGATAAAATGGGAAGCTCACCCAACACCTTCAAAAAGCTTAGCTATCTTTAATTATAGTTGAATAATATTTGAACTAGTAAGAAACCATTAACCTTGGCAAACTATAAAACCTGTAAACTGAATGTGTTGGTCTATGGACTTAGGCAATGTAAGGTTTGTGAACAAAAACACTATATGGTAGGTCTAGCCAGCAGTAGAAACTGCTCAGTTATGAGCCACTTACAGCAAGTCATCCCACAGTAAGTGACATAATAATTCATTAAGTTATTAGTTATTTCATGTCTTAATCTAAATAATATTCAATCCAATAAGCCAATTTTTTACATAGTGAAAGGTTTTCATATTACAATACTGTATATACACTTAGTGAACTAGGTGTCTAGCTGCACAATAGCTAGCTATTAGTGTGACAGATTCTAAATGAGAAGTCTGAGCCCAAGCTGTAGCAAGCCATATTTAGCTGGTCAGGCCAGGAAGTTAGTGTGGTTTTATTGTATAATTGTTGTGACTCAATATTTACGTGAGTATGGTACTGTGAATTGTATAGTCTTCATTTTGAGTGAATCAGTAAAATTAATAATTGGTTGTATATAATATGTAGATTAATAGGTTTTGACTCACCATAGTCCTATCAAACAAGTATGACAAAAACAGCATCTTTTGATTCATCATTAGCTATGTAAGAAAGGCCATTTTGCCAACTAACTCTTTTCTACAATACTTTTCTTCCCAAATGATCTCTTAGTAGAATTGAAACTAGCTAGTAGTTTGCTGTCAACTTGTGCTAATGAAGGGAAAACTGACAATACTTACCTATTGGACAATGTAAGGCTAAAGCAATAGAGCTAAGTGTTTCCAGTCCATTGGAAATCAAGGACTAATTTAATCACACACAGCAAGTTGCTGTATAGTGCCAGAGAAACAAAGTCTGGCCATAACATTCATCATTATTGTAAGTAGCTATTATACGTATCTATAGTTCACTTACCACTTTCACAAACTGTGACACCACATACTCCAAGAACTAGTAACACACTGATCAGTGGTTGAAGAGACACTGTCTTGATTAATAGTAAGAGTAGAAACATTGTGTCTATGATCTTGTTGTTATAGAGAAGTCATGCCTGCTGCCAAATGTTTATTATCAACTTGTTGTTTTGTTGTGTATAGAGCAACTGTTACAGATGATTCTACTTGTTATTATACAATGTCATAGCTGTTAATTCCAGATAGCTATGTTCCAAGATCATACTTATGTGTTCAATAATTTTTATACTGTGTGTGTTTTGTGTTCTTGTGTATGTTGCACTAATATGATGTGTTTCATTAAAAATTTAGTACTAGTCAATATCTTTTGTTGTTACTATTGCTGTTTTGTTGTTGTCCTAACCCAGTGGTGATAAAATCATCACAAATAGATCCTCTTTCTCCCCACAAAATATCCATGGAACCAATAATGATGTTGGCAAGAGGTTGGTTGATTCAATGAGAGCACACAGACACAGTGTTGATGCTTGGATTTTAATTATCTGCTAGCTAGCTATAATTATACTTAACATTAACTGAATAATAGTTAGGAATATTTTCCCATAGTAAACAACTGTAGATAAACATTTTGATAAAAACACTATATCCCAAATTCATAGGATCATTCTGAATCAAATCACAACATGATGGAATTATTAAATCTAAATCTTTAGCATTTATTTGTATTACAGGAAACATTGAAAATGTTTGGGAATATCTGACATTAGAATAACAACATCTACTTTCCCAGTTTACAAGCACTGGTTTAGCACTGTCACTGATCTCATGTAACTCCAGCCACTGACAATCATAGGACTCATTATAATATACTTGTAACACTATAATAGTTATTTATGGGCATAATTTCCACAAAATAAAAATATAATGGGCATTACAAAGCATAATAAAATGGTTCAGGCCTACTTACAGTAAAGTCAGATCTCTGAACCATTGGCTGATTGCATGCTATAGGTTATAGCAAAAAATAATGTAATAATGTAACGTTTGCCTATGAAGTAATGCATACTGCTGAGTACACATTTTCTTAACCAATATGTAAACTTGTGTTTAGTTATCATCACTAACTTACACAAACCAACTACCTCCCTACTGAGCCACAATCATTGTGTTTATGTATGCTGTGTATTACACTTGATAATGAATTAAGTCTGGATAGCTACTAATTAATAAGTTTCACAATAATTATGGTGGATACATGGAGTGGTCAAACTAATATGAGAGGGCCAGTATATACTACAGTGGAACCTCTATTTAATTGAAGACACTCAATAACAAACTTGTCACGGTCCTAACATGAGGCGACTCCTTTAATCAGGACACTGTGTCTGCAATAGAGGTTACACTGTATATTATTATACACATGACCACTGATCACTAAAATAGTACAAGCTCTACATAACGTAAAATACTCATATTGACAGTGATATAGATGGAATTGATATTAATGATAGAGAATCAATACCAGCATGTAAATCCTATGTTAACTGTTAATGTCTCATTTTGACTCGTAGTAAGTAAGGTTCCTAGTCTGTTGCTGACTCCTTACCCACACAAAATGGAGGAATGGGTGGAGCCCCAGCATCTGTAGAGATTCTATTGGAGGGTACCACTGGCTTTTGTGGTACATGAACAGGGATAAGTAAATCTTGCAGACAAAATGGAGGAATAGGTGGAGCCCCAGATCTATAGAGATTCAACATCTGTGTCTACAGTGTACACTTTGATGATTTTTATATCCTTCTCTAAAGCATGCAAAATGTGCACTTGTGTCAGCTTCCTTGTGGGTGCATATTACCATTTCTTTCACCTCTTGGTACTATAGAAGTAGCTACCTGAGGTGATGTGTATGCTCTTGTGTGGTGGGCAAACAAACTCCTGATGTGAGAAATGAAAATAATTCCTTTGTTCTTAGTATCATGCAAGATGTCCATCCAGTTGGTAGGGAGTTTGGTAAGATCTGATACCTTTCTGTGTACACCCTCTTCTTGTCCCAGGTAGCTAGACTCTTTCAAACTATAACATCCAACCTTGTGGCAACAGTTAGATAAGTAAGGAATGAAGACATTATATATCTGCACGCTCAATGAAAGTTTTGTCACCAGTAATTAAGAGACTGTGGACAATGACAGCACCATCCAGTATTATGCAATCACAATCATTGTTATGTTGAAGGTGATTCAGCCTGCTGAGATTGCTCAATTATAGCTTCCCCCCTCCCCATGATATTCGGCCTATGTTTTGGCAAAAGCAGCAGAAGTTGGCGGTGGTAGCTAGCTAAATATAGGCTGTATCCTAGGACAGAAGCCACTGTTGTATTAGTTAACTAAAACTAAAACTAAAATGGATAATAGTTCACTAATTTCTTCACTACTAAAACTAAACTAAACTGTAGTTCACTTACTTGCCAAAACTATAACTAAACTATTTACATCATATTGCACCAAAAACTAAACTAAAACTAACGAGAGCAGAGGTTGAATCTAATATTAGTTGAGCACACCTCCAGCTGATAATTATTGTATTAATGTTTGTAGTTAACAAGCAGCATTCATCCCATGGAAGCAGAAAATTACATTTCCAACTAACTTAAACTATGATTGTATAAGTTGATTGCCCCAAAATAGCTACCATGGTCTTGTAACTAACTAGAACTAAACTAATGCTAGGCTCTTGTAACTAACTAAAACTAAACTAAAAGAAATGCCAGGCTCTTTTAACTAACTAAAACTATACTAAAATGTTGTAAGATTCCAATAACTAACTGAAAACTAACTAATAGTCCAAAACTACTAACTAAACAACAATAACAGAAGCTCCTGGTGCAGAGACTCCTGGGAAGAGATTATATACTTTATAGATGACAGTGTAGAAAATTCTTGTATTATTATTCCAATTGGCCAAGAAAGCTTTACAGACTGACGCTGTCTTATAGTACACTATGATAGCACTAAACCCTTAGTGCTTGCTTCTGATGCTTCAGAACATGGCATAGGAGCTGTTCTTTCACATGTTTGAAGATGCACAGGAGAAACCTGTTGCATTCACCTCAAGAACACTCAATGCAGCTGAACGTCATTAGCTACTCCCAGCTAGAACGGGAAAGCTTAGCAATTGTCTATGCAGTGAAAAAGTACCTCTATGGGAGACCTTTTGTTATTGAATCAGATCACTAACCTCTCTCTCACCTCTTCCATGAAACCAAGGGTATTCCTGCTATGGCATTCTCCCAGATCCAGAGATGGGCTCTTACACTGGCAGCATACCAGTATATTAGATATATATCAGTCAAAACCCTGAATAATGCTGATGCTTTAAGCAGACTACCCCAACCTATCACTACTACAGATGATGGTCTACCAGCTTATTTAGCCCACCTGGTTCTACCTGGCAACATCAGGAACTGGACTGCCAAAGATCACAGGTGTTGAGGTATCTACAAACTGGATGGTCTACATATACTCTTGAGGAAGAATTCAAACCATATGTGTCACAGAAATCAGAGCTTAGTGTGCTTGACGGATGCATACTCGGGGGATCTAGAGTTGTGATTCCACCCCAGGGCAGAAAACTTGCCTTACTGGAGCTACATGAGACTCATCCAGGCTGTACTCAAATGAAGAGCCTAGCCAGAAACTACATCTGGTGGCCAAAGATGGATTCAGCTATTGAAGATACTGTGAGGCAGTGCCAGAGATGTCAGGAGTCTCGACCTTCACCCCTTGTAACCCCTTTCCATCCTTGGGAATGGCCCTCCTAACCCTTGTCTCGTATTCATCTTGACTACCCAGGTCCATTTCTAGGGTATGCATCTGATGCACACTCAAAATGGATAGATGTACACCCTATGTAATTCATTACTGCTGCAAAAACAATATTGAAAAACTTCGAATCATCTTCACAAACCATGGACTGCCTCAAAAGCTCATCACTGATAATTTACTAGCAACTGAGTTTATGGTATTGTGCACCTTATCACCCTTCAACAAATGATTTAGCCAAAAGGACAGTACAAACATTTAAACAAGGAGTAAAACGTATACCTGGCAACACTGTGAAAGAGAGGATTTTAAATTGGAGGATTACCCCACATTCAGTGACAGGAGTTTCACCTTCAGAGCTAATATGGTCATCGTATCGGGTGCAGAATGGACACATGGTACCCAGATGTGGCTCAGAGAGTTAACTGAAAATCAACAACTAAAGCAAACACAAGCTCATGAATTTAGGCCTTGACAAAATTTGCTCAGCAAAATTTGAGGCAGCCAGAAGAAAGAAGCAATTCTTCGAGCAAAATGGGCTGTCAACTTGCTCAAAAAAAGCAAAATGGGGAAAGAATGAGCCCACTTCCTGCTAAATTACTAGCTAGATATCCATACTTCCACCAGATCTACTTCCTGTCACATGTACCTAGGGGGGCTTTAATAAGTTGCTTGGTGGAAGAGCCATGCTATTGAGCTCCCCAATTGGGCTAATGCCTTCAGAATGGTTCTCTTAGTACAGCTGTCTTCGGCTTCGGCAGAAAGAGTTTTCTCAATCTTACAATTCACAGCTCAGCAACAGTCATCTTTGGAAGACTATATACTTAGAACTCTCTGTTATGTTACAATAATACTCTTTAATTGAAAAAAAGGAATAGCAAAATGGCGTGGAAGATTGAGCAAAATGGGTGAACCAGAGAAGCAAAATAGGTAAACTTATTGAGCATAAAAGCAAAGCAAAATAGGTTAAAAAAAAAAGCAAATTTTGTCAAGGCCTACTCATGATTCTGTTTCTCCTCATCGTACTTTCACTGTAGGTGACCTAGCTAGTGTATGCAGAAAATTTTACTGAAACCCAACCCAGATGGTCACCTGTAATTGTTGTGGAGGTGGACCTCTCTCTTATCAAGTGAAGTTGGAGTCAGGGAACATTGTTTGTAGACATGTGGACTCTGTTCGTAAAAGATATGCTTCAGGAGATGAAGAAACCCTTACTGATGTTCAGAATACTGATCCTTTATTCTTACCTGATTCACAACATTCTCTAGCAAACTCATCTTCGCCTGCAGTAGACTCCTCTACAATCCAGAAACTCCACCTTCACCGTCACCAACATCTGAACCACCACCATTACCACCTCCTCCATCTACTGTTGCAGTCAAAACCTCACAACCACTTCCACCTCAACGTTCATTTCGAACTCATAAGAGACCAAACTATCTACATGACTCTTATTAGTACATTCTAAGAGAGGGGAGATGTGGTGTAAACTATTATTATTATTACATATTATGACATCATTACTTACAATCATTATCATATATACTCATGTGCATGTGCAGTTCACAGCAGTGTACAGTAGCTAATGTGTTGTGCTGAACAGTTCAATAATCTTTGTGTGTGTATTTAGCTATTATGCAAGCATGCTACCAATATATACACGACACAAAGAATGTAGCTACCGTGGATGTGACATCACACAAGATTTAAATTCTTCAGTACCTTACATGGAAAGAATACATGTCAAAATCACCTGCCCATAGTATTTCACTTACTCACAGTATCACAGACACTATAGTGACAAATAGTAAATTAACACTGGAAGTAGGAGATAGATCACCTGGGAGTTCTATAGAAGTAGATAATTTATTCTAGAAACAATAAATATGCTACTCCAAAACTTTACTCACAAGGACATAGATACACCCTTGAGCATTGCTACCGTTAATGTAGCTACACTGGATGGAGTAGATGGTTACTTCTCTTCTACACACAGTCACCATCTCCACATCAGTGGTGGCTATTCAATACGAGAGAGCTTGCAACCATTATAATGTACACACATTGATTATACTTACTAATATCTACTGCAGTAGATGTAGTACTTCCTAACTCATTAGTAGCCCGGATGTAATAGGAATAGGGTGAGTTCTCCATCAATAATATCTCTATAGTCACTATCTTATTATTTATAGTTACTGATGATGGTTCCATCCTATTCCCTTCAGAATCCTCCAAGATTAGAGTGTAATTCACTGGTAACTCTATCTCTGGACACAGTGTAGTTACCTGAACAAGATTAATCTGACATTTCACACTACCTTGGCCAATGATGCTTACATTGAACTTGACACTCAGCATTACTCCTTCTGCATTTTTCACAAGAGAATGGTGGAGTGAGTCCTCTACAGGAGATATGTCAGGTAAAGAGGGGAGGTTCCAGGTGATTATCTCACTGGGTTCACTGGCCCCAGCATCATTCATGGCTGTCACTTGGAAGCTGTAGACATCACAAGCTGAGGGATCCTCCACAGTCAATAGGTAGTATTGTTGATGCATTCTTGACACTATAGTGGATCTGTTGTTGAGGTTAGTGACATTCAGCGTGAAGTTCACTGTCACGTTATATATGGTCTCATGATCCCAGGATATCCTTACAGATCCTATTCCTCTCTCAGTGGTTGTTAGGTTAATAGGAGTTGAGGGAGGACCTGCAATATAATGGAGTCTATAGATATTTAATACCTATTACTCTAATATTATTCATACCATAAAATACTACTTCAACACGTCTACTTTGACTTCTTCTGAGTGGATCATCTCTTTTAATAGCCAAACAAAAAAATGAACTTTGGCTATTTCCCTCTGTACCGTTCACAATAAGGTGAGAAGAGGGGTTTTCTACTATAATTCCCCTAGTCCTGAGTGTTTGATCTATATCCACTGCAAGTACTCCATCTGTTACACCTGATGGAAGGTATCTCCATGCAATCCTGTATAATTCTGTAATGGAACAGTTAAGTTGAACTTGTGTTCCAAGAGGAGCAGCTATCAGGGGTCCAGGACCAGGCTCCTCTGTGAATACTAACTCTGTAGGAACAAAGTGAGAGCACACTAACACTGATGTTCTCAGGAAAAGAAGACAGACACACATGTAATCACATAATAGTATTGGGAGATGAATGTCATTTTAATTATGGACAGAATGGTTGGATCTTACTAGGTTGTAATCAGTTGCTGTTAGTAATTAGTTGTAATTTCTAGTATTTTTTATTATCTCCAGTCTTCACTGCACTGAAGTCTGGGAGGAAGGAGTTCAGGTACCCCCTCATCCAATGCGAGTAACCTAACTACAGCCTCAAGGGCCAACCCCTGTGTCAACTGAATTGAATACTTAATATTGTATTGTGGTTAGTGAGTAGCAGACTGATTAGTTTTGTGATTGCATGCATATGGTTTGTAATGTGGTTTTGTGTGTAGTATTTAATCTATCATTTATGCACAATAATAGAGTTGGTGTTCAGTTGTTCAGTGTTTCAGTCATTTGCTGTAAGACAATATATCAGATTTCTAAATTATATTATCAATTCTAACCAGGGGTTAGTTAGTGTGTAGTAGTGAGCCAGTATACTACATAATTGGCGACGAGGATCATGGCAGCTCATGGACAAATTTGTATTTTCGATAGTAACGAAGAAGACTGGCAATCATATGTAGAGAGATTAAAATTGTACTGCATTGCCAATTCCATAGACACTGAAGAAAAGCAGAGGGCAATATTGCTAAGTGCATGTGGACCAGCTGCATACAGAACAATAAAAAAACATTGTGGCTCCGAGTAAGCCAGCTGAGACAACCTTTGAGGACATTGTCAAGTTAATGGTGAGCATTACAACCCAAAACCAACCCCTACTGTACAGAGATGTTTGTTTAATGCCGTTCCTGAAAGCAGGGTGAAACTGTTGCTAAATTCATCGCTGAACTAAAGTGACTTACTGAGTATTGTGAGTTTGGAGACAGGCTTGATGGAATGATGCGAGATAGGTTCGTGTGTGGGATTAATGAAGAACGTTGGCAGAAAAGGCTATTAGCTGAACCTATAACCTAACTTACAAGAAAGCAATTGATATTGCACAAGCATTAGAAACTGCAGAGAAGAATGTAAAATATATCAGTAATGGTAAAGATATGCCTCCTCCAAGAATCCATCATGTTGGCTACAAAGATGTCAAAGTCACAGACCAGGTGTTGGTGGGAAGGAGGTCACAAGCTCCACCAGCTCTTATTCATGCTACCATTGCAATGGAAGCCACAAAGCCACTGAATGCCACTATTGTGGTAAGCTAGGCCACATAGTTAGAGCCTGTCCAGCAAAAAACACCAGAGTGCTGCAGATGCAAGCCACAGGTCTACCTCCAAACCACCTCAGAAGCACAACCAGAAAAGAGCTCATCACCTTGAAGTCAAGGATGAAAAGGAAGGTTCAGAGTACACTATGTATCATATTAGTTCGAGCAAAGCACATCCACTACTTGCTACAGTTACCCTCGATGGAGTGGAGACACAGATGGAGAATGACACTGGTGCTGCATTGTCGGTGATCAGCAGTGTAACATATCACAACCTTTGGTCAGGTAAAGATGCTCCTGTACTAAAACCAGACAATGTAAAGCTGTTAACATATACTGGTGAAGTAACCAAGAGAAAGAACTGGAGCTTTTAGTAGTTCAAGGCAATGGACCTAGCCTTATGGGCAGAGATTGGCTCAACCATATCATGTTGGATTGGCCCCACTTACACCAGTTGAGTAAATCAGTAAAACCATGGCAAGAAGTAATTGACCGCCATCCAGAGGTCTTCAAAGAAGAGCTAGGCCTAGCACAAGGTGTGACTGCAAAAATCCACATCGACCCACTGGCCAAACCAAGATTCTACAAACATCGCCCGGTTCCATACTCATTAAAAATAAAGGTAGAAGAGGAACTTGATCACCTTGAGAGCCAAGGGGTCATTGAGAAGACACAATCAGCTGACTGGGCTGCACCTATTGTCCCAATTGTTAAGCCAGATGGCTCCATCAGGATTTGTGGGGATTACAAACTTACAGTTAATCAAGCATCGAGAGTGGAATCTTACCCTCTCCCTCGAATTGAGGACATTTTTGCCTCTCTCTCATACTCCAAGGAATTCCAAATGTCTCAGTATATCTCGATGACATTGATCTCAGGGAAAACAGATGAGGTGCACCTCAAAAACAATGAAGTACTAAATCGTTTGGAGAAGGCTGGGCTACGTCTAAGATATAGCAAGTGTCCCTTCATGCTGACATCGATCGAATATTTAGGACATTATATTACCGATAAAGGACTTCAACCTACAGACAAAAAGGTTAAGGCAATCCAAACTGCTCCTGCACCGAGAGATCTCACACAACTCAAATCGTTTCTAGGTCTTGTAAACTATTATAGTAAATTTTGCCAAATTTATCTAGTACTCATTCTCCCTTGTACAGGCTATTGCAGAAAAACACAAGATGGCAGTGGGGAGATGAACAACAACAGGCATTTGTTGAAGCAAAAAAGCAGTTGACATCAGACAGTCTACTCGTACACTATGATTCAGACAAACCACTCATATTAGCCTGTGATGCATCACCCTATGGCCTGGGTGCTGTACTTTCTCACAAAATGGTGGAAGATTGTCAAGAAAGACCTGTGGCTTATGCATCCAGATCCCTAGCTCCAGCAGAGAAACACTATTCTCAAATTGAAAAGGAGTGTCTTACCACAATTTTTGGTGTCAAATATCTCTTTGGTCGCAAGTTTACTATCTTATCAGACCACAAACCTTTGCAAAGCTTATTCAAAGAAACTAGTGGAATTCCCTCATTGGCATCAGCTTGTATCCAACGCTGGGCCCTGACACTTTCTGCCTATGATTACCACATCAAGTACAAGGCAGGATCGGAGAATGCCAATGCCGATCTTCTGAGCAGACTGCCACTTCCAGAAACACCAATGCAAGTACCAGAAGTGGGAGAGACCATTTTACAAATGGAAGCACTACAATCGTCAGTAGTGACAGCAGCTCACATTTGATCGTGGACAGCTCGAGATCCAGTGCTATCACAAGTACGTGACACGGTTCTGCAAGGATGGAAACAGACAAAAATACAACGAATAAGTCCATTCCAAATTAGACAAAGTGAGCTAAGTGTACACGATGGATGTATTTTATGGGGTAATCGAGTTGTTGTACCTCCCATGGGAAGAGCCAAGATCATTGATGAACTTCATGAAAGCCATCCAGGTATTTGTAGGATGAAAAGCCTGGCTAGAGCTTACGTGTGGTGGCCTGGGATGGATAAGGAGCTTGAAGAGAAAGTCAAATCGTGTAATATATGCCAGCAAACCAGACCACAAAACTCTCCAGTTAGTATACACCCTTGGGAATGGCCAAACTGCCCTTGGGTCCGTTTGCACCTTGATTATGCGGGTCCTATTTCAGGAAAGATCTTTTTGGTGATAATTGATGCTCATTCTAAATGGTTGGATGTGTAAGATGGTGAATTCAGCTACATCTGATAGTACCATAGAACATCTCCGTTCTGTGTTCAGTGTTCATGGATTACCTGAAGCAATTGTAACTGGTTTTCACAAGTTCAGAGTTTCAAGACTTTATGAAGATTAATGGAATACGTCACATTCGAACAGCACCGTATCATCCAGCTTCCAATGGCCAAGCAGAGAGAGCTGTGAAGATTCTATCTCAAGAAAAGTTCAAGGGATTCACTACAAACTCAGAATTCGAGATTCTTATTTCGATACCAGTTAACACCACACACTACCACAGGTGTGTCTCCAGCGGAACTACTGTTACGAAGACGTCCTAGGTCGTAATTAGACTTGATTCGTCCAAACTTGGAACAGCAAGTACAAACTAAACAGATTTGTCAAAAAACCAACAGAGGAGGAAAAGTTTCATTTCAGGAAGTCCAGTATTCGCTAAGAATTTTGTATCTGGTCAGAAATGGCTATCAGGTACTATCATCAGATCCTGTGGTCCAAGGTCATATTTGATAGAGCTTGCAGATGGACGTGAGGTCAGAATACATTTGGATCACATTCGAGAAAGATCACCACATCTGTTAACAGAAGTTGAAGGAGATGCTGAGGACTGGATTAATACCTATCAAGTTCCAATACTACAACCTCAACCTGCAGGGGGTGGTTACTCAAATATATAAGGCAGAGTTCCACCTCGATGATCTGAGCGAAGTTCGAGACTTCCAGATTATTATGGATTCCGAGTTCCATATTAAAAGGGGAGAAAGTGTAGTATATCAACTGAATTGAATACTTAATAGTGTATTGTGGTTAGTGAGTAGCAGACTGATTAGTTTTGTGAAAGCATGAATTTGGTTTGTAATGTGGTTTTGTGTGTAGTATTTAATCCATCATTTGTGCACAATAATACAGAATGGGTGGGTGTTCAGTTGTTCAGTGTTTCAGTCATTTGCTGTAAGACAGTATATCAGATTTCTAAATATCAATTCTAACCAGCAGTTAGTGTGTAGTAGTGAGCCAGTATACTACACACTACAATTGGAAATGTCTGATGTAATTCATATACCAACCTTGCAGGAATTTATTACCCTTCTAGTCTTTGACAGAGGGCATCATAAATATAGTACTGACAGTAATATAGCTAGTAAGTTTTTTTGAACTATCTAGTGATAAACCATCAACCTGGGAACTTAGGCAATGTAAGGTAATTGAACAGTACCACTATGTCATGTTCAGTTATTTTCCACTTAACTACAGCAAGTCATCCTACCACTTTTACAGTCAGTGATATAAGGCCAGTGTTTATGATATTCCAGGGGCGGAGGAAGCTTAAATTGATTGGTAGGGCAAAGCCAAGCTAATAGCCTATGGTTACCTTTCCTCTTTTCCAGCACTTAGGAAATGCATAGCCCTTTCCTGCAGCTTGAACTGACCAAGTGCTGTAGAACGCTCTGCTATAATTGAGAACAGGGCGGGGCGAAATTTGATAAACATTAATTAGAACATATTATAATACTAAGCGCAAGCTAGCTAGATAGTCCACAGTCTGTAGTGTCATAGAGTCATCTTCAGACTTGGAAAGAATCCCACAGGTGAGGGTAGTAGATTGGTCCAGTGCTCACCGGGTCTGCCGGACCTGTTCCGCTGCCACTGTATTCTTGTTTCTGGTCAGGATTTTCCTTCACAACCTAGCAGGCGTGGCAGGCAGTGATAATTATTCATTATGTCATTATTATGAACAAATACTCTCCCTTGGTAGTATAATTTTCTGTGTAGTTTAGCAAAGTCATCTAGAAAACTATCATTCTAGGTTCTGAAGTAGCAGTTAGCAAGCAGCTATCAGCAGCTAAAACAGTACCAAACTATCAGCACTATTTGCAACTGCATGCAGCTGCTTGTTAGAGTCAAAGGTCAATTTGTATTCGATCCTAAGAATAATAGACCCTTTTCAGTTACGTAACTTTTAATGACATCATACACATGTCGGCCATGCATCTATAGCATGGCAGTGTCTGCAGCTAGGAGCTCACAGAAAGGGCTATTATACGGATATTCTTCTACTATACTGGAGAAGGAGGATAAAAGGAGGTATAAAGAAAAACTCTCTATTATTTCTGGACTAGCTAAATTCCAAAAAGCACAGAAATTCACCATTACGACAATTGTACTCCAAGATGGCGACTACATCGTGACCACACCTACTGAAAGATAGATGCTATAGGAGGCATGAAATGGACAAGAAGCATGCTTATGAACAACGTATTCGTGAAGTGGAACATGCCTCCTTCACTCCTCAGCTACTGGTGGTTTGGCTAAAGAAGCCACAAATTTTTATAAAAGATTGGCTTCACATCTTGCTGATAAACTGGACCAACCATATAACCACACTATGAACTGGCTACGATGTACTCTTTCCTACAGTTTGCTTAGATCAGCTATTCTATGTGTACGTGGTACTAGGTCATTATGTGGAAATACCATCAAAGTCTCCCCTGTTGACCTGGTTTGTGCTGAAGCTAGTTTCCATGATTTTGTACTCTAAACCTTTTCTATTGCATTATTGTATTATTATTATTATAAAAAAAAAAACGCCTACTGAAAGTGTCTATAATGATAACTTTTAAGTAGTGTCAATTTCCAATACGGACGGTTGACAACATTGTCATTAACGCTGGCCTAATATTCATTATTAGCTAGTATAGAGATGAAATAAAGTTGGCTTACAATTGTTGTATCTTGGTTATACCACTCATGAATATTCTCTAAAGAATATGCTAACTAGCTACTACAAAGTGAACTTACCATTTTCACCGGTGACGTTATAGTGACCAAGTATTATCAACAGACTGACCAGAGATTGTGTCCAGGCCATTATAATCCTAGCGAAGAATGCGTCTAGTTGTAGTTAACTGAACTTGTTTACTCATATTATTATATAAGTGACGATGTAAAAGATTAGTTCCTTCTAGAATATTCTTTCAACTATTGTGCAATATTTATTAGGAGGTACCGCGACCCCCATAGGTGTAGGAATGAGATTTTGATTGGGGGGGCACTCGTATGGAAAGGAATAGCTAAGTGTGTGTGTCGGCGAAAATTTTTGAGTGACCACACTCACTAGCCACACATTTTTAATACAATTTAATAAGAACCAAAAATGCTTATTTTCACCTATAAACTTCTCAGCAATACACACCTAATACTGAGCAGCTGCTACATGCATCATGAGGGACACCATAGGCCACAAATGTTGATACGAGTCAATAAGGACTTACGTAAACTGCCTAGTATTCATCAGCTAACTTTAAGTGGTTGCCTGCATGAATATAGGACCTTGATTCCTTCAAGCAACCTGCAATCTATTTTGTCAGATTGGGTGGGGGGGCACTGGAATAATACTTGTATTAGTGATTGGGGGGCCACATGCCCCCAGTGCCCCCTCCCCCAGTTCCTACACCTATGACCCCGCAAGGAATTTAATCTTGAGTGACGTCACATTAGGGGGATCCCCTTTTATTTTTTTGGCATTGGTCGTCACTAGGCAATGCGCAGCAGCTAGCTAGTTAGTTAGTTAGCTAGGTAGCGCGCGCCCCGAGCCAAAACATAAACATAAGCAGGGGTGTAGACAAGGAGGGGCGCCCCCCCCTCTCAGATTAATAGCTAATAAACTCAGGCTATGGCTTAATTATTTTTGTAAACTGCATATGATGTGCACTGTAGTGGTTTGGTAAACAGTATTTAACCATGACAGTAGGGTAAGAATAGCAACATTGTAAAAGCTGCTTAGAGAACTTGCTTGATTATTAGCCTAATTGCTAGTAGCTAGTACCATGTCTGTGAATTTCTAAGATAGTGGTTTAGCACTCCTTTAAAGCCAGGTGAATCATCCAATGAATTTAAGGCCAGCTATCAGCCTGAATTAGCCAGCAGTCAGCCTGAACTGAACTAATAATGTTTAGGTTTTTTAATCAGTGTATTCTAAAATATAGTTTTACTAGCTTAAAGTGATGTTGAAGGTGTTTCAGTGCAGAATCCACTATGAAATAGAGCCTAGCCTATACTTGTATACATATTAAAATTTAATTTGCTCTCTTATACCTCTTGGATTTTGAAGAAAATTTTTGCTTCTGCACTTCATGCAGGAGGGGGCATATCCCCCTCCCACATCCTCCCCCTTGAGCCGAATGGCAGCTTTTTTATCTTTACCTTATTAGCCCCCTCAGTCCTAAAAAGTTGTCTACACCCCTGATAAGTGAGTTCATCCCTCATCCTGGCAAGTAATAAAGCATGTCCTCTCATACTCACACATATGTATAATTATAATAGGGGCATTCCATTCCAGTTCATTTCTATTCCATTCCAGTAGATCAGCTGCATCATTACAGCAGCTCACAATCCCTAGTCAGTGTTTTGATAATTTTTGGTCAATACAGTGCCACTGGTGAAAATGGCAAGTTAACTTTTTGTAACAGAGGTCTAGCTAGTCTACGCTATGTAATTGTATCAGTATGCCAATTTCATTTCATCTCTATGCCAATAATGATGTCCTTGACTGTAAAGTGGTTGGATAAAGTATGTGGCTTATAACTCTCTTGCTGACTAGACCTGCCATACAAGGACCTTACATTGCCTAAGTTCATAGACCAACACTGTCAGTTTACAAGTTTACAATTAACCCAGGTGGATGATTTCTCACTAGTTCAAACTACTGGAAGTGGTCTGGTGTAATAATTCTTATTCTCCACTTGGGGAGAATACTTTTACTGTTTATGGAGCACTTATTATTATCATAGCTGAAGAATAAATGAGCAGCCTAATGTTAATGTTTTATTTAGGGACTATAGACTCCCTTTGTTAAAGACTAGAAGGATTGTAATACAAGATTGGTATGTGAATTACATCAAACATTTCCAACTGTAGGGGTTGGCCTTAATGGTGATAAATTCTACATAGTTGGACCTTGAATTAAATTAATAATATTATAATAATTAATATCGTTCTTATTCTTCTTTCCCATCTAAGTATATTCAAGATCATGTCAGCTGTAAGCTGTATCCTGCTGCTGCTTATCAGAAACAACATTGTTGACCTTATGGTGATCCATCTTTTGTTAAGTAGGAAAGAAAGTCACTGCTCTAATGTTGAATCACAAATCTATTCAGTGAACATAACACACTCTCCTGGTAATGCAAATAATTATAATACCAATTATTACTATTGTAGCTATCAGGCAACCATATTGTGGTAAATGTAAGCAATAAAATATACCACATTCTTATTACGTAACCTATAACATACACTGTAATAATAGCAGGCCAAGAACCTCATAATACTTTACATTTTAGCTACTAGACAGTTTATGAAATTTGACTACAGTAGATCTGGTTAGTTTCAAGACACTTTATTTTCACTGATCTCATAAAATCTTGTACATAATAATTATGAAGCAATTCACATTCACTGGGGAGAGAAGAGGGGTTTCAATGGTGGGCATTAAAAAATAATTTTCATCCAACCCTAACTGTGCTGCCATGGAAGAAAAAAAACACTTCATAAAAATGCCATAATTGAAGTTTTTTTAATTCTCTTCCCTTTACCTACCGCAATAAATACGTAATTAAAGTGACAGTGAAATTGACTGGATCTACAGTAGTTAGCATTATAAAAGAATGTTGTTTTCGTTATTTTGTGCAGATCTCTTCAAATTCACTCATTTGGTAAATACAATCATCATTTTCCTTGCGTTGTACCCTTTTTTATGTTCCTGAATATCTTGTTCAAGATGGCAGTCAGTGTGGTGTGCAGTCTGTTCAAGATAAAAAAAAAAAAAAAAAAATCCTGGACCTCGGTTAACAGACAAGTCTCACCTGAAGCTAGTAACTAACCTGACAAAACAATGAACTTCAGTGAATTCAGAGATACAAGTAGGCCTGATTATCCATTTTGAATGCTTTTTTGTAATGCCCATTTTATTATACTGGAAATTATGCTCATAGTTTCATCACTAATACTATTATATACAGTAGTGTTACAAGTATAAATGAGAATTATGAGTCTAATGATTGTCAGTAGCTAGCTGGTATGGATTGTCAGTAGCTAGCTGGTATGGATTGGATATCAAATTAACTATTTAGTACTAATTACTGTCCATATCTCAATCTGTTCAAAAGTTTTATTATCAGATGTTGTTAACTTGGTTGTGGGCTGTGTTTAACATGTTCCTGGACAAGCACAGAGGAATAACAGCCTTCAGACATTAAGGTTTCCTTCTATATCATTTTTTACAACCAGCTCATGACAAGACTCTAGAAGCTTCTGGTGGTGGTAGTCCACAAAGGTTGCCATCCCCAGTCTATTGTATTGGGCTTGAAAGACCCTAGGATCCAGATGCAGAGCTTGGTTCCAGCAATATATATACTTACTTGGCTTGCTAGCTTGTTCATTTGATACGTATGTTGTACAAGTGCAGCCTTTAAGTTCTCTAAGCTGCATGAGTTACAGTTGCTTCCTATATAGCATCATTAAATTGATCACTTGAGTTTAGTCATACTGTACAGTAACACTACAAATCATTCCACCATAGACATTACTAATATCTTCCATCAAAAAGAGATGTTCAAATGCTTTGGTAACATCAGGAAAAATTTGCCAGCTGTTTTCTTTCCTCTTTCAACAATAGATGAAACAGTATCACATCTGGTTAATGCACAGAAAACAGGTAAACAGCACAATTCATGGGATCCATTCCACTAACAATTTCATGGATGGGTGATGATCCCATACCAAATGCCAACCACAGTTCATCAATAGTTGGTTAAACATCACTATATATAGCTATATTACAATAACCTCAACATCAGTATCTACTGCATACACAATTTCCAGTGGCCTTTCTTGACAGCATCTACTACATGCAGGTGTCTTCTTCATATAGCTAAGCAAGGAGAAAGGTTTTATCATGACAGCATTAGCTAACAGTGCAGCTTGAAACTGCTTAATAGACAACAGTGTCTAGATCATTAGCATTTTCAGTAGCCAAACAGCTATCTGAAAGATAAATTTACTGTGTGCCAAATGAATAATATTTGAAGCACCAGATACCCAGCCTACAAGAGCTACAGGGAGTGGTACAAACCACTATACAGAAAATTATTCTAACTACCCAGATTTTGATTTTTATGTATAAAAATAATCATAACTTTTGAAACAAACAAGCTATAAATGTGATTTCTTAGAACAAGACCTTCAAATGATATCCCAAGTGGGTAAATTACAGTGATATCTCAAGATTTAATAGAGACTTTTGTACACGAGCTCACAATTGAAGGTCAAATTGTCTATGTACATGTAGAATTGGTGTGCACAAAATTTCATACTTTTATCAAAAAATGCATTTATTATCCAGCTAACATATACAGCTAAACACTCCCCCATTGCCATCTTCAGTAAGATTGAGTTGAATTATCACTATCATGATTAGTCAATTGCAGTGTCTCCAAATAATTACCCACCCTTCCCCACACAGATGATCATTACCAAACAGAATGATTATGATAATAATAGCTACCTACACTATTACACTATTAAGTGTCATCCACTACAGTAATTAGAATGTAAACACTCACCCATCTTCAATGAGGTAATCTAGAAACTGTCATATAGCTATAGCTAGCTGTCACTTCCTGCTCTCCTGTTTGGAACAAATCAATGTCATAGCTTTTCCTGTAGTAAGACAAGTAGAGTCTTCTGTAACTGTTATTTCAAAAATAACAAGCCTAAAATTTATTCAAAACACATGTTATTGCTCTAAAAATAGAAGTCTATAATTAAACATACTGTTCCTACCCACATGCACTCAAGCCACCCACAACATACATTAGGCTATTGGCAGGCATGACATGTCTAAGAGCAAAAAGATCATAGACACAATGTCTCTACTCCTACTATCGATCAAGACAGCGTCTCTTCAACCACTAATCAGTGTGTTACTAGTTCTTGGAGTATGTGGTGTCACTAGTGAAAATGGTAGGTGAACTATAGCTAGCTAGAGTTATAATAGCTACTCTCACATTAATGATTAAGGCCAGTCTTTGTTTCTTTGGTACTGGACAGCACTTGCTGTACTTGAGTGAATAGTTATATAGTCCTTGAATGGAATGGCCACAATTCTTTAACCTAACACTATCCAATAGGCCATATCGTCAATTTACACTCCTAGTTCATTATTATTTAGTTCAAGTTTACAACTTGCTACTGGTTGTTCTGATGACAGTAAGCTTTCTCAAGGTGAGCTTAAGCTTCTCATTCTGTAAAACATTGGTTTGAAAATACATGAAGACATGAAACTAATTTCATTCATTTAGCTAATATTACTGACTATAAAATGTTAAGATTACTAGCTGTAAGTGTCTAATACTCCCTCTGTTAAAGACTAGAATAGTAATGAATTCCTGTAAAACAAGATTGATATATACACCAGATTATTCCAGTTTTTTGTTGGGGGTTAGACCCTAAGGCTGACTAGAAATTTAGCATTGGGTGAGAAAGTGGGGGGGGGGGGGGATTGAACCACTCCCCTTAGTTAAAAATTAGTACCTTAATGCAGTGAAGACTGGAAATAAAAAAGTTATAACTAATTATTAACAGCAACTGACAACCTAGTAAGATTCAACCATTCTGTCCACATAATTCATCTCTATCATGTGATTACATGTGTGTCTGTCCCCTTTTCCTGAAAACAGCAGTGTCAGTGTGCTCTCACTTTGTGCTTACAGAGTCAGTATTCACAGAAGAGCCTGGTCCTGGACCTCTGATAGCTCCTATTGGGACACAAGTTCGACTTGATTGCTCCGTTACTGAAATGTACATTATTGCATGGCAATATAGTCATCCTAGTATCCAAAGTTCAATCACATCAGATGTACCAGGAGGAGAGCAAGCCTTTAGAATCAGGAATTTAACAATTGAAAATCCATCTACCACAATCTCCCATCTTATTATCAATGGAACAGAGGGAAACAACCAAAGTGTTCTTTCTTGTCAAGCTGTTACAATAGGTGATGCATTTACTAGACATTCAAGTAGAAATGTTGAAGTAATATTTTATGGTAGGTGTAAGTTATATAGTGGAAAATTCTGTATCTGAACTCTCTTCCATTGCAGGTCCTCCCTCAACTCCAACTAACCTAACAACCACTGAGAGAGGAATAGGATCTGTAGAGATATCCTGGGATCATGAGACCTTATATGAAGTGACAGTGAACTTCACACTGAATGTCACTAACCTCAACTCTAACATTAGGTCCACTATAGTGTCAAGAATACAGCAACAATACTACGTATTGACTGTGGAGGATCCCTCACCTTGTGATGTCTACAGCTTCCAAGTGACAGCAGTAAATGATGCTGGGACCAGTGAACCCAGTGAGATAATCACCAGGAACCTCCCCTCACTACCTGACCTATCTCATGTAGAGGACTCACTCCATCATTCTCTTGCGAATAGTGTAGGAGGAGTCATGCTGAGTGTCATGTTCAATGTAAGCATCATTGGCCAAGGTAGTGTGAGTAGCTAAACGTCAGATTAATCTTTTCCAGGTGACCACACTGTGTCCAGAGATAGTGATGAATTATACTCTAATCTTGGAGGATTCAGAAGGGAATAGGATAGAATCATCATCAGTTTCTGTTAATAATAAGACAGTGACTATAGAGATATTATTGATGGAGAACTCGCTCTATTCCTATTACATCCGGGCTACTAATGCGTTTGGAAGTAATACATCTACTGACGTAGATATTAGTAAGTATTTGTATGTACTAGCCATGTAGTAGAATAGCTAATACATGTTACAGTTACCACTGATGTCCAGAATGTAACTTTGAGTAGAAGAGAGGAAACCATCTACTTTATCCAGTGTAGCTACATTAACAATAGCAATGCCAAAGGGTGTGTCTATGTCCTTGTGAGTGTGGTAGTTGGGAACATCACTGGTACCATAAGGAGGACAAGCTCTGAAGGAGATCTGGTGACTATATCTAATATTGGATACTATAAGGAAGTGCTTGCCTATGACTGGGAGAGTGACAACACCACTGGTACCATTTCTATCAGAGGGATCATCAACTTAAATGAAATGTGTCCTATTGCAGGTAGCTAATGATTCTAAATGTTTCTACATACATTCTACATGATTGTTTATTTACACTTTAGATCTCCCCTCTACTCACACTCCATCAGTACAGTCTACTGGTATAATTGTGGTATTGGTTATTGTTATAGTTATTCTGGTGGTGATAATAATTATTATTACTACTATAATGATTATCATTGGATGTCTTCTCATGAAAGGTATGTTACTAGCTATATAGTTTACTCAGGCTAGAAGTCATTATAGAAGTGAGTAGCTACTGGTAAAACTATTATAGACTAATCCAAAAACTCTGAACTGAACTGCAGTGTTGACATGTATTATTAATCAAAGTAAACCCTCCAGATTTGAGGACGAGTCCTTTGACCCTTGTAGATATGCTGGCATCTTTGCAGGTTCTCCATTATGTGTAATGTAATAATATAATTTATGTGAAGGTCTGACTTTGCCAGTCTTCTGTTCAACAAGTAGCATGTAGCTATATGTTCTTAATTGTAGAAGTTTTTAAGTCAGTTTGTTTAGCTGGCTACATGTATAGCTACTCCCCAATTTTCTTCTAAAGTTTATATTCAGGTGTCAAGAATCTCCCAAAAGTGCATAAAGTTAGATAGTTGACTCAAATATGTATTACTAATATCAGTAGGTGTTGAAATTGATTTTTAAATAGGTATGGTTTATAGTTGGCAAGTTTCCACAGCTTCAGTACATTGGGGTAATGGCTGCTGGCCAGTTATAAATGTACTAGTCCTACTAGTTCTAAATCGGTTATGGTTCTCTATAGCTAGAGGTTGTTGTTGAAGGTAAGCTTAACTCTCCTTGATAAACTTTATTATACAGAACATGTGACCCAATAGAAAGTTCTAGAAACAATCTAAATATAACAATGATTACATAACAGTTCTAATTACAGTGGCAGCTGAGGGTGGGGGCTAGAGGGGCTAGAGCCCCTCCAAAATATTTGCCTGCAATGTTAAACTTGTCAGAATGTTCACAACTTCTCAGAATGTGCAAGGCTGTGTAAAAACAATTAGCGATGTAACACCACAACTTGTAGCTCCTGCATTGACTTTGTACTGTCTGAACTTGATGTTGTTAGCTTACTGCTTATACACTTTGCAGCCACTTAGTACATCAGTCCCCAATCTAAATTTTTTTGCCTATTACTCTATTCTCCTATGCCAACAAAATTTGCTCACAGTTTCCACCTATTATTCTTAAAATTTTGACTATTATTCTTTATTTTACTGGTCTTATCTCTTATCATATGCTATAAATTATCATGTGAACATTAGAGTTATATTGTAACAATTGAGTTTTCAATATAGATTGTTCTTTACAGGGGGGGGGTAGGAAAGGGGGTTCAAAGGATGCTACAGCACCCCTAGTTTTTTTTGTGGCTGTGCCAATGGCATACATTATTTTTTTTTTGACAGTACCCCTTTATTTAAGTCTGTTCCAGTTGACTTGTGTACAACATATCCATTGCTTCAAGCTGTTTAACACGTTGGAACAACATGTTTGTTTCCACTGATCCATAAGAGTTAATTACTTTAAGTTGGAAAGTTTTCATAATAATATTAGAGGGATTTTTTGTTGTTTGTTGGCTTTTGATGATAATTTATAGCTTTACATAATTCCCCCCCCCCCTCCTCCCCCCAACTGTGAATTATACAGCACCCCTACCTCAAATCATCTTCCTACCCCCCTGCTTTAAATGAGTTAGCAAGGAGTGAAAAAACACGTTCTGCAGCTGCAGAAGGTTGTATCAATAGAATAGATTTAGACCAGAATGGAAGCTCATGTATGTATATGGTATCTCCACCTACTTCCTCCTGAAATTATTCTCAAAATTATGCTAGCATATTTGGGCAATCCCTACGACCTCACCCTTAGCCCCCCCAAAACTAAAAAGCCTCAACCGCCTCTGAATTATAATATACATGATTACATGTCTGACAAAGAGTGCATGTTCTCTAATAGTAGTTGTCTGCTTTAATAGAAATTTTACTGTATCCACACAACATATTATAATGAATGTAGCTAGTAGCTGACACAAGGGGGTCAGCTTTAAATACGAGATAGCTATGTACTACCTCAATTTTCATCCACACACTAAAATTTAAACATTTCATTATACTTAGTGTGTTATTTTTTAAAGTAGCTAGCTAATAGTTTTCTTCTACGTACCTGAAACATAATGACAAAACTATCCTGTATCAATTACAGCAATGAAAAATATCAAGAGTTTAAAGAATACAAATATTATGTGTGGAGAGAATGCTTCATATGGTGTTGTTAATGCAGAGAACAGGTTAGAGATTTTACACATTATTCTCTACTTCTTTAGCTACTCCATTACTTTGTATAGGAGGGAATTGACTGATGATCTTTATGCCACTAGTCACCAGATGATGTAATCGTGTATAGTATAATGCTATTATAAATTGATTGTAACACGAATGCTCAGATATACAACTCATATAGTGATTATAAGTGGCATCTATGTCCATTGCCTATCTTCTAGCATCTGTACCTACCACTAAGGTCACGAACACTCAGTAGTAGTAGCTAATGTCGTTTTTATTCTTCTTTCTCATCTAAGTATATTCAAGATCATGTCAGCTGTAAGCTGTATCCTGCTGCTGCTTATCAGAAACAACCTTATGGTGATCTATCTTTTGTTAAGTACTCTAGTAGGAAAGTCACTGCTCTAATGTTGAATCACAAATCTATTCAGTGAGCATAACACACTCTCCTGGTAATGAAAATAATTATAATACCAATTATTACTATTGTAGCTATCAGACAACCATATTGTGGTAAATGTAAGCAATAGCTATATACCACATTCTTATTACGTAACCTATAACATACACTGTAATAATAGCAGGCCAAGAACCTCATAATACTTTAAGTTTCAGCTAGACACTTTATGAAATTTGACTACAGTAGATCTGGTTAGTTTCAAGACACTATATTTTCACTGATCTCATAAAATCTTGTATATAATAATTATGAAGCAATTCACATTCACTGGGAAGAGGGGAGGGATTTCAATTTGGTAATGGTGGGCATTAAAAAATAACCTACATCCAATGTGCTGCCATGGAAGAAAAAAAAACACTTCATAAAAATGCCATAATTGAATTTTTTTAAATTCGCTTCCCTTTACCTACCGCAATAAATACGTAATTAAAGTGACAGTGAAATTGACTGGATCTACAGTAGTTAGCATTTAAAAGAATGTTGTTTTCGTTATTTTGTGTAGATCTCTTCAAATTCACTCATTTGGTAAATACAATCATCATTTTCCTTGCGTTGTACCCTTTTTTATGTTCCTGAATATCTTGTTCAAGATAGTCAGTGTGGTGTTGCAGTCTGTTCAAGATAAAAAACAAAAATCCTGGACCTCGGTTAACAGACAAGTCTCACCTGAAGCTAGTAGCTAACCTGACGAAACAATGAACTTCAGTGAATTCAGAGATACAAGTAGGCCTGATTATCCATTTTGAATGCTTTTTTGTAATGCCCATTTTTTATACTGGAAATTATGCTCATAGTTTCATCACTAATACTATTATATACAGTAGTGTTATAAGTATATAATGAGAATTATGAGTCTAATGATTGTCAGTAGCTAGCTGGTGTGGATTGTCAGTAGCTAGCTGGTATGGATTGTCAGTAGCTAGCTGGTATGGATTGAATATCAAATTAACTATTTAGTACTAATTACTGTCCATATCTCAATCTGTTCAAAAGTTTTATTATCAGATGTTGTTAACTTGGTTATGGGCTGTGTTTAACATGTTCCTGGACAAGCACAGAGGAATAACAGCCTTTAGACATTAAGGTTTCCTTCTATATCATTTTTTACAACCAGCTCATGACAAGACTCAGAAGCTTCTGGCGGTGGTAGTCCACAAAGGTTGCCATCCCTAGTCTATTGTATTGGGCTTGAAAGACCCTAGGATCCAGATGCAGAGCTTGGTTCCAGCAATATACTTACTTGGCTTGCTAGCTTGTTCATTTGGATACGTATGTTGCAGGGGGGTAGGAAGCAGGGGGGCACCGGGTGCTGGTGCCCCCCCACTTTTCATAGACCTTTGCAGTTTGTGTATAGTATTATAGTGTGTGTGCATGTGTGTGGTGATGGTAAGTGTTTCACTATTTTACACTTCACTTGTACTACTAATCACAAAATCCATGACCATACATGTAACTTTTAAGGCTCACATGTAGGGATGTCCACATTATGCTCACAATTTTACCCATTATGCTATGCCAGCAATTTTACCTATTATGCTCATAGAATTATGCTCCCACATAACTACAATATGCTTTTAAAAATTAATGATTATAATATTATCGTAACATGATACTAGCTTCAATGTAATCTTCCAGTGAATTGTTCTGTTGGTGTGTAGTGAAAAGACATGTTCAGCAGCTGCTGAGCTAGGCTGCACAAGTATGAAAAGCAGAGGCCCAATTAGTTAAATCCTTCTCATGACTTTTCCACCAGGTAGTGCCCAGCCTTCTAGGACAGGCAGGAAGTAAAATACACATTATAGTTAATTTACTCCCCCCAAATGCCAGCATAATTCCTAATGCTCACTTAAACCTATTATGCTCCAGCATAATGTGGACATCCCTACTCACATGACATGACTCAAAAGAAGTTAAACTCCTTTTTTGATACAAGAGAGCGAGGCTTCTACTTCTGAACCTCTGAGTCAGAACCTTCAAGTGTTTGCATGGTGTGAGTTTAAGGGAAAGAGATTTGAAATTCCAGGGTTGCCAACTCTCCTGATTTTAAGGGTCCTCTCCTGGCTTCCTGTTTTCACTACTATATTTCACTATTAACCTCCTTTTTGCTAATATTATTGCTGTCTTACTAGAGGTGGATTTCAAAGATTCAAGCGTTAGCCTAAGTTGATGCTGTCACTTCCTCATAGCAATGCTTCAGCTGAATGTATTTTCAGTATGGTAAAAGCAATAAAAACTGATTCTCTTCATAATTCAACTCTATCTGCTTTAGTAGCAACCAAAGTGAATTTTGACAGATATTGTTATGAGCAGCAATCAAGTGCTGAACTACTCTGGCTGAGCAACTCAGCCACTTATCTTATAATAACTATAGAATTACATTTTAATATATGATCTTTTTACATAAAAAGTCGCCTTTTTTTTTCCTTTGGGGATTAGCAACCCTGTGATATTTCCTCTTGTTTTCCTTGTAAATGTGATTGTCAGTGCTGTATGAATAGCTATATTTTTTACCATCCATTGGATATGTCTGACTCGAAGGTGAGTCATGCACATCAGAGTAAAGGGTATAAAGAAGGAAAGCTTTAAGCTTACTCAAGTAAAATAAAGCCTAGTTGGTATGAAAAGTATTCCTGGATAAGTGTTTGCACACCTAAGTTCAAAATATTTCTTTACTAGCTATATGCCGTGGCAAAACTTCCTGCAAGTGTCATAGTTTTACATTAAGGTTTGGAACCTGGAGAAAGGCTCTGCAGCACTTTCAGGAACATGAGAATAGCATGGCACATAGAGCAAAGTGCTATTTATAAGGATAAGCTGAGTGAAGTAGATAAGGTGTTAAATTCACATTTCCTGTGACAAATGTGACTGCTGAAAGGTCATTTTCTTCTCTGATGAGACTGAAGACATACTTGAGAAGTACAATGACTCACTGTAGGCTGAACTATCTGTTCATACAGCAAGAACTGATGCACCTAGCTAACCTAGATAAAATAGCTGAAGATTACATCTCAGTTTTATTTTGGAAAAATTTATCAACTATCTATAATTTGTAACTTCACCCTGAAACTGTAATCTCAGATGACTGGGTAAGAAGAATGGGGGGGGGGGGGGGGGGGGGGGGATCTTTAGCTTAAATGGTGCCCCCCCCACCTAAAATCATCTTCCTACCCCCCTGTGTTGTACAAGTGCAGCCTTTAAGTTCTCTAAGCTGCATGACTTTCATATGAACAGTTGCTTCCTATATAGCATCATTAAATTGATCACTTGAGTTTAGTCATACTGTACAGTAACACTACAAATCATTCCACCATAGACATTACTAATATCTTCCATCAAAAAGAGATGTTCAAATGCTTTGGTAACACCAGGAAAAATTTGCCAGCTGTTTTCTTTCCTCTTTCAACAATAGACGAAACAGTATCACATCCTGTGCATGGAAAACAGGTAAACAGCACAATTCATGGGAACCATTCCACTAACAATTTCATGGATGGGTGATGATCCCATACCAAATGCCAACCACAACTCATCAATAGTTGGTTAAACATCACTATATATAACTATATTACAATCACCTCAACATCAGTATCTACTGTATGCATACACAATTTCCAGTGGCCTTTCTTGACAGCATCTACTACATGCAGGTGTCTTCTTCATATAGCTAAGCAAGGAGAAAGGTTTTGTCATGACAGCATTAGCTAACAGTGCAGCTTGAAACTGCTTAATAGACAACAGTGTCTAGATCATTAGCATTTTCAGTAGCCATTAAACAGCTATCTGAAAGACAAATTTACTGTGTGCCAAATGAATAATAATTATTTGAAGCACCAGATACCCAGCCTACAAGAGCTACAGGGAGTGGTACAAACCACTATACAGAAAATTATTTTAACTACCCAGATTTTGATTTTTATGTATAAAAATAATCATAACTTTTGAAACAAACAAGCTATAAATGTGATTTCTTAGAACAAGACCTTCAAATGATATCCCAAGTGGGTAAATTACAGTGATATCTAAAGATTTAATAGAGACTTTTGTACACGAGCTCTCAATTGAAGGTCAAATTGTCTATGTACAATTGGTGTGCACAAAATTTCGTACTTTTATCAAAAAATGCAAATTACTTTTATTATCCAGCTAACATATACAGCACCAATAGCAATTAGAATATAAACACTCCTGCATCACACAAAAATAGGACATAACAGTATAAAACACATCTTATCAAGGAACATACCAGAAATTAAGACAGCTGTGACAGTTGTTTAAGACAAGTAGAGTCATCTGTAACTGTTGTTCCCAAAATAACATTTATTCAAAACACATGTTCTTACTCTAAAAATAGAAGTCTATAATTAAACACACTGTTCCTACCCACATGCACTCAAGCCACCCACATCATACATTAAGCAATTGGCAGGCAGGCCATGTCAAAAAGATCATAGACACAATGTCTCTACTCCTACTATCGATCAAGACAGGGTCTCTTCAACCACTGATCAGTGTGTTACTAGTTCTTGGAGTATGTGGTGTCACAGTTAGTGAAAAAGGTAGGTGAACTATAGCTAGCTATTATAATAGCTACTCTCACATTAGCTAGTAATGATTAAGGCCAGTCTTTGTTTCTTTGGTACTGGACAGCACTTGCTGTACTTGAGTCCTTGATTTCCAATGGATAGGAAACTGCTATATGGCCACAGTTCTTTAGTCTTACACTATCCAATAGGCCATATCATCAGTTTCAAGCTCATTATTATAACTGTTCAAACTACTGGTTGTCCTGATTACAATAAGCTCTCTCCAGGTGAGCTTAAGCTTCTCATTCTGTAAAACATCAGTTTGAAAATACATGAGGACATTTCATTCATTTAGCTAATATTGCTGACTATAAAATGTTTGGATTACTTGCTGTAAGAGACTAATACTCCCTCTGTTAAAGACTAGTGAATTCCTGTAGAACAAGATCGATATGAGAATTACACCAGACTATTCCAGTTTATTGTTGGAGGCTGAACCCAAGAAACCTGAACCACTCCAAAATTAGTACTTTAATGCAGTTAAGACTGGAGATAATAAAAACATTGCAACTGATAAACAGTAACTGACAACCTATAATTATGCATTCATCTCCCATTACTATCATGTGATTACATGTGTATCTGTTTCCCTTTTCCTGAAATCATCAGTGTCAGTGTACTCTCACTTTGTGCCTACAGAGTCAGTATTCACAGAGACGCCTGGTCCTGGACCTCTGATAGCTCCTCTTGGGACACAAGTTCAACTTACCTGTTCCATCACAGAATCATACAGGGTACTATGGAGATACCTTCCACCAGGTGTAACAGATATACAACTTGCAGATATAGATCAAACCCTCAGGACCAGGGGTATTAAAGTGGAAAACCCCTCAAATACAACTTCTCATCTTATTGTGAATGGAACAGTGGGAAATAACCAAAGTTCATTTGTTTGTTTCGCTATTAAAAGAAATGATTCTGTCAGAAGAAGTCGAAGTAGACTTGTTGAAGTAGTATTTTATGGTATGAATAGTATTATAGTAAAGTGGTAGATAGGTATTGGATAGACTCCATTATATTGCAGATCCTCCTTGCTTTATGCTATGGTGCATAAAGCAACTGTCAATTGTCCCTACTGTCATACAACTGTCTTGAATGGAACAACTGCACAAACTGTCTGTGCATCACACAAAAATAGGACATAACAGTATAAAGCACATCTTATCAAGGAACATACCAGAAATTAAGAATGGACACAGCTGTGACAGTTGTTTAAGACAAGTAGAGTCATCTCATCTGTAACTAAAATAACAAGCTTAAATTTTATTCAAAACACAGGTTCTTGCTCTAAAAATAGAAGTCTATAAGTAAACACACTTTTCCTACCCACATGCACTCAAGCCACCCACAACATACATTAAGCAATTGGCAGGCAGGACATGTCTAGAGCAAAAGATCATAGACACAATGTTTCTACTCTTACTATTGATCAAGACAGCGTCTCTTCAACCACTAATCAGTGTGTTACTAGTTCTTGGAGTATGTGGTGTCACAGTTTGTGAAAATGGTAAGTGAACTATAGCTAGCTATTATAATAGCTACTCTCACATTAGCTAGTAATGATTAAGGCCTTTTCAATATCAGATATAATTGCCACTGGGTATGATCTGAAGCGTAGCAAGATATCAAGAATTTTCTGATTGAAGCTGGGTCCTGTGTAGAGACAATCATTAAGAGAAGGACCTCCAGATCTTGTAGACGCATCATAAACCACTCTAACCTTTGTGGTTTCTCTGGTTCGCTTGACAACTGCATGATGTGGCAAATAATGCACTTCACCCACTACTCCAAGATCAGATACTGGCTGAACAATACCCTGTTCTATCTGCTTGCGAATGACTGAGTCATACTCCTGGAGTATGTCCGGTGTCTGACGTAGCCGACATAGTAAACTTTGTAAACGTTTCAGACTGAGGCTATAATTGTCAGCAAGTATAGGATGCTGTTCCTTCCACGGCAAGCAAACTTCATAACGTCCGTCCTTGAATGAAATATTTTCCTTGAACTCCTGGTGAACAGACGGACCAGTTGAAGATATCCCTAAGGATTCAAGTTCCCAGAAGGCACGTAAAGTGCTATTCAGATTCTCTTCTTCACGAGAATCAATTCTCAAAATGTGAGTACTTGTGAGTAAGCTGTGATCAGCTACAGGGGCAGGGCCTGACAGAACCCATCCCAACTTGGTCCCAACTGCAACAGGACCATCATTTCCACGCCTTACTTCACCAGTGGTTAACTGCCAGTAATAGTCGGAGCCTATCAATAGGTCGACTTCAATAGGAGAACCGTCAGAATGATCTGCTAAATGCAAATCCGAAAGATGCTCATATGAATTCACACACAATGATAGAGGCTGCTCAGTCAGGGGTTCACAGATTATTGGATAAGTAAGAAGTGTCATCTCTATTTCTCCATCCAGAGTCTTCAGTGTTGCACGAACAATCTCACAGTTGTTTATTGTTTTCTCAGTGGATCCAAAAGTAAAGACAGCCATCTTGCGAACTTCTTCAGGTTGTAGATGTAAGGATTTTGCAGCACGTTGGCTGATATAAGAACGTTGACTTCCAAGATCGAGAATAGCACATACATGTCGAGTTACTGTCGGTCGGTTAGGGTTACAGATAGTAGTCAAAGCTGTTTGGAGAAGCACTGTTTTGTTGGTTGACACATAGAGAGACATGGTCTTCTGCTGAGGAGGAAATGAAGGTGCATTTGCATTTAACTTAGAACCGTTTGCTTCACTAGTGTTTGGTCCTTTGCTTGAATTGTGTACTCCTTGTTGAACTGAAGTTGCTCCTTCATTCATACCTGCTGGTTTTCCTGTTTCATTCTTCTCACCGAAACAGATAGTATTGTGATGACGTTTACCACACTTGCCGCACCTAATCTTCGAATGACATTCTTTGCTGATATGTCCTGCACGTAGGCACATGAAACAGCGACCGGCCTTCTTAAGTATTTGCCTTCTTGCTTCAACTTGTGTTACCACTCTGCAATCCTTAGGTGAGTGTGATTGCTCACAATAGCAACAACCAGTTCCACGATAAACACCTGAAAATAGTGTAGCACCAGTGGGAATACTTGTCTGTCTTCCATTTCTTGCTGACCTTGTAACTTCACTTGTGACCCTTTCTCTTGCTTGTAACTCTTTTTCAAATACTTCCAGAAGTGAAGTTAATCCCCAATCTTTCTCTGGTACCTTCCTGCTAACTAGTAATTGAATCTCTTCTGGTAGTTTATTGAGAAGTACTGATGACAACAAACTACTGTATGATTCAACCTTTACCCCAAGTGAATTCAAACTCCTGATATGTGACTCAATGGAGTCGAACAGTCGACGAAGCCCAACAACATTGCGAGGTGATGTGACAGAATCTGCTTTAAGTAGCTGATCTATGTGTTTGTCAATAATTTGTTGTCGGTTACCAAATCTTCGCTGAAGTATTGTAACTGCTTCCTTGTAGTTTGCATCAGTGAGGGCTAAACCCTGAACTGCTTCCAATGCCACACCAGAGAGAAGAGATTTTAGGTAATTGAATTTATCTATATCTACCTACTGACTATTGTTGTGGACAGCTGCAATAAAGGAATCCCAAAATGTGAACCATTGTGTCAGGTCACCTGAAAAGGGTCGTAAAGTCAGTTTAGGAAGCTTTACAGATGTTTTGGCATGAGTAAGTTTAGGCAGCACATTCCCAATTCCACTGGAATGTTCAGTATCTATAGAAGAGACTGTTGGAGATTCTGTAGTTCTAGAGACTTCTGCAGAAGTTGTATGAGTCATATGAGGTTCAGAATCAGCAGAGTCAACTAATGTAGTTTCTGGGTGAGTGAGTTCATCATATTCAACAACAGTAGATGCACTTACAGACCTCTTTGTAGGTGCTCCTGTTGAAATTTTCTCTGCTCTGATAATGGCAGCATAGGTCAATCCTTTGTATTCATCTGCCTTCTCAATATCTTCTGCTATTTCTTCTTCTTCTTCTAGTAGGTCTAGAATCTGTGAGTCTAACTTTTCTAGTACAGCCAATTTGTTTTCTAGGTTCAGCTTGAGCTGTAAAATCTTGACTAGGTCAAATTCAGTTGATGAAGCTATCAATTCTTGTTCTAGCTCTGCTATCCTTCTCTTAGCCCTTTCGCTCCCAAAAGATTGTAATTTTACACACTTTTCAACCGTCCGTTACTCGGACCCCGTCGGCACCAGGACGTCCTCCTGCCGCCAACCTTTGACTGTCGGCATCGGAAGTCAGAACAATGGGTTGTGGTCCGTCAGTTCTCAGATGTTTGACCACAGGGAGGAGCTGCCTTTGATCTTCCTTTGATGTTCGCTTTATATGGACTTAAAAAAAAAAATGAAAAGAAAAGGAGAGTGGCATAGTGCATGGGGCATTGCCGTAGAGGATCGTCGGTGTGAGAGAGGCCATAAGCAGGCCAGCAAGAGTCTCCAAGGAGCTCATTCTTTCTGCCTTGATCTGCTAGCCGCCAGCATGACGTCACGCTGACCTGCGCGACCTTTTAAATTTTGCTGCCTCTGGGGCGCGCGCCGGCGCCTAGTGACGTCCAATGCCAAATCAAAAAAAAATTAGTGTAGCAAAAGGGTTAGTATCGAGGACCAACCGACCAAGCAATATGGTCCGGATTAGAATTCTGGGGCTCTAGGCTTTTAAGCGAAGGAGTGGACAGTGACATTGATAGCAGCTGTAAGTTCCATAGCTAAGCTAACCTAATGTCTGAGCTGAGTAGTGTGAGCCTAGGGTGTGTGTCCAGCCCACAGAATCACTATCTTGCCTGTGGAAGCTAGGAAAGAGTGTTGTGGGGGAACACCCCTCCTGAGACTCCCTCGACCTCGACATTGGTGTGTGGAGACTTGGGGTATGTCCAGAGGGGTGTGGGAGTGGAGGTGTGTCCAGCTGAACCCCCACATGACCTAGAGAGTGAAGGGGTGTGTGTGTGAGAGATTTGGAGGTGTGTCTAGAGCCTGTAGACCTCTCAGAAGGAGGAGGAGGAACCCCCTTGTGGCCTGTTAGAAGTGTGTGTGTGTGGAGATCCTGGGTGTGTCCAGAGGGGTGTGGGAGTGGAGATGTGTCCAGCTGAACCCCCACATGACCTAGAGAATGAAGGGGTGTGTGTGTGAAAGATTAGGAGGTGTGTCTAGATCCTGTAGACCTCTCAGAAGGAGTAGGGGAAACCCCCTTGTGGCCCGTTAGAAGGGTGTGTGTGTATCCAGAGGGGTGTGGGAGTGGAGGTGTGTCCAGCTGAACCCCCACATGACCTAGAGAGTGAAGGGGTGTGTGTGTGAGAGATTTGGAGGTGTGTCTAGAGCCTGTAGACCTCTCAGAAGGAGGAGGAGGAACCCCCTTGTGGCCTGTTAGAAGTGTGTATGTGTGGAGATCCTGGGTGTGTCCAGAGGGGTGTGGGAGTGGAGATGTGTCCAGTTGAACCCCCACATGACCTAGAGAATGAAGGGGTGTGTGTGTGAAAGATTAGGAGGTGTGTATAGACCTCTCAGAAGGAGTAGGGGGAACCCCCTTGTGGCCCGTTAGAAGGGTGTGTGTGTATCCAGAGGGGTGTGGGAGTGGAGGTGTGTCCAGCTGAACCCCCACTTGACCTAGAGAGTGAAGGGTGTGTGTGTGAAAGATTAGGAGGTGTGTCTAGAGCCTGTAGACCTCTCAGAAGGAGGAGGGGGAACCCCCTTGTGGCCTGTTAGAAGTGTGTGTGTGTGTGTGTGTGTGGAGATCCTGGGTGTGTCCAGAGGGGTATGGGAGTGGAGATGTGTCCAGCTGAACCCCCAGTTGACCTAGAGAGTAAAGGGGTGTGTGTGTGAGAGATTTGGAGGTGTGTCTAGAGCCTGTAGACCTCTCAGAAAAAGAGGGGGAAACCCCCCTTAAGGCCTTGTAGAAGGGGTGTGTGAAGGCTCTGGGTGTGTCTAGAGGGGCGTGGAACCAGATGTGTGTCTAGCTGGCCTGTAGACTCTATAGGAAGAGTCTGGGGGCACCTCCCCCCCACCACACCTTCCTTCATTTCCTCTTTTATTTTATAAGCTCTCTCTCAATTGTCATTATGTAGGTGTGGATTACATGAGGAGATAAAGGAATTTGCACCTACCCTAAAAAGTTTCTAGACTCAAAATTCAGATCAAAACTAACTTCAGTAGTTAGTGAAGATTATATTAATAAACTTATTATGTTATAATACTTTGAGAAGACTGCATGAATTAATTCACATAGGCATAGGAAGCATGGGAGAAATCCCCCCCCCCCCCCCCCCCCCCCCACTTCCACCCACCCATGGTTAAACGTGCAGATCAATAAGGAACATCCTAGCCTATATTATGCCAAATTTAGTTATAATTATAAGTTATATAACCTTTCAGCATCTAAAGTAACTTCATTGCAAGCAATTTCTGAAATGTGCTATTCCATTGAATATCTTCTTTGGTATACCTTCTTTACAATTACAGCGACTGCAGAGCATAACTTTTTCAGTTCCTTATCACATAAAGTCATACCTATGATCAGAGTCAAGAATGTCACCACGAGCTTCTTCATACACACACTGGTGAACTAGGTACATCTGTATTGCTAAAATTGTTAATTTAGGTAAGCTAAACTATTTTGGAAAGCCTACAGTGTTTTCTTGTAACAAATCATGCTAGATAGTCTCCTACCCAATGGTATTCTATAGCACAGAGTCCTTGTCCACCCCTTACCTCATTCCCATTCAGGCTGTGTGCCCATGCTCCAAAACATCTATGATTCAAAGATGATATTATTTTTTAATAATGTAACTGTTAGTGAAACCAGCAACAAGTCTTGTCACAAAGAGTATTACAAAGATTTGGTCAACCTTAGTGATTAATGTTATGGTCAATGTAAGCTTTAGTATGACAACTTTTAGTTAGTTTTTGACTAACTAGATCAGTTTTGTGACTAATAGCTGGTACTAAATTATAGTTTTAGTTGACTAAAACATCATGAGATCAAAAATGACCTGTTGTTGTTGGTCTCACATAAGGGTGTTTTGTGATGTCACATAAGGGTATAAGGTACGTTGTGATGTCACATGAGGGTGTGTGGTCTGAAGCTTGTAGCATTGTCTGAAATTGTGCAAGAAATGAAGATGTGGGCTGGGATTTGCGTAGGGATATGGGTCAATTTCATTCAGCAGTGAACTATTGACCTTGGAGTGACTAGACTAACCCTTTCGCTCCCAAAAGAGTGTAATTTTACACACTTTTCAACCGTCCGTTACTCGGACCCATCGGCACCAGGACGTCCTCCTGCCGCCAACCTTTGACTGTCGGCATCGGAAGTCAGAACAATGGGTTGTGGTCCGTCAGTTCTCAGATGTTTGACCACAGGGAGGAGCTGCCTTTGATCTTCCTTTGATGTTCGCTTTATATGGACTTAAAAAAAAAATGAAAAGAAAAGGAGAGTGGCATAGTGCATGGGGCAGTGCCGTCGTCGGTGTGAGAGAGGCCATAAGCAGGCCAGCAAGAGTCCTCGGATCCAAGGAGCTCATTCTTTCTGCCTTGATCTGCTAGCCGCCAGCATGACGTCACGCTGACCTGTGCGACCTTTTGCTGCCTGGGCGCCGGCGCCTAGTGACGACCAATGCCAAATCAAAAAAAATCCAAAATTAGTGTAGAGAAAGGGTTATAGAAATAAATGGAAATGAATATAACGGATCATGGAAATGCTGTACTGGAAATGAATGTAAATAGAAATGAATGTAAATGTTGAGCTTGAAGTGGCTTCAACCTGGACAGAATCAGTATACTCTTCTGAATCAAGTTTTGGAAGCTGCTAAAAATTTACCACAGGTGATAAAACCTAATGAACTACATGAAGAGTTTATGAATTATTGTACTTCACCATTATCCCCCAAACTTAATAGAGTAAAGGAAGTGGATACATATTGGGATTTGCTTGGTCAAATAAGGGATGTCAGTGACACTGATTATAAATACCCTTTGTTGTCAAGATTGGCAAAAGCAGTGCTTATAATACCACATGGAAATTCGGACACTGAGCGATTGTTTAGTCATATTGGCTTAAACAAATCCAAACACAGGAGTTGCCTATCTATTGATACATTGAACTCTCTATTAACCATCCAATTTTACACCCCATATAAATGCTATGAGTTTAGACCATCACAAGATATGATTCAGAGGTGCAAGAATACTATTGGGGAAGTGGATCATATAGAATAGCTGATTTAGCTAGTATTAAACTGTCAAACTTCTATGATATCTGTTTCCATATTAGATACTGTTCATTATTCTGAAAAAAAAAAAAAAAAAAAAATGCCTAGGACAATAGTAGGATTTTAGGTGGATGAAATATTAGGATGTTGTCTTTAAAAACAAGTTGGCAGCACTGTATTCATCCATTCATTGTCTTAGCTATTATCAATAAAGTGGGTGTGGTTTAGCAGAAGTGGGCGGGCGTAGCAAGATGCGCGCGCGCAGAGCCGAACCCCGCCCTTTTCAAGGAGCTGGGGTACGGTACGGATCTGAGTGAGTTCCAGTCCAAATAAATAGCAGCATTCAAGCAGCAGGCGGTAAATGATGGTAGCTAGGACTATAAGTCACATTTATGGCCTGGACACAATCATTGGTCAGTGTTTTGATAATTCTTGGTCAATATAGCGTCACTGGTGAAAATGGTAAGTTCACTTTTCGTTATAGCTAGCTAGTAGCCAGCATATTCATGAGTGGTATAACTTCTACTAGAATACAGCGTTATTATAAGCCAATTTCATTTCATCTCTTTTATTATGTCACTGACTGTAAAAGTGGTTAAGATAACTAACTTCTTGATACTGAACAGTATTTTACAACTGGATAGAGCTGCCATAGTAATACTGTTTAATGATCCTGCATTGCCTATAGTAGACCAGCACACCCTTCTTGTGTGTTTAGTGTCGGCTCAGTATGCACTGTATATAGTGGGCTACAGTGAGTCAAAATCTATCTACGTACAAATATGATCAAGGAGAACCATAAAGAATGGACTGATTCACTCAAAAATGAAGACTACAGCACCATACTAGTATGAATATGGAGTCATGACAACTATAATTATAATAAAACCACACCAACTTCTGTAAACATTGCTTGCTGCAGGCTTGGGCATCAATTTAGTCTGTCACACTAATAGCTAGCGTGTAACTAGACACCCAAGTACACTCAACAGAGTTGAATAATGGAGGAAGGGAAAGGACACTGGAATACTTGTACATCTAACATCCTTATGTGTTGAAAATGAAGATTATTAGCTAAAATAGAAGTTACAACTGATGAACAATTACTAGTGATAAAGACTAGAAAGGTAAATTCCTTAGAACAAAACTGATACAGCAACTGATTACAACCTAGTAAGATCCAACCATTCTGTCCATAATTTATCTCCCAATACCATCATGTGATTACATAATTTTGTGTGTTTATCTGAAAATGTTTGTTCTCTTAATTTGTACATACACTGTCAGTATTCAGAGATGAGCCTGGTCCTGGACCTCTGAGAGCTCCTCTTGGGACACAAATTCGACTTACTTGCTCAGTTATGGAGTCATACAAGATAGAATGGAGTTATCTTCCACCGGGTGAAGAAAACATTAGAAATGATTTTACAACAGATACTGATGGAATAGAGCAATATCTCAGGAATAGAGGCATTACTGTGGAAAGACCCTCAAACACAACCTCTCATCTTATTGTGAATGGAACAGAGGAAAACAATGGCAGTTCTGTTTCTTGTTTAGCTATTTTAACAATGACAAATAAAACTACTGGTAGACTTGTTGAAATAATACTCTATGGTATGATTAATTAGTAAAGCATATATATACTGGATTCATCTACATAGGAACTCTCTTCCATTACAGGTCCTCCTTCAACTCCCATTAACCTAACAACCACCGAAAGAGGAATAGGGTCTGTAAGGATATCCTGGGATCATGAGACCATATATTATGAAGTAACAGTCAACTTCACACTGAATGTCACCAACCTCAACAACTCTAACATTAGGTCCACTATAGTGTCAAGAATACAGCAACAATACTACATATTGACTATTGAGGATGCCTCACCTTGTGATGTCTACAGCTTCCAAGTAACAGCAGTGAATGATGCTGGGGCCAGTGAACCCAGTGAGATAATCACCAGGAACCTCCCCTCATTACCTGACCTATCTCTTGTAGAGGACTCACTTTATCATTCTCTTGTGAAGGGTGCAGGAGGAGTCATGCTGAGTGTCATGTTCAATGTAAGCATCATTGGCCAAGGTAGTGTATGTAGCTAAATGTCAGATTAATCTTGTTCAGGTGACTACACTGTGTCCAGAGATAGAGTTACCAGTGATGAATTATACTCTAATCTTGGAGGATTTTGAAGGGAATAGGATGGAATCATCATCAGTTACTATAAATAATAAGATAGTGACTATAGAGATATTATTGATGGAGAACTCACTCTATTCCTATTACATCCGGGCTACTAATGAGTTTGGAAGTACTAATACATCTACTGCAGTAGATATTAGTAAGTATTTGTACTAACCATGTAACATTGCAGTTAACTTTAACTTGCTACAGTTACCACTGATGTCCAGAATGTAACTTTGAACAGAATAGATGAAACCATCTACTCCATCCAGTGTAGCTACATTAATGATAGCAGTGCTCAAGGGTGTGTCTATATCCTTGTGAGTATGGTAGTTGGGAACATCACTGGTACCATAGAGAAGACAAACTTTAAAGGATATCTGAATATATCTAATATTGGATGCTATAAGAAAGTGCTTGCGTATGACTGGGAGAGTGACAACACCACTGGTATCCTTCCTATCAGAGGGAACATCAACTCCAATGAAACTTGTCTTATTACAGGTACCTAATGATTCTGCATGCTCCATTGTTAATGATTATAGTATTACACTTTAGATCTCCCTTCTACTAGCATTCCATCAGGACAGTCTACTGGTTTAACTGTGGCATTGGTTATTGTTATTCTGGCACTTGTAAAATAATACAAGTACAGACATTGTTATTTATGTGTGCTGTAGTCATACATCATGTCATATGGACTAAGTTGCATGCACCTGTTATCAATAGATAATTGTGGTTGTTAGTAATACATGTAGTAGAGTGGTTATAATAATTATTAGCTTTTACATGATATCATTGGATGTGTTCACACAAAAAATACATAGTCTAACTAGCTATAATATATTGGTAAAACCGTTAGACAAATTCATAAACTCTGAACTGAACTACATAAAAACTACTGTGCTGACAGTAATATTAAACCCTACTAAAGTTCTCTCTGATTCATTGTGCACATAATAAATAATCTCTCTTGATGTCCTAATATTAATTTACTGAGACTTTAGACAAATGAATTGTATAACCCACCACACTGTTTCAACCAGACTCTAGACTAACAACAGAACTACGACATAGGATTAATTAGTAGCTAATCTATCTAGCCTATGGCCACAAAAACTATACATGCATTTGTTTAACCCTACACCATTCAAAATTTGTTATGATCAACAGATATTTTTCAAATGGTAGCTACCTAGTATTATCCTCTCTACTTACTTCTTTTTTGCTCCACATAGTAGTACATCATGAGGCTAAAATCCTTTACCAAAAAAATTTAGGCATGGTCCATTGGGGCCCTGGGGCGGATCCAGGGGAGTGTCGTAGCTTTGGGGAGCAAACTATAAAGTAGTGCACTATAGCTGAGATTATTGACAGACTGAAAATTCTTATTAAAATATGAAATGATAATTACGTGCACTATTGAATGAAATAGCAATGACGTCATAGTAATTAATCTACTACAGAAATTAGAATTACTACGTTCCTCACTCCTTAATTACAAAAAAATGTACAACAAACAAAACATACTCAAATCGATTCAAATGTAAATAAGATCCACATACAGTAGAACCTCCCTTATATGGGCAGTCTGGTTTTAGGGGGTGCCCGTAACTCTGATTTGCCCGTATCTCAGAATAAAGGAAGATTTAACCCTATGTATTACAAAAAAAGATGATAATTTGGTTTGTTTCTTAGTCTACATTCTTTTCCTTTTGCTTGCCATAGTAGTATGCCATGCACATGCTCAGTATGGACATTGAACTACACCCACATGTTAGTCAAAGTTCCAGATATAGCTGCCCGGTTGAAGGAGGTGCCCGCATCTTGGGAGTCCGGATAAGGGAGGTTCTACTGTACATGTATTTCTTGGAAATCACTTCCAAGAAGGGTCATAACAATCAACTGGTCGACGTGCTCGACTCGGGTACGACTGAACGGGTGCTGATGGTTAAGTTACCAATGCCGGTGCAGATTCTGGTGTTGGATCAGAATTATGCTCAACATTCAACTCCTGACCTGCATTCGTAGTGTTCTTCTCAGCAACACTATCAGGGTTTACAACCTGTGGAGTAAAATCAGTATCAACATCTGGAGTGTCCAATTCTTGAGACTCTTCAACTGTTCTCTTATGCATCTATTCCACATGGAAACAACATTCCTGACCATTGAGTAAACGTACTTGGTATGACACTGATCCACTTCTAGCAATCACAACACCAGGACACCAAGCACTACCTTTTGTGGTGTTGCTAGCATAAACTGAGTCACCATGACATTAAAATAAATGTTTATCATGCTGATCCTTCAGTTTCAATTGATTGTGTTTGTGGTGTTCCGAGATAGCACGCAGTTAGTTTTAGAAAAGTATTATTAGAATCAACTGACAATAACTGAACATTTACTGACAACTGAACTATACGCACATGAATGACTATATTTATAATGATTAAAAGAACTAGTTCGGAATAATAATAATACCACAAATATGTAATATGAATAATTAATAACTATAATGTTGAGATACCACAGTGTTCAACTCTAGCGGCAGTATTGGGCTTCAATAAATCCAATCTCGATCTTGGACGACGACCCAACAATAACTCACTTGGTGATGATTTAGTAGTGGTTTGTGGAGTTAATCGATAGGCAAGTAAAACAGTAGCAATCTGACTCCGAATCGAACCAGTGGTTACCTTCTTTAAGCCCTGTTTGACTATCTGGACAGCTCTTTCAAGTAGCTGGATGATATGGGGCTGATATTGATTCCATTGTTCTTGAGGAATGTCTGAAATTCACTGCTTGTAAAACAAGACCCATTGTCTGAGACAATGCTTTCTGGAACCCCAAATCTAGCAAACAGACAACATAATTCCTGGGGCTGACGATATGCTGAATGGCAACAGTGTATAGCAATACAAACCCTAGTTGTGCAGGGGCATGCAGATCCGGCTATTTTGAAAAGGGGTGTCCAGGTAGGTAAATGACAACCACACAGCCATTAGGCTGCAGTGCTGAGGATATGGGGTGCCATTTGTACCAAAATTAGAATAAACATCTCATATGTATATGATGGCTCTCATTTATATATGATGGGTCTCATTTACATACATATATGATGGGTCTCATTTACATACATATATGATGGGTCTCATTTACATTATATGATGGGTCTCATTTACATATATGATGGGTCTCATATATAATTATGATGGGTCTCATATGATGGGTCTCATATGATGGGTCTCATTTATATATGATGGGTCTCATTTATAATGATGAATCTCATTTATATAAGAATAGCCACGCCCATGCCATGTGTTTATCACATGATACTTAAACCACATCTGCACATGGGCAGAACAATCTGAATCAATGTCTTCTTCCGATTCTTTATCTGTCGAAGCAATATCAGCTGCTGTGGCAGGTGCTCTGTCACCATTATTACAGAACCAGCAACACTCTAGTGTTACAGATTTCAGGAGTACGGGACAATCCAGCCAGAATGGAAGTGAGAGGTCAGCATTTGTAACTAGCTACTTTTAAGTTTAACTACACAAAAGAATGAATCTAGGTCAAACACGAAATTCACATTACACTTTGACTTCAGGACTTTGGCCAGTAGCTACTAGCTATGCAGTAGTTTGTGTAAGTTAAAGTAGCTACCAACTTTTTAACATCCATCTATATTAGTTATAATCTATCGTTATACTTTCAGGGAATCTAGGCCTAATCAGATATTACCATCCTACTTGAAGAGGAAAGTTTCTGGTAGTGCTGGGGGTAAATCAAAGAAGTCAAAAAACTCTATTACAACATGGGACAGGGATATAATTTGCTTGCCAAGGACATCTAAAAAAGAAGATAATTACATTCCCTATCCTCGTGAAAAATTTCGTGCCAGACTTGGGAAGGATGGGTTGGTAGGAAAAGTGCACCTAACCTCTAATATGACTGTTGAAGAAGTTGGTAAGGAGATTCGGTCAGCTTTTGAGTTTGCTATGGGTGGTGATTATTCCTTTCCATTCAAATACCTACAAGCAACTGGTGGTGGAGTCCGAGGACTGACAATTCCATCAGTTTCTGCTTCGTTTAAATGGACGGTACAGCAAGTAGCCAAACTGGGCAACCAGAGACACACTATATACATTCTTGCTGAAGATGACTTGAAGCTCTGTGGCGAAGTGGTAAACAGGGCTGTAATAATCATAATAACAATGTAAGTTATTTATTTTTAGGAGAGTGGTGGTGATGATGATGATGAATTTACTGAAAGTGAAGATAATAATGAAACTAATAACAGTGTAATAGCCAAATCTAAATCGACAACTTTGTACCAAAAGCCTGATGAATGTAAATCCAGATCAGTTGATATACCACATAGCCAGAAAGACAAAATATACAGGTATGTACAGAATGTTAATACATACATTATTAATATCATGATGTTATCCCATGCAAAAGTTATGTAGATCTGGTTGTCATCTCTAGTGATACAGATGATAGTGACTTTTCTCTATCTGAGATACCAGTAACTAGAAGGTATGTATGTGTGTGCATGTGTGTGTGCGTGTACATGAGGGTAAAGTATATGAGATCATCCAATTAAACCACACAATTGTAATACTTGAAAGTGGTAATGTGGATATTGTCATAATCTACATCTGGGTATTGTGGTTCTGGACCAGAAACAGTCATAAATTTGGCTTCCATGGGAATAGTTAGGCATTGCTGTGTACAATAATGATTTGTGTATCATCTCTTGCAGTATCCCATGCAGCACACCAAATGTAAAGCTTGACCTTATTACTTCAGTAAATGAAGAGGATGTACAGCGAATCCATGTGAGACGTAGTCACATCTCTGAGGATTCATTTAGACATTTCTCAAAGGATTCATTTGATGTTACAAAGTTGTTGAAAGTAAGGTTTGTTGGGGAATCAGCTATTGATGATGGAGGACCTAGACGGGAATTTTTTCAACTTCTTCTTAATGCTATTGCCAACAAATCTGGACTGTTTGGTGGCTTTCCAGACCATGTTGTACCACTCCACAATGTTGATGGTTTAGTACATAACAAATATTTTGTTGTTGGGAAAATGATTGCCACTGCTTTAGTTCAAGGTGGACAGCCACCAGTGTACTTTGCAGGTCCAGTTGCTGACTTTCTTGTGTATGACTGTGTGAAAAGTCCAGTTAATATTGAGGACATTATTGATTTTGAAGTGAGACAGTGCTTACAGAAGGTATGAATGCATAATTCAGTGTGTTTTAATATGGTATGAAAGTAGGAATAATTATACTGCAGGTAGCAGATGTGAAAACAACAGCAGAATTACAGTCACTTCTCAGCAATGAAGCATTTGATTTTAGGTTTGCATGTGGATACACCAAACCTACACATCAACTTGTATTGAAGGATGCAAGTGAAATTGTCCATTCAGTGTGGCTCCATTATGTCTTGTTTTGTCCACATACTGAGTTAGAACAGCTAAGAAAGGGCTTACTGGAAACTTTACAAGTTCAATTGCTGGTGTCTCTTCATGATGATGGGATTAGGGCACTTTTAAGCCTTTTCGATGTAACAGTGGAGTACCTACAGGATATGTTTGTGATTCAATATTCCCTTAATGGATCTAATGACAGAACAAAAGAGGAAGCTATTATAATTCACTGGTTTGAATACATTTACAACAGCAAAGGTAAATATGTATACTACAAATACATTGTGAGCTTTTATACTCTTGACCCTATGTAGCTAATTTTTTCAGCACCAAATTTCAGACATGTTTTAAGAGCATGCTTATGTGGTTTGTGCCAATTATTTCTTTTTTCAACCCTGCCCACTTAGTCACTTCTAAAATGGGAGGTGTAAGAGTACCTTCATGCTATATACAATAGACCATTAACTCACATAAGATGTTACAACACCATAGCTGGCTATAGAAAGGTTTTTTCCTATGAATTATATAGCACGATTTATGCAAATAAATTTCATTTGTATATTTTAGATGTGGCACTTGAAAATATTCTGCAGTTCATCTCAGGAGCAAGCAAAATTCCAGCCACTGGTTTTGATAAAACTCCTGAGATCTCCTTTACATCTGAGGAATGTTTACCTTATGCATCCACATGTGCACTCAGCATTATATTCCCACGTTCTATGGGTTGCCTTTCATATGACAAATTTCAAGATAAAATGGACTTCTGCATCTTAGGGTCTTTTGGATTTGGAACAGTTTAAATGTTGTTTACATTATTAACTACGTGACATTCTTCCTACCATTTAATTGTGTTTGTATTATTTATCATTTGATTCTTGAGTTATTCAATTTGGCTGTTTCTTAAAACTGAAATGTACCTGTGGTTTGGCTTTGCAAGAATTTTTAGTAGCTCTGTGGTGATTTACCGGTGTCCCACAAAAATTTATCTTGAATTTTCTACCAAATTACAACCTTTTAGAATTCCTAATTTAAATAAGGAGAGGATATATACAAATTTTGCCTGAAACTATTTATCAAATTACTCACCATTTATATAATATATAGATTATGAGTTTTAAACACTTGTAAGAGTGACTTTAAACCCATAATCTTGTAGCTATAAATATCAGGGGGAAATGTTTTGGTAAAATTTTTAATTGTCATCATTTTGGTGAATCTGAATGTACCATTGAAAAGTGGAGAAAAATTGTCTTGTACAATAGTTTTTTGTTTTTTTCTTCAGATAAAACACTCATCACAACCAGGTAGTAAATGATGACCAATAATGTGGACTGTTTGAATATATAATCCCTTCCCATAGTCATTGCATGACTGACTGTAAAGGGTTAATAGACTGTTCAAGTTGATGCAACAAACCTTGGCATGGAACTAGAGACACTCTGGGGACAACTACATGCTCATCTGTGTCTGGTAAATTTACTGCAACATTCTGAGTGTTACTTGCATGTAAGTTGATACATTCATCTGTGCAGCATACCCCATGCCTTCGGCAAACAGCTGATAGAGTGTCATATTACCTTCAGTCGACAATCCATGGTTATTCCAACTCTCTTGGAAATCACGCAAGCATTTGTTCAATCGTGGTAAAAATATTTAATGCAAGCAAAACATGTCTACATCATTCAGTGTATCTAAAATTCCATCGGATTCAAGATCACGAAAACTGTCGGCAAAGTGAAGCACAGCCCGATACACATCCCTCCACAGCTTCTCAATCTTTTCATTACGTATAGAACTACCTGCTAGCACACAATCAGGGTTGTTATTGTGAGATGTTAGCATATATCTCCATACATCAATGTTCTCTCCACCATGGTCAGAACGAACTTTGTCAGGCAATCCAAATCTACTTACACCATTTAGAAATAGATTAAGCACTGTAGATGCACAGTTATTGGTACTAGAGCCAATGTAGGGAATAGTACGTGAGAATCCATCTATGGCTCCATGTACCACAAACTTCCATCTAATTAGCTTGTGGTGTCCATCTATGTGCCACATTGAATTTGGAAACTCTACAGAATACTGGTGGTGTTTCACAACATGAGATAGCCGAAGCTGAGTGTTTTCATGGTCAACCCTGTGAATTGATACTCTTAATTGAGAATGAGGTATGCGTATCCCTAGTCCCACTAAGTGTCCTTGCATCATACCATTATTTGGATGATGACTTTTAATATCCTTAATTAACTTATCAAGGTCATTAGATGACATTGTAGTATAATCACTGCAGGATATTCCATACTCTTCTAATCTTCTAATCTGCGATAAAGTGTCTGTCGTGATACTCCAAGAATCCTAGAAATCTTTGTCCAAGAAAAGTTTAATGCTCTAAGACTTTGAATGTCATCTTTCTTCACTTTAATTGGTGGTCATCCAACTATTGAATCCTCATCATCACTATAGTATCATCATAAACATACATACTGAATTCTGACCCACGTATCTACCTCTATTAACAATGGGATTCTAAATGAGCATAATTTGATCAGGTAGGCTTAAGACCAGACACCTTGCTCCAATTACCTCACATAGCAATTATACCTGTTACTTTCACTCATTGTATGGCTGGATTGTCCTGTACTCCTGAAATCTGTAGCACTAGAGTGTTGCTGGCTCTGTAATAATGGTGACAGAGCACCTGCCACAGCAGCTGATATTGCTTCGACAGATAAAGAATCGGAAGAAGACATTGATTCAGATTGTTCTGACCATGTGCAGATGTGGTTTAAGTATCATGTGATAAACACATGGCATGGGCATGGCTATTCTTATATAAATGAGATTCATCATTATAAATGAGACCCATCATATACGAGATGTTTATTCTAATTTTGATACAAATGGCACCCCATACGAGGAGGAGAGTGCAGGAGGGGGATGTGCCCCTCCCGCAGAAGCAAAAATTTTAGCCTTGCTATAATGCCGTAAAAGGCAATGAAACATGGACTCTAAGTTTTATTATTAATACATAACAGAACAGCAAAAGTGTGCATGCACCATTTAAGTCTCAAAAACAACAGAATTTTGAAACAATCTTCTTGAATGTTGAGAAATAAACCTGGTAGCTAATAACTTTAGAGAGACTTCATAGTAATAACTTTAGAGAGTACCTAGTAGTAACCTAGTAATAACTTTAGAGAGACTTCAGTGAATCATGGTAACCAGAGTAGTGGCCATAGACAACATACCTTTTAAAGGAGGTTATCTTCAAGGAGCTAGCTCTCTTCATGTTTTATGCTATTGCCAGCTCTGTCACATGGCCAGGAAATTAACACTGTGCACAATCCATGTCCCAGTCATCAACCACATTACTATTAACACTAGCTAGTGTTAAGTAATATGGTTGATGACTGGAAAAGGGATTGTGCAATGTGCACTTAATTAGCTACCGTCTAGACTATCAAACATGTTTGACAAAAAGGGGGGAGGGGTCTGGACCCCATGAACCCCCCCCCCCATCTGCCCCTGCTTATGGGTGTTAATTGTAATAGTTTCTATACTGAACTAATACTTCATAGTTCAGTGATTGTATCAATTCATAGATAAATATGCAAGACTGATCAAAGTGTGCAAATCATGAGTATTAATAAGAGCTAACACAGGAAGTGAACACTAAGGAAATGAATACTTTACATAACAGTATGACTAGCATAACTATTAAGAACTGTGAGGAATATCACCACATTAATGACCATATTATACCTTTGTGCCTGTGGACTGAGCTTTAGCTGCTGGTAAGCCTGTGTAAGATCTAACTTCGTGAAGATCTTTCCTTGAGACAGGGTTGCAAACAAGTCCTCGATTCTTGGAAGAAGGTAATGATTTAGCTTGGATATAGGGTTCACAGTTGTTCTGAAGTCACCGCATATCCTCACACCTTGGTGTCCCACTTCCACACTGCCACAATTGGTGCTGCCCAGTCGCTATACTCGATAGGCTCCAGTGTGCCTTCCATCACTAGCCTGTCCAGCTCCTTTTCCACTGCATCTCGCATGGCGTAGGGTATCACTCTTGCTTTGCAAAACTGCGGGGTTGCATTGGGTCCACCGAAATAGTGACATCTGGGCCCTTGAATGTGCCTAGCTCCTTCTCAAACACTTCAGAGTACTTGTTCAGCACATCATCCAACCCTGATGAAGCACTTACAGAATGCACATTAGACCAATTCAGCTTAATTACACTAAGCCAATTTCTACCAAACAAAGCTGCCCCATCTCCCTTCACTACCACTAAAGGCAAGATCACCTTTTGCTTTTCATAGCATACTGTTGCTACCATACTGCCTATCACAACCAGTGGTTGCTTTGAATAGGTTTGTAATGAATTGTCTAAGGCCACAACTGTTTAGAATTCTATTAACGTGCACAACAGTTAAATAAGATACAGACAGGAAATGACATAAGATGACATAAAATAAAATCAGAACGCAAGATACTACAGATGATGCAGGTTTGGTTGGTGAAAGGATGACAGATGATTGAGGTTTGGTTGATGATGGAGGTTTGGTTGGCAGAGGTTTAGTTGGGTGGATAATGAAGGTTTGGTTGGTGGAGGTTTGGTGGATAATGAAGTCTTGGTTGGTGGAGGTTTGGTGGATGATGAAAGCTTTGATTATGGAGTCTTGGTGGAGGTTTGGTGGAAGATGGAGGCTTGGTTGATCTTGATGGAGGAGCAGGGGGATTTGCTACATCAATAATTTTTTTAATTTTTTATAATTTACATTTTACAGACAGACTTGTCTGATAACTTACAACAAACAATCACTGCATATAGATATTCCACTAACTCAAGGGTCAAACAATTCATGGTGGATGGAGTTCCGAATGCTTCCGTTTCTACGAAAAGAAACCAACATATCCAAGTTCTTCTAGCTCATCAAACTACATAATAATTTAAGATGCATGATCAATGTATGTATGCCAGAGAAGATAGTGTAATAAAAACTGTTTGAACCTAGAACCTTACTGTAGTTAAACAAGTGGAGAACCTAGTACCTTACTGTAGTTAAACTAGTAGAGAACCTAGACCCTTACTCACTGGGAGGTGCAGAATCACTCTCCACCTCCACTCTCCACCTCAGAACTGTCGACAAATTATCAGCTGCGGTACCGATCTGCTGTGGGCCAAGTGCCGTTTCCATATAGGCACAAAAGGGTTAAACAAGGAAACCCTACCGTACTAATTTTAGTGACAGAGTTTCGTCATTATTACTTAACTAGCCAGTACCCGCAGAAATTTCTGCGGGTTGTTGATTTTTTCACTCTCTCTCCAAAAACAACTTTTTGCTGACCTGTTGGCTATGCAATTTACTACACAAAACACAGTACTGTCAGCAGCATCACCACCTTCAAATACTCTTTTGAGTGGAGATTGATAGTTGCCCATTGAAGAAAAAGAAGAAGAAGAAGAAAGAAAAAGAAATAAACAAATGAAAAGTATAAAGAAAAAAAAAAAAAGAAAAAAAAAGTGAAAAATGTGGGTGTCCGTCCATGGGATCGAACCTGGTACCTTTGGTACTGTGTGACGAACGAACAAGGGTATTATTATTAGCCTCGTCCCCAGGCCTTCCGCTCGGAGAAAAAAACATGAGAAGTTAAGGGTGCTGTGCATTGACAACGCGCCGTGCGATGGAGAGTAGCCAATTAACGGTTTTTTTCACCACTAGAGTATTGATTTAACTTTGCTCGCTAAAATTGGCATAATCTTAAATTTTAGCATGTCAAATTTTGGCGCACTGCTCCCATGGCCACCTAGACGAAAGATTTCACCCGCGCACAAAATATTTTATTATTATTAGGGGTGGGGCACTTTAACTAAACTAATGCTATGATAGTGTCCAACTAAAATTCAATCATCTCTTGAACCAGTTACCAGAATCGGCCCATTGTTTGCATGCTGCTAGCATCTGGTAAGGTGAAGAAAATTACATTTAGTTTAGGTAGTCTGAAATTTCCAAAACAACTAGTTATGAGTGAATAAATGAAAAAGTAAAATTGAAGTATAAATGTAATGTTGTTGAGTAAGAAGAAAGGAGCTTGTGGAGTGAAAATTAGCCCGGTAGCTCTAGCAGGTCAGGAGTTTAATTCGCAGCAGTAAAATCGTCCATTGTGGCTATAAAAAATAACAGAAATGTTTCCTGTAAGTTCTGTGCTTTGCTATAATGCTGTTCTATCAGTAGTAATTGTTACATGTTGCTACTACAGGCTGTTGTGAAGTTATGGTTCCATAGCAAACGTGTGTGGGTGGGGGTGCACAGCACCCTTAAGGTTAGCGGACACTGGTGTTTCAATTAGCATGCATAGTGGACATTGAGATTTTAATGAAATTTTTTCCAATGCCATAGTAACACCATAGCAACCACTGAGTTGGTTGTGGTTTTGCAGCTTTTTTAGACCAAACAGCATAGCTGTGGATGCACAGTGCTAGAGATATACAAACACAAAGGTGAAGGTACAGATCTAAAGGCGGTCTGAGAAGATTGGATGAAGGGAACGCTAGGAGCATGTAACGGCTTTGCTAAAGTCTCTGAAGACATGGTTTAAAGGCAGAAAGGAAGTTCTTATTGAAAAAACACTTTTCATCAGGCATTTATCACTATTATTATTATTATTATGTATCATGTAGCATCATGTATCTTATGTGCATCATCATACATGTAAGTTATGTTATTTTTGTTCTATAAGCATGCTCAGTACATGTTACTATGGTATCACTTTATTATTATAATAACTTGAGCATTTTCTTATAATAGCTCTAGCTCTTTTTCAATAGTTCTACCATTCTATTTTGAGATTGGATAGTGTTCCAGCCACTTCTGATTTTTTGTGGAAGAAGAAACATCTTGCAAGTGGACCATGTATTTAACATAAATAATAATGTAGATGGTGCAAAAGTATCATTATTTCCCTAACTAGCTACTTAGACTGCTGACTTTTCATGGGTAGTGGTTTCCTAGTCTGGGCACACCTACCTCAAGTGCTCAGTCATAGTACAGTTCTAGTCTCTGCACACTATTAGGCACATTGGCATAGTTTAGACTTATTTTGTTGAAATGTGCATGTATAGACTCAGCCCCTTGCTCCCCTAAGAATCCCTCAAGCATATGAAGCTTTACAATGCTGAATCACGAGCGCGCTCACTTCGGCATTCTGTGCGGTGACCCAATCGTCTTCGAACTGGCTGAGCTGGAAGACGGAGGACAGACCCTGTTGCAGCTTCTTCCGCTCGATCTCGAGCTTTTCTTCCGCGATGGTACGCGCCTTGCGGGCGAGTTCGATCAGTTTGAGTCCGATCTGCACGTTATGGACGGCCCGGCGCACGGCGATCTCCATGGCCTGCCGCACTTCCACCATGCCCCGTTCCGCGCGCGCCACCCCGGCCTGGGCGCTCATGAGGTTGAGCTCGGGCGAGCGATCTCCCAGCGGTACGTTCAGTCGCAGGTCGACCGAATAGTCCGTCCCCCCGCTGCCGGCCTCCGCCCCGGCATCCAGCGACAGATCCCAGCGCCGGGCGTTCCTGGCCTGCTACAGTCCGATCGCGGCGGTTTCGATCCCCAGAAGCGCCCGGGCGTAATCGGGCGAATGGCCGAGTGCGGTCTCCATGGCTTGCGCCACGGACGGCGCGGGACGGCGGAGCGCCGGCGTTTCCACCGGACGAATCACGGCCGCGCTGTCGATATCGAGGATGCCGATCAGCCCGAAGTTGGCCGTGGTCACGCCATTGCGCGTCTCGATCAGGGAGAGTTCCCGGTCGGCAATGTTCGCCTCGTTCTGGAGGATCTCCCGCGCCGCCATCTGGCCCGCCTCGATCAGCTTGCGGTTGGTCTCCAACTGCTGGCGGGCGCGTTCCATGGAGGCCTCACCGATCTCCAGTTGCCGCTGCGCCTGCACCAGGTTGCGCCAGGCGCCGATGGTCTCCACCACGACCCCGGCAAGGGCCTGGCGGAAGGCCAGGATGCTCATCCGGTCCCGGATCCGCGCAAGTCGAAGCGGGGCGGTGTCGATATCCGTTCCGAAACCCCGGAGCAGCGGCTGCGAAAAGCCGAGCC